>CAUYLG010073008.1:0-463862 GCA_963573385.1 Cacajao melanocephalus
CTTATTCCTTCCTGTCTCCATTGTTAAGCACAATTATTGGCATAAAAGAGGTTTTTAATACCCATTTTTAGACTGCATTCTAGCCTGGGCAACAGAACAAGAATCCCGTTCTCTCTCCCTCTTTCTCTTCCTCTTTCTCTCATTCTTTTTTTTTCTTTCACTCTTTCTTTCTTTTCTTTTTCTTTCTTTCAAAAAAAAAAAAAAGAAATACAAATTGGAGTTGCAATGCCATACCATTTTAACTTGTTAGATAAGCAAAGAATAAACATACGAAAAATCCCAATGTTGGCCAGGATCGGGGGTCGGGGAGGGGAGACACAGGTACTCTCTGACACTTTACTGGTGGAAGTAAACTGTTAAGCATTTTAAGACTACAAAAGGGTCCACAAGATCAAATTTTAGAGTCTGGAAGAAAAACATATATATATTTCCTAAAATGTAATCTGTGATAACTGAAACAGAAGCCGATTTGGGGATACTATTTGACTTTGTTAAAAACACAAGTAGGGTTTATCTCTTCCCCAACCTCCTGGCCACAGCTGAATGAATGGAGACAGACACTACCCAAAATGGGCCAGGTTTCCCTCTCAGGAATGTGGAATTGGGACTGCATGGTTCTGATTTGGTCTGGTCACATGTATTTTTAAACAGTGGAAACATAAACCTCACATCACATCAAGTCATCCTGCCATACTCTATTTCTATTTAGCATAAAAACAAATAGCATTTGAGGATTCAATAAACTGACTTCCATTTTGAATTTTTCAAACATAAGCTCTAGGATTATTTTCTCCTTATATTCTTGTTTTTCCTAACCTTCCTTCTCACCTTTCTGATTTGAAGAACACAGTAATTTCTATCAGCTTCTCTGATTACTGTATGTACTTCTGCTTAAAAACATTATTTACAGTTATTTAATAGACTCAATCTTGTATAACTAGACTCAGCAAATTCCAAACCTCACCCTCTACTTCAGAATATTATTCTTGATGGGATTATGGAGTCGCTGGTAAACTTTCTATAGGTTTTGTTTTTGGTTTTTTTTTTTTTTTTTAAGTCCTACAGCAATCATAAATCAATGAATCCTCAAAGTAACTTTCCAAAAGAGACAAAAAAAACTTTTGGTCTCTTCATTTTCAAAACTCATCTTAATTTAATAGTGACTGCCATTCACCAACAGACCAAGACCAATTTTTCTTCTACATTTGTTCCATTATTTTCCAATTTGTTACAGAATTATACAAACTCCAGATCTGGTATGCCCTTCAAAATGTCAGGTTTGACTTTTGAGAATCACTACCACCTTGATTGTCTTCTCCCATGAACCCATTACTCTGTCCAGCAGCTCTCACTCAGTCTAATAAAAGCAAAGAAGATACACATACTTATTTCAATCATAACAGTCAACTATGACAACACAAATAAGCTCTCAAAGCACTTAATTCTGCTGAAGATACAATCATGTTACATACTTCAACAATAATACTCCCCCATCCTGTTTTTGGAGAACTCTGAAAATCTAGGCAACATGCTTCCTTTCAAAACACCAACTGGTTACAGAGGAAAAGAAAGAAACAGACAAATGATCTTGCCAAGAGCCAGTTCTGTAGTTTCCCTCCACTGAGTAGCCCTTTCAGTGGCTACAAAGATTTAAATTCAATACTTGATTGGACGGATGATATACCACCTTTTAGTTATTTAGAATTGAATTTTCAGAAAAAAAAAAAAGAGTTCAGGGAAGTATAATTCAGTTGTTTCCAATTTTTACAAGTATGAGGAGGACCCCTC
Source organism: Cacajao melanocephalus (assembly GCA_963573385.1). Lineage (NCBI taxonomy): Eukaryota > Metazoa > Chordata > Mammalia > Primates > Pitheciidae > Cacajao > Cacajao melanocephalus. Next base: position 1,789 of record CAUYLG010073008.1, read on the forward strand.
TGCAATACTTAAAAAACAACAACAAAAAAAAAACAACTGAGGACTCTTTTTAAACTGAGGATTCTTCTTTTTTTGAGGCAGGGTCTCACTCTGTCCCCCAGGCTGGAGTGCAGTAGCACGATCCTGGCTCACTGCAACTCCACCTCCCAGGCTCAAGTGATCCTCCCACCTCAGCCTCCCAAGTGGCTGGGACTACAGATAGGTGCCACCAAGTCCGGCTAATTTTTTGTATTTTTCATAAGGACAGGGTTTCTCCATATTGACCAGGCTGAAACTGAGGATTTTTAAAATAGTTCTATCCAGTGATGAGAATATAAAAACCCCAAAAAATTGTCAGCACAAAATAACTCTCTTAAAAGGACTTGCAAACATCTATAAAATAGCAAAACATGAATTTAATTTTTTTTTTTGACATGGAGTCTTGCTCTCTTGCCCAGGCTGGAGTGCAGTGGCGTGATCTCGGCTCACTGCAACCTCCGCCTCCCAGGTTCAAGTGATTCTCCGGCCTCAGCCTCGCAAGTAGCTGGGACTATAGACACATGCCACCACGCCCAGCTAATTTTTCATATTTTTAGTAGAGATGGGGTTTCACCATGTTAGCCAGGATGGTGTTGATCTCCTGATCTCATGATCTGCCTGCCTCAACTTCCCAAAGTGCTGGGATTACAGGTGTGAGTCACTGTGCCCAGCTGAATTTAATCTTTTTATTACAGAGCCAGTTAATATCAGAATAAGGTAAGGTCTAAAACCCAAACTCCATATTTATAATACAGACGGGGCTCTTAGAATTGCTCACGGAGGGCAGGTGTTTCTTAAGTATCCCTGACAATTCTCTTAGGAACTAGGCAAGCTGACTTGAAAGTTCTTAACGGAAAAGCAAACAAAGACAGACAAGACAATTCTGAAAAAGAAGAGTAAGGGTAAAGAACATCCCCTATCAGATATTAAAACACTATAAAGCTTCAATAATTAAAATAGTGTAAATAAACCTATAATGTACTAGACTAGAAAATGCAGAAACTGGCAAAGTATATATATGAACTCAGTATACGATGGATGTGACATTTTAAATCCCTAGAGTAAGAGTTATTGGTTAAATGCTATTTTAACAACTGGATACTCATTAGGAGAAAAAAATCAAATTGAGTCCTCACTTTACCCCTTATACTGAAAGAAGTTTCAAATGTATTAACAGCAAAAATGTACAAAATAAAACCAATAAAGAACAAAAAGAAACATAAAAAATTTTTTTAATAATCTTGAAGAGGAAAACTTCTTTCAAAACATTATTGAAAAACAATAAAGGCCAAACATTAAACTCCTTGAAAAAAAATCAAAGATTACTTCATTATGGAAAATTCTATATACAAAATCGAGATTACATATCAAATGAGGACTTTTTGGGGCATCATAATTCTATCCACAAACCCAGAGTCCTATGACACCCAAGTATAGCACTCTCTCTATTCCACGCAATCCCAAATCACTTGAAAGGAAGCCTTTAACACAGTAAAAATCAAGTCATCTAACAGAATCCATGGTAATAACCTTAAACCTTTCTTCCTTGCCTAGGCCTATGAAGTAAATTTTCTACAGCACCATCCTCAGCTATTACCTCCACTCACATTATAAACCGTCAGCCAGCCATACAGTAAGGCAAGGGCTTTTATTATGCAAGGGCGGGGTGGGGGGTCATAGTTTAACTTTAGCAAAAGATAGACACAGCAAAGCAATACAAGTCAAAAGGTTTTCCTATGCTTGCTCTGGGATTATATGGTCTTAACTGCCAACACGCAGTTTCAGCAGTGAACACTTACCAAATTTATAACACCAACAGAGATTTCTGAGTCCCTACTGTGTGGAAGACATTATGCCAAACCTGAGCTGAAGAACAGTCTTCTGCCTTCCAGAAGCTTACAATTTAACTTAGTCAAAGAGACCATGAGGTAAGCACATCTGCTTATCGACTAGCGGTAATACAGAATTATGCTTCCGTCTTCAAAGCTTCCCATATGACTGAATATGGTAAAATTATAAAAATTATAGTTATTACTGAAAGGAAAGCACAGCTAACCATATGATTTTTCTCAAAGCCAGCATGTAGGCATATCCAAGTGATTCAACCCAATACCTGAAAGCACTACTGTAACAGCCTATCAGCTCAGCGAGGCACTCCATCCACAAGGTAATTAATGTAAACAGCTGCTGTTTACATTTGGATCTTTAGTTCTATACCATCTGGATTTCCACCGTTTTTATTATCCTTTATCCAGAGCTGGTATTTCTCCAAGTTCTTGTCAATTTGTTCTTCCTTTTTGACACAAAATATTATTTATTACAACTATAAATTGGCTTTCTTCAACTCAGTCCGCTTTTTTTTTTTTTAATGTTTTTCTTTCTTTTTGCATTCCACAGTACTGCTTGGGAAAATGGTATTATTTATGCCAAGGTGAAAGCCCTGATTATCTGCCACTTCACTACTCTCCTTCCAGATGATAGAACGCTAGCTGTATTCCTCCACTCCCCTAACTATTCAGTTAACATGAGTTAACAGAACTATCAGCGGAGTAACAACAGTTTTCATTTTTCAATTTACAAAGAAGACTTTGAAACACACAGTAAGAACTTTCTGTAAGGTCAATCTACAGGGTAATACTGACTTTGCGAGAAATTCCAAAACTGCTTGTCCCATATATGCCTTCAACACACAAACACCAGCAAGTAAAATTTCTGAATAATTATCTCACATCTTTCTTTGCTGCCTGTTAATATTTCCTAGATAACTGAACATAAAACTGAGGAATACTTTACAAATTCCTTATTTGAACTTATAGAAATAATTAAACTCAAGACAAATCATCTTTTACCTGGTAATTACAAAGAAATGACTGAAATTACAAGCCAACTCCAATAAGCCATCCTTAATAAATTTCTATAATACTAGTAATTCCACTGGTTAACAACCAGAACTCTCAATAAAGTGCAGTGCGTTTACCAATACAGATTAACAGAGACCAAATAGTCTTCATTTCAAATCCTAGGACTAGTTTCCACAAAAATTGTGTTCACTGCATAGTACTAGAAATTAAGGTCACCTTTTTCCTTTACAAATAACCACCTTAGAGAAGAAGTCTTAGTGAGTGCATCCTGGAAATTAAAAAGACACTCTTTCACATTTGCCACAGTCAGGAATTTTCATAACCTTGAGATGGTTCATCTGTTTTCCAGCAGAAACCACTAGTCACCAAGCAAAAGAAACAGGAAAAGGAAAAGGTTCACCATTCTGTTGCAGGGGACCTGCAACTAACTGATTAATATACAATGAGAGGGAAGAGAGAAAGCGGTACCTGGAAAGAAGTGTCTTTGTTAGATGCTCGTTTGATCTCCATAATCCTGCAAAACCAAGTGTGTATCTTTTTCCCCTCCAGGGAGGTGGGGGAGGTACCACTTAGAAATTAAGGGGTTAAGTAAACATTACAGGAAGTCACAAGTCCAATGCACTGAGCCCAAACACACTTCACTGAATTGAGTTTTCAGAGCCTTTTTTGAGTGGATCACATCTCTGGTAAGCAATTTCAGCTTCCGTACTGCAAATCTTTCTGGGCTACTTGAGTGGCAAGCACACTTCTGGCTCTTACTATCTGCTGCTGCTGCTGTGGCTATCTGAGGAGACAGAAACAGGCTTTAGGTAGGCTCCAGATCATAAAATAAAAGCAAACTACAACAAAGCTAGAGTGGCTTCAAAAGATGGTCAAGGCTTTAAGAAGTGGGAAAGGGATGTTTAGAAATGAAAGACAGAGAGTAGAGTACAAACGCCATAGTAGAGTGTGCTCAAGGTCATTCTTCTGAAAAATTGTTCAAAGAAATAACAAGTAATATAATCAAATTCATAATTAAAAAAATAATTTTCAATGAAATAAGGAATTTTCAATGAAAGATACTACCTAGCAGAAAATAACTCCTACCTGGGCTTAAGGATCCTTCAACTCTTAGCTTCAACCCCACTTCTGCCTAATCTAATTATGAACTACTTTGCATCTTTAAGTATTTCCATTTTGAGTCAAAACAAAATAAAAAACACTACAGGAGAAAGAGCCCTAGACTAGAATCAGGATTTCTTGACTCAGCTTTACCATTCACTTGCCATTTGTGACCATAAGAACCTTTCTGTTTCTTACCCATTACAGAAAATAATTGTTTTTTCTGTCTTTGCTTGCTCCCTTTGCAACTTGTCCCTATGTGACCAGGGTCATCTGAATAATAAGCCACCTTATGGTGTTGCTGTACACATCAAATGAGATCACATAATTAAAGACATCTAACACCATAAATCATTATGCAAATATGTACTCTTATGAAAACCGATAGATGCTACCCACTGTCCAAACTGCTTTACCATGGCTGTTACTATCTTTTCACTAAGACCCTAAGCTTCAAATGACCACGTCAGCATTAACTTCTTTCTGCCCCCATTTTAAGCATCCATAGAGGAGCCTGTCATTATCTTTCTTACTAATTATGCTCTGAAGGTATCTATCCTATTAGAATATATGTTAATAGCTGAAAAAAGGGACTTACATTGTTTTTGCCCTGTCTTTCAAGGTATGGTCTCAAAACACACACAGATCTGAAGGTTTCTTAGGGATTTTCTTTCTATTGCTTCTTTCTTTACTCGGCCAGTTACTGGGCAATTTTCTATTCTCGGTAAAGTACTCAGCACTTTATTTATTATTTACATTCTCTTACTTAAGTATGCTCTTTAAGTATAATACTTTGGTGTAGGCTTTCTTTTTTAGATTAGGAAATCAAGGATCACAGAAGCTAAGAAATGTCCCTGAATCACACAGCTAATAAACAACAGAGCCAAGATTTGAACACGAATCAGTCTGGCCCCAAAGCCCCTGCTCCCGACCTGTCTCATTAGGTCTTAAGAGGCAACCGATCATTCAGTTCAGACCCAGAAACCTACCCAAGAGTATAGGTATAGTCAGGAACTATCCATATATAATTGCACTTAGGTATAGCCAACTGTGGTCAGAAAGCAAAATAACATTTATTAGAAGTGAAAAAGAAAAGAGAAAAAGAAGATCAAATGAGCTAGAAATCAGACTCATGCAAAAAAAGCACCCTTTTAAATCCTATACACTGGCTTACAGTGAACCACAAATTTGGTTCAAGAACTTCTAAAGAAGAAGCTCATGGATTATAGAATTTAGTGTCTATAAACCACAAATCTACCAAATACTCAAAGAATATTCCTTTATTCCTGACTCTAAAACCTGAAGATAATTTCAGCAAAGATAGTTAAGTACATACCTGGTAACATCCTATGCCAAAGCAAAGGCTGAAGAATCACTTTATTTTCCTCTGTATTTGATATTCTAAATGATGCCTTCTATTCAAAGCCTAGTTTACAGCAAATGACTGTCAAGGAAAGAATCTTTAGTCGGTGCTTTTTTTTTTTAAGCCAAGAGATTCTAATAGTTTTCCACTCATAACACACCTATTTGGGACCCCTTCCCCACAAAAGCAGTGGTTTTATAACTTTTTTTAAAAAAGCAGAACCTTTTTAAAAAATGAAACTTTAATCAAAACACTAAGCAGCTAAAAGAGAGCGGCTCTGATTGGAACAAAAGTGAAAGTTTTCCCACTGATTTCTCTGGGGAAATAGATCAAAATGGCTTAGTCGACTCAAATTTTTCTGGATTTCTATTCACGCAACTGTAAAAAGAAAAAAAAAATGTGGCTGACCTAGGTTAACTGCTCAGATTACTACTTCAGAAATTCTGTTAACTTAAATTTCAATGAAATTTGCAAAATCTTATGAGGATAGTCAGGTTAATCAAATTCTATTCAACTTAGGAAAAGAAACCACATTCCATCCATTCATATATGGTTTCCTTATTTTATCAAAACCAATACTTTCAAAATAATCTTTAAAAAAAGAAATCTGACCAGGTACAGTGGCTAACACCTACAATCCCAGCACTTTGGGAGGCCAAGACAAGCAGATCACTGAGCTCAGGAGTTCAAGACCAGTCTGGGCAACATGGCAAAACCCCGCCTCTTCTAAAAATACAAAACATTAGCCAGGCATGGTGGTACATTCCTGTAATCCCAGCTATGAGGGAGGCTGAGGTGGGAGGATCACCTGAGCCCAGAAGTCAAGCCTGCAGTGAGCCAAGATTACACCACTGCATTCCAGCCTGGATGACAGAAGACCCTGCCTGAAAAAAAAAAGAAGAAAAGAAATTTCAAAACTACCAGAAATAACTTGAGGCTGACCTGAGAATTAGGCAGCACCCAAAATAAAACCAAAATATCAACAAGCTACAAAAAATAGCACATGAAATCCAATACTTCAGTAATAATATTTGAATGCTAATTGGACCTGCAAAAGAAATGTTAATCTAATGCTTGTTGAGTTTTAGACAAAGCCCATGGAAAGTTTAGCACCATTCATTGAGATTCAGGTATTTCTGAAAAAGAACTCAACATCTTGAGAGAAGTAGAAAACTGCATGTATTTTAAGTTATTTTATGCTACAGAACTTCTGACAAAAGAAAACCACAAAAGTGAACTTTTGGATACATTTATATTAATAAGATTCTACCCTAATACTCTATAGAGAGTAAAAGTTACAGATTTTTTCAATGAAATCTTAGATAATGGAAAGCAAAAATGCACAGTAAGAACTGTCTTAATTACTGGAAATGCAGGTACCTCTAATTTTCAATATCTAAGGCAGGGATGTTCAATCTTTTGACTTCCCCGGGCCATAATAGAAAAAGAACTGTCTTGGGCCACACATAAAATACACTAAGGACAGCTGATGAGCTAAAAATAAATAAATAATACGTACATCACAAAGAAAATCTCATAATGTTCTAAGAAAGCTTACAAATTTGCGTTGGGCTGCATTCAAAGCCATTCTGGGCCACATGCAGCCCAGAGGCCACAGGTTGGACAGCTTGATTTAAGGTTTTGAAATACAATCAACCTAGAAAGCATCTTAAGCATGATTCACGCTTTTTCTGGCTCATTTATTCATTTACCTTGCCAGTTCATTCATTTATGATGACCAAGCATAATCAGTACTCACACTAAACGCCAGGAGCACCATCTCCTGTTTTGTTTTTTCTTTGTTTTTGTTTTTTTTTTTAAAAAAGAGTAATCACAAGGGTCTACATCACACAGAACACTGGGTGAGGGGGTAGGGGAGGGCTGTTACAGAGAGAATCATGTTGTTTCTTTTCTCTCTTTCAGGAATTCACTGAGACCAAAAAAAAAAAAAAAGTAAACTAGGCAAAGTAACAATGTAGGTGAGATACCATTATACCTGTAAAACAACCCAAAAAGCAAATGTCTCTTCAGTAAAAGAATGCTATTACTTTCAACCTTATTTCCAATCCTTGGCACTTCCATTTAACATGCATCTGGAACCAAACTACCCAACTATATATTTCACAGACTATTAAAATACTTGAATGTATTTGTCTACTATCCAAAATTAATAGTAAGCAAAAAATAATGATAATTAAGTAATTCGTTTATAATAATCATCACCATCTTTCCCCTTGTCTAGGCCTGGATATTTTATTTACTTTTGTATTTTAATCTAGTTTCTCTCTTTTTAAGGCAAGAGGATCACTTGAAGCCAGGAGTTCAAAACCAGCCTTGGTAGCGTAGCAAGACCCCATCTCTAAAAAAAACTTTTAAAAATTAGCCAGGCCTAGTGGCACACACCAGCAGTCCAAGCTACTCAGGAGGCTGAGGTGGGAGGCTCACCTGAGCCCAGAGTCTGAGGTTACAGTGAGCTATGATTACACCACTGCACTCCAGCCTAGGCAACAGAGCAAGCCCCTGTCTCAAAAAAAAAAAAAAAAAAAAAGGAGGAGGAGGAGGAGGAAGGAGGAGGAGGAGGAAGGCAAGGGGAGGAGGAGGAGGAGAAGGAGAAAGAAAAAGAAAAAGAAAAAGAAAAAGAAAAAGAAAACGAATGTATCCCAGAAATACAAGGTTGGTTTACCCTCCAAAAATCAATATAACAACTACTATCATAAAGAACAAAATCACATGATCATCTCAGTAGATGCAGAAAAAGCATCTCCCAAAATCCAATATCCATTCATGATTGCTGATTTGTTTTAATTTTTTTTTTTTTAGAGAGATGGAGTTTCACCACGTTGGCCAAGCTGGTCTCGATCTCCTGACCTCAAGCAATCCACCCGACTCGGCCTCCCAAAGTGCTGGGATTATAGGCATGAGCCACCACGCCCAGCCTGATGGTTGATTTGTTAAAGAAAATATGTTAAATGATATCAAGAACACTACAGTGTGTGTGTCAATGGAGACACAATGAGGAAGCTAAGGCAACATACATGAAACAAAAGAAGTTTATTACTCAGGTCCCAGAGAGGTTAGCATGCCAAACAGAGACAGACATGAGGTCTTCAGACAGGAGAAGGAAGGAGCAAGAAGGAGAAGGACAAAGAAGAATTGTGGAACTACACTTTTGTTAAGGACATTATCCCTTATGCCTTCCCTCAAGAGTTGTGAATTGGCTAGAGAAAACACACGTGAACGAGAACTTATTCACATTACTCTGAGGCTGACCATTAGGTTTTATTATGGTCGGCAGCTCATGGTGTGTTCATTTTGGGTCAGTGAGATAAGCCACAAGTAGGCCATATTACAAACACTGCAGGGAGAGGAAGTTTTAACTAGGCCAAAGATGACAAGGAATGACGGGTTACAAACAATTTACGTTAGGCCTAAAATGGATGCTAAGGTAGCAGCTACATTAAACTTATCACAGTGATTAAAAACTCCTGGACTAAGAAGAAAACTTCTTCACACTGATAAGTCGTTCACAAAAAAACAACTAACATCATGCTTAATGGTGAAGGACTGAATTATTTCCCCCTGAAATCCGGAACAAGGGTGGAATCTCTAATCTTATAATTTCTAAGAAATATTGCAAAGGAAGCTCTATCCCATGCAATAAGGTAGGAGAGAAGAAAAGAAGGGGGGGAGGGAGAGAAAGCATCCAGGTTGGAAAAGCGGTAAAACTGTATTGCTAGTCAATTTCATGATTACTACATTTTATGATCCTATACATACAGAATTCTAAGGAATCCACAATAAAACCACTAGAATTAAAAGACAAGTTCAACAAAGTCACATGATACAAATTAATATACAGAAATCAACTGTAGTGACTACAAAGAGGAAACCTAAGGGAGTTCCTCTGTGCTGATGGAACAGTTCTCTAACTTGATGCGGTAGTAACTATATGAATCTAAACATATGATTAAACTGCACAGAACACACAACTGAGTGCATGTATAAACTAGCAAAATCTGAATAAGGTCTGTAGATTGTACCTGGTTTTGATATTATACTATAGTTATTTAGGATGTTACCACTGGGGGAAGCTGGGTAAAGAGTAGACAGAACCTCTGTGCACAATTTTTGCATTTCCAATGAGTCTATCATTGTTTCACAATAAAGTTATTTTTTTTATCAGATTCCAAGTTCTTCAGTTTTGAGATTTGGACTGGCAATAAAGTTTTTTTAAAGTTAACTGTATTTCTACATACTAGCAACAAACAATGAAAATGAAATTAAGATCTTCAGATGATTCTTTTCTGAAAACTTTGGGAACCACTGACTTAGACTTCTTTGAGATAGCAAATACAGAAGTTACATAAGCACAGGATGTACCACACTACAAACTATATCTGAGTGAATTTCCCAAATATTACAGTCTCCTGGCAATCATTAAAAATTTTCAAAGCCCATGTGCCACTTCAGACCATCGCAATTTCTGAGACTAGGTCAAAGGCATCAGTACATCAACAATTCTCAAATTTATGTTTCAGGACCTCTTAGAGTTTAAGACCCCAAGACAGAGTAAAAATAGAAAAGGAGAAAAAAAGAAAGTAATGAAACAGGAATGTATTGAACCCATGAAAAAAAAAAAAAAGGAAAAGTCACAGAGAAGGAATTAAGATGTCCAAGGGAAAATAATAGATTCAAATGAAAATTTTATAAAAGGTATTGAGGAAAAGTAGAAAAATCATAAGAAAGTGAAATTTAAAAAGAAGTACGAAGGGTCAGAGTAGAAGTGAATAAAAAGGAAATTAGGCAAAGAAAATCAAATATTCATATAATACAAATACATATACCTCCAAGATACATATACATCAAACTCTGGAAGATAGTCAAAACACTAAAACAGAATATTTAAAACAATACTGCAAGAAAATTTCTGAAAATAAAAGACCTAAATCTACACATTTTAAGAGCTGGCTGGGCGTGATGGCTCACACCTGTAATCCCAGCACTTTGGGAGGCCAAGGCAGGTGGATCACGAGGTCAAGAGATAAGAGACCATCCTGGCCAACATGGTGAAACACCATCTCTACTAAAAATACAAAAATTAGTTGGGTGTGGTGGCACAAGCCTGTAGTTACAGCTACTTGGGAAGCTGAGGCAGGAGAATCACTTGAACCCAGGAAGTGGAGGTTGCAGTGAGCCAAGATCATGCCACTACACTCCAGCCTGGTAACAGAGTAAGATTCTGTCTCAAAAAAAAAAAAAGAGCCAACTGGGGAAAACTGACCAAGAACAAACAACCCCAAGGAACGGTATACAACTAAGACAATTCTAGAGGCACAGGAGAGACACTGATCCATTGCATTCAATGGAAACATCAGGGCTTGAGCTCCGTCTAAACAAGGGATGACTAAAGCAAAAAGACTGATTACAAAGTGAGCATTTTCTGTATTTAACTGTAGAACTAACAATAAAAAACAAGACAGAAAAATGAGCTCATCCTGGGCTGGTAAGCTACAGGCCATGACGTCTACAGAGCACTCCGTGCTGATCCATGAGTACTACAGCTGGGAGGCCCCCAACCCCATCCACCTCACTGTGGACCCAAGCCTCCAGAACGGCCGCATGAGCATCAAAGCCTATGTTGGCACTCTAATGGGTGTCCCCAGGAGGACCATGGGAGTGATGTTTACACTTCTGACAGTGAAATACACATACTATGACACTGAACGCACTGGAGTTGGCCTGATCATGAAAACCTGCTTTGGCTCCACCTGAGTGACTGGACTCTCAGCGACTTGCAGCAAGCAGGAGGGGCATCAGCTCACATCCAAGATGCCTCGAGCACAGTGCTGCAATATGCAAAGGATGTACTGTCTGCAAAAGCGCCAGCTGACAATACTGTGTGCTGCTTCCTGATGAGCCTGATTAACCAAGTACCCAAAATAGTTCCCAATGACTTCAAGACCATACTCAACAGCAACATCAATGACCTACCTGGCCAACCTCACACAGTCACAGATTGCCCTCAAAGAGAAACTTGTAAGCCTGTGAATGGACCCCAATCAGAACACCTGCCAGTCCAGGTCTCAACCCCAGGACTCAGAAGTGAAGGAGAAATGGTTTTTTTGTGGTCTTGAGTCACACTGAGACAGTCAACTGCTTGTGACTCTAATAAACATGGCCTACCTTTTGTAAATTTAAAAAAAAAAAAACTGACTACATAAAGATAAAATATTTTGCATGGGGGAAAAAAGTCAAAACTAGGAGAAATACTGTAACATATATCATACAAAGGAATATTATTCCTAAGGCAAAGAAAAAAACTTTTAAAAAATGAACAGAAAAAGTGCAAAAATTCTATAGATACAATGAGCAACAGACAATTCTCAAAATAATATAAAAATTTCCCTTGAACATAAAAGATGCTCAATTTTAATAATAATAAAGGAAATATAATTAAACCACACAAAGATTTTTCACTCATTAGATTGGCCAAAATTTGAAAGCTTCACAATATACTCTAGCAAGCAGGCTATGAAAAAACAGGCACTCACACACTGCTCAGAGTAATGCAAAATGGTACAATCTCTACGGAGGAGAATTCAGCCGTGCCTAACAAGATTACATATACATTTATCCTTCAACCCAGAAATCCAACTTTGAAGACTTTGTCCCCAAGTTAAACCTCCTGCAATACAAAAATACATATGCACAAGGTTATTCATAGCCACACTGTTTGCACTGTAATTGCAAAATATTGGAAACTACCTAAACATCCAAACACAGAAGACTGGTGACCAAACTGCATTATATTCATTCTATGTAAACAGCACTACACAGCTGTAAAATTAATTTTGAAGAGGTGCTCTGGAATCTGATACAGATTAATTAATTTCTAGGGTACGTTTTAAGTGGAAAAAAGCAAAGTGCAACAGAATTTATACAGTATGCCACCTTCTGTTTTTGAAAAAAAGGTAAATGAGAAAACATGCACGTATTGTCTTAAAATAAACTAGAAAACTGAGGTTGGTTATCTACAAGAGGGAAAAAGACAAGGTCAAAGGGATGTGAGAGGGAGTGATACTTCTCTGAAACTACACGGTGTTTGTAGTTTTGTATTAGATTATGTTAAAAAGAAAATTAAATCAACAAGGACCCTAAAACAAATGATCAAGTGGCATTTTAAAAGAATAACAAAACCACACTTAAGGAAAAAACTTGCCCATTTAACCTAAAGTTAAAATATGTTAGCATAAATGTTAATAATATCTTGTTAAAAATCTTTACTGCCTGTAGGATCTTTTAGGCTGTTCTCTTTTTCATAGCTGACATTGGTAATTTGTGCCTTCTGTCTTTAATTTATTAATCTCACCAAACTGATTGATATCATTGATCTTTTCAAAAGAACTAGTACTGCAGATCTTCTCTACTGTATATTTATTTCCTATTCTATGAATTTATTTTTTAATGTCTAGCTACTTCCTCTGGGTTTGGTATGTTGCTCCTTTCTAACTTCTTGAAACTGATGTTCAGATTATTGAGTATTTTTCAGACTTTCTTCTTTCCTAACACATGCATGTAAGGCTATAAACTTTCCCGAGTATGACTTTAGCTACACCCCACACATTTTTATATACCGTATTTTTCATATTAACTCTAATCAACACATTTTGTGAAATTTTCTAATTCTCATTGTAATATCTTCTTTGATCATGGGATACTGAAAAAAGGTTTTCTAGTTACCTTTTGCTATGGTTTTTAGCTTAATTTATAGAACAGTCTGAATTCAATCTTCTAAAATATACTCAAACTTGCTTTTGCCAACAAGCTGATAGCTAGTGTCCAGTCTACTTACAAAGAATGTGTATTCTGCAGTTAGGTACAACATCCAGACACACTGAGGCAATTTTATTAATTGTGTTGTTCAAATCATCTATATCCTTTGTTCTATCAGTCGCAGAGAAAGTGCAAAAAAAGAAACTTCCCTCTATGATTGTGATTTTATTTCCTCTCCCTACTTCTTTTTATTTATTTATTTATTTATTTGAGAAGGAGTCTTGGTCTGTCGCCAGGCTGGTGTGCAGTGGTGTCATCTCAGCTCACTGCAAACTCCGACTCCCTGGTTCAAGCGACTCTCCTGCCTCAGCCTCCCAAGTAGCTGGGATTACAGGCATGTGCCACCATGCCCAGCTAATTTTTGTATTTTTAGTAGAGATGGGGTTTCACCTGATCTCCTGACCTCGCGATTCGCCCACCTTGGCCTCCCAAAGTGCTGGTATTACAGGTGTAAGCCACCATGCCCAACCCTTATTTCTTTTTAAATCGATATTATAATAATTAAAATTATCTCTAGATGATCTAGACACCCCATTATAGAAAACAGAAACGTGAATATCCTCTTCTACAGTAATTTAAAGTGGCAGCAATTTTTTCAGCTAATTATTATCCAAAATAGCTTAATATCACCTATCCCAAAAATAAAATCATTTTTATAGACATCCTTCAAAGTTCAATTGGGTCATACCCAGTAACTCCAGACAGCAGACCAATTTGCTTAATTACTGAGAGGTACATTGTGCAACTCATTCATACTGCCAGACATACAGGGAAAGTAGCAATATCCTAGAATACATTCCACAGACAAATTACTGAGACGTTTCTATAGTCCTAAACTTCCCAAACCAAAATTACTCTGGTTCTGCTCTCTGGCAAAGATGGCAAATATTCCACCCTTCAGTTCCCATGGTGCTGTATCCTGCTGAGCTAAGATACTACCTTAACAACACTGTAACACAATGCTCCAGACTGCAGTTGTTGGCACTGGCATGTGACCTAAAAGCCACCAACCACTCATCTTTGGATGAGTACTTGCTCACGTGGTTAACAGGTAAGTCCTGCTTGCAAGCAGTCCTTCCAGGAATCTCAGAGCTCTGATATACAGTCAGTCTTGATCAGCGCCCTCCAAGTTCTCAGGTCAAGGTGTCACCTTTGGTTTGGATCAGGAACCCCTGCCATACCATCCCAGGGCACCTTTAGCTTCTCTGTCAGCAGCAGTGCATTACAGTGATCTCTTTCTTCTGCTATGCAGTTACTAACAGCTCCTCCAGGCAGGAACCACTGATTGATCCAACAGCCACAGCACTTAGCAATACCTAGCACATAGATACACACCTTCTACCTTTGTCTCCTATCTATCCTCTACACAGCAGTCCCAGCAATCCTCTTACAATCCAACTCAAATATCATCATTTCCCTGCTCAAAACTTTGCAATGGCTCATCTTACTCATAATAAAATCCAAAGTGCACCACAGTCTGTAAGACCCTATGTGATCTGTCCCTTTACTACCTCTGCATTATGCATCCCCCCAACCCCCCTGTTGCTAGTCAGGTACCTCAAGGGGGCACTTGCTGTTTCTCCCCAAATAAGGCTCATTCCCAAAATATCTGCCTGGCTGCTTCACTCCTTCACTTTTGTTTGCATCTCTATTCAAATATCATCTCAGATAGGCTTCCCTGACCACCCTATCAAAAACAGCAGTCTCTGATACTTTCTCTTCACTCGCTTTGCTTTCTTACTACACACACACACACACACACACACACACACACACACAGGGCTATATACTAAAGAAAGCATAGTAAAGAAAGCAAAGCAAGTGAGGGAAGATATATATATACTTTAACATGTTATTTATTCACTTTTTCCCTACTACAATGTTGAGTCCCATCAGAAAAGGGAGAAAATATGTTCTCCAAAACAAGGGTCAGGGATTTTTAGTGTAAAGGGCCAGATAGTAAATATGTCATACTGTGAGTTAACCTCTGTTGCCACTACTTACCCCTTTCAGCTCTGCCTTGCAGCACTAAAGCAGCCCCAGACAAGAAATAAAAGGACAAGTCTGTTCCAAGACAATTTTCCTTACAAAATCAGGAAAAGAACCAAATACAGCCCACAAGCTGTAGTTTATCAACCCCTGATCTAGAACAAGCTTGCCATGCAGGATATTGATTTTGAACTAACCAACCACCTTGGTCTCTAAAGCTACTTTTAATTGACAAAATACTGACACTCCAAGCGCATCAGTAACAATAACTTCAAACTATCTTCTATATATCTTTCACCAAAAAAATCCATCTGAGATCAATTATATTCCTAAATGACTGTTTGAGGGATATGAAGTGTGCTTATTCCCCCAACTAGAAAATATATAATAAACCATGTCAGTCTAATCCTCCAAATTTTTATTATTGTACTTTCACTTCATTTAAGGACATTATGATAAACAGCCAAACAAGAACCACTGTTGGATGTACCACATGAATGCCACTGAGCACATCACCTACTACACCTTTCAGTGTAACCAATTCAAAGCCCCAAGTGTGAAATGGGGAACATATTAAGGAAAAGAAACTGGTATGTTCCTTATGGATGATGAAAACAACAGCATAGAGGTGAAGATGATTTCCTTTCACTGTGGCCACCAGGATGCTCACCCAAGTTCCCAGTCAGACTGGGGCAGAGGCTAGTTATGTCACCAATACCCTGTCAGCAGCAGTGCATTACAGTGATCTCTTTCTTCTGCTATGCTATGCTTTCTTCTGCTATGACCTCTCTTCTCCTGGGGTGTATAGTTCTGCTACGTGTCCAGCCTAAAGTAAGCTAAGAGAGGCCATGTCTGAGTACAGCTAGCAGGATGAGAAGCAATGTGTGCTGGTCCATAAAAACCTCCCACAGGGACTGTCCTCATTCTCCACCCACTGGCTGAACTGAACAGTTTCCCAGTTCCTATAGGAGGCTAAGTCACAAGGTGGAAAAAGCTGACTACCTGAACAACCATGTGGACGCCTAACCCATGATGACCCCAACATAAGCTTCCATATGGGTGAGAAACAGAGGCTTCTTACTCTGAGTCACTGAAATCTTGCAGTTATTAAAGCAATCCTCATGTCTAAAACACTGACTACAGAGACCAGAACCTCATTGAAAGTAGAGGTTTTGTTGTATTCATTTCTAATCCTTATATACTCTTGATTTTCATTCATTATATTTAGCTTTATTATCATAAGGTAAACCAGATCTTCATTTAATGACAGAGAGAAAAGCCTCCATTGCTTATGTCTGATAACTCATCTGAAATAACAAAAATCTGAATAAAGTACATATTCCACTTACACCAAATTCTATTTGTAACTTTCATTTACACACAGTTTACCTAAGTTATGCACGTGTCCAAAAAGAGAGAGAATGCTATGTAAATATTAAAATGCAGGGCAATATTGTCTCAAGTGAAATCTGACAATAATCAGAAACCTAATAGCCTAAGAAATAAAACCACAAATTTCTAAACTCCTGTGTGGCAAGAAAAAGTAACCATAATTGTAGCTTAATGTGAAGTAGCTGTTCTAAACTCTTCGGTGCCTAATCCCTACACAATTCTTTCAAAAGATGTTCTGAAGTTCTGTAGTTTTCATCTTTTTTTTTTTCTTTTTGAGGGGTGGGAAGAAGTTTTCAATGCATACTGTGTAACACAATGAACAAAGAGCAGAGCAGCTACAAAGATTTTAAACAGCTCAGGCATGAACTTCATTTCCATTGATAAACTTTGTAACCATTCTAAATTGTAAGGCCAACTTTTGAAAAGGAGTAACGTTTTAACAATCTTGCTCCTTGGGATATCTCAAAGAACAATTCACATTCTAGGGAAGACTTGGGAAACAATGTTGTTTGCAGCATGTAATTAAAATCTGAAGACAGGTGTTTGGGGAATTACGGAGTTTGTGTGTTTCTGGGTTTCTGATCAAAAGCTAGCGTAATTAACTCTAAAAGACATATGACAAATACTATATAGAAAACCAAGAAGAGAGATATGTTTTTAATTCTACACGGCTGGGGTTTTTTTGTTTTTTTTGTTTTTGTTTTTGAATGTGTTTTTACATTTATACTGAAAACAGATATGTATTCTATACCGGAAAATTACAATATTTCTGCCAAAATTAATATCTTACTTTTGAAGAGATGTAAAGTCACTCTTCCTTCTGATTGTAAGCTGTGCAACAGCCACGACCTCTCTCAGAACAATATAAACACACTCATACTCATAAGTTGCTCCCTCTCTCTTTACCATCTTTATGGTTAATGGCATCCCTCAACTTGGAATAGAGTTTCTTCCATGCACCACAGGAAGTAAGTGAAATCCACGATAAAATAATGTTTATCCCTTCCATAAACATTATTTTATTTTATTTTATTTTATTTATTTATTTTTTGGAAACTGTCTCACTCTTTTGCCCAGGCTGGAGTGCAGTGGTGTGATCTCAGCTCACTGCAGCCTCTGCCTCCCAGGTTCAAGCACGTTGGCCCAAGTAGCAGGGATTACAGGCACCCACCACCATGCCCAGCTAATTTTTGTATTTTTAGTAGAGACAGAGTTTCACCATGTTGGCCAGGCTGGTCTTGAACTCCTGACCTCAAGTGATCTGCCCATCTGGGCCTTCCAAAGTGCTGGGAATACAGGCATAAGCCACCCCACCCAGCCCATAAACATTAACTCTTAATAAACATTAAAGCCTACCACTGTGTGAGGGATTATTTGAGCCCAGAAGTTAGAGACTAGCCTGGGTAATATAATGACACCTCATCTCCACAAAAAATATAAAAATTAGCTGAGTGTGGTGGCAAAAGCCTGTAGTCCAAGCTACTTGGCAGGCTGAGTTAGGAGGATTGCTTGAGCCCAGGAGGTCAAGGCTGCAGTGAATAGAGATAGCACCAGAGCCTACAGTCTGGGCATAGAGTGAGACCCTGTTTCAAACAAACATTAATTCTAACTTAGGATAGATTTATGCCCGAACAAAGAGTTGCAACGCCAATTCAGAGCTGAAACCTGCCTAGGTAATATCCTAACACAGGACTATGTAACAAAACAGGCAAAAAAACAAAAAACAAGAAACAAAAACAACCTTGTCATGTACATATTTTGAGAGGTTAGAAAATAAGTGACGTTACTAGAGCAAAATGGCTCAGATCACACTGTGTAAATTACCCAGTAGTGATCATGTCCTACTTATTATATAATCTTTGAACCAAATAATATTTCACATAACATTTTCAGTCAATGTAAAAATATTTGTTGAGTATCTACTATGTGCAAAGAATGAACCACTTCATCCATTTAGCTGATAAAATACGGCCACACTGATTCCAGTTCAGTCAATCACACCCATACTTTGGTACTGCAATACAATTTCACTGAGCTTCTCAAGTGCACAAAATGGATAACAGCTCTCAATGAGAGAGGATGCTATGAGATGAACTAAAATGGAACTGCCACAGCATGCTAATAAAATCTTCAGCATGCACTAGAGCAACTTTTAAAAATCCAATTCAGTTTTCAACTGCTAGAAAACAGAAGTATTTCAAGATCAAAGATCCCAAAGGCTGTGACAGGACAGCCAGTGGGAGAAGGCACCAAGTGTTACCACAGTGAACTAAGTGCAAGACCCAAATGAAGGTCTCTATATGACTACGACATTCAAGAGGTTATCTGACAAGCTGGAACACACATATTACATACAAATTGCATACAAGGCACCACCCTTTGTGGTTCCTGCCAACAGGGAGTTTGTCAGCTAGTTAGCAAGATAATCTATCCTGTTTTACCTCACTTGAATAGAAGCTTTCTGAGAGCAGCAGCTTGGTCATGTTAAACATTCTTATCACTGCTAACTAGAGCAGTGCCTCAGACATAGCTGGCATACAAACGTGTGGGCTGACTTGAGTATCTAAAGCAAAAACTAAAATAAAGAAAAAAGTAAAATACTAAAAGGTTCAAGAACATATAACACAACCGAAGATATCTTTAGATCAATTTCAAGATCACTGCTCCAAGGTCAGAGGGCACCCTAAGGTCCCAGGGAAATTTCAGAAATTACAGAGTTGAGAAATCATCCCAGATGCTGAGCTCAGAGCCAACACCTATAAGCCCCAGAGGACCTAAAAGATGAAAAATACCCTAGAATGTCTGTGATGTTTAAAATTTTTTAAATTTGAAAAAGAAAAAAAAAGTCAACAGAAGAAAAGAGCTAATCTCCCAGAGAAGAGGCACATATGCAGTCAAAGAGAAGAAACAGAAGCATTTTGGTTCCAAAGATTAAGGCTGAAATCTAAGTGTAGAAAAACTTTTTTTTTTTTTTTTTTTTGAGATGGAGTCTCGGTCTGTTGCCCAGGCTGGAGTACAATGGCATGATCTCAGCTCACTGCAACCTCCACCTCAATGTGGTTCCTGCCAACAAGGAGTTTGTGAGCTAGTTAGCAAAATAATCGATCCTGTTTTACCTCACTTGAAAATAAGCTTTCTGAGGGAGCAGCTTGGTCATCTTAAACATTCATATCACTGCTAACTAGAACAGTGCCTCAGACATAGTTGGCATACAAACATGTTTTCAAGCAATTCTCCTGCCTCAGCCTCCCAAGTAGCAGGGATTACAGGTGTGTGCCACCACGCCTGGCTAATTTTTGTATTTTTAGTAGAGACAGGGTTTCGCCATGTTGGCCAGGCTGGTCTCAAACTCCTGACCTCAGGTGATCAGCCTGCCTCGGCCTCCTACCGTGCTGGGATTACAGGTGTGAGCCACCGTGCCAGGCCTAAGTTTGGAAAAAATATTCTAATCTAAAAACATCTATGAAGTTAGGGCAATGCAACACCTTGGGAGGCCAAGGTAGGAGGACTGCTTGAGCCCAGGAGTTCGAGATCAGCTTGGGCAACACAGCGAAACACTGTCTCTATAAATAATAAAAATAAACACATCTATGAAGATAGGCAGATAAGCTCTGACACAAAACAAACAAAACTAGCACTGCGGTAAGTAGCTGAAAAAGTACTGGCAGGAGACAGTATTCTGTCAGAACAGGACAGCAAAGGAGGACAGTCAGCCACAAAGACATTATGACCCGGAGACACATTGGCACCTACGAAAAGACCAGGCTGGGAAGCAGCCACCCTGCAAAGGAGCAACCAGTCCTCAGAAAAGCATGTCTTGAAAAGGAAGACAAAAAGTATTAAGACAACAATTCAAAAAAAGAAAAAATAAAGTCACTGCTAGTAAACAGAGAGGAGGCGTGGGAGAAGAGGGGATAGGGGAGGGGAGGGGATGAGTGGGAGAGGACAGCGGAAAGGAGAAGGGAAAGGAGAGGGGAAAGGAGCCTGCACCAGAGCCCCTCTCCAGTTAATGTCATTCTCTCCACTTCATAATCAAGTTTGAGAAAGAACCGGCTTCCCTCTCTCAACACCCTTCACTCTGTAATCCACAACAATGAAGCTCCAGAGACTCCTCCCCAAGTTCATTCATCATGTCCTCGGGCTGACTCCAATGGACACTCTGAAACCAACCTTTCTCTTAGTTCTTTACCAGCATTTAAACATGCTCAAATCCCTCCATTTAAAAAACAAAAACCAAGTTCCCCCTTTACCTGCCCTCCCTATAACCACCCCTAACTACCAGCATCAAACTTCTTGAGCATTGCTGTCTACACATGCTGGGCTCCACTTCCTCACTTTCACTCACTATTAAATCCTGATACAAACTGGCCTCCCACTCCCGTCCCTGTCATGTCACTGTTGCCTCTGCTGTGCCCTGTATTACTAACAGCTCCCAGCAGCTGAGCACGCTCTACCTGCTGAGGTTTCCTCGGACACCACGATCCCCATCTTTCTCAGTCCCAGTGTGGGAGCCTATTATCTGCTTCTTTTTCAAACACAAGAGTGCCTCAGATCTCACTTCACATCACTCCTTTTCTTACTCTATACACACTCTTCAAATAACCTCATCTATTCCAACAGCTTCCATTAACAAATACTGCACAGGCAAAGGCAGGAGTTTCAAAACTTTCTCTGTTCACCGCACCCTTAAAGTCTCAGGTCAAAAGGTATGCTTATTGAATACAGAAAATGTTAACAATGTGGGTATTTATGTCCTAACAACTTGGTACCAACTTGAAAAAAATACACTTTGAGAGAAATGGTATTTTTATTTCATTCTTAAATAACCACAAGTATTTATTGAAGCAGTATGTGTGCACCTGTTGAGCACTGCACGATTTCTCTCAAACCTTGGGGTCAGACTGGACATGGCCTCCCTCATTTTCTTTTCCACACTGATTTTCACGTGGTACAGCAACACCAAAAATCCCTCTTTACAAACATGAGGTCATCAAATGGAATGGAGTGCAATCTAGTCTAGAAACTTTTAACTACCTTGAGCTAGTAGATTCCACAAACTTGGACAGATGGAAGTATAACTGTTTTCCTCAACAATGTGAAACATCCCCCAGTCTCCCAGTTTGCTGTGGTACCTTAGCTGAAAGTCTGGGAAACTCTCAAACTGTTTGGGACAGTTTGGGACAGCTAGTAACTCTCAGATGCATCTCTCCAACCCAGACAGCTCCTGATATCCGGATCCCTGGTGCAGCCAACTGAACATGATGTTCCCTCAGCACCTGAAACATAACCCAGCCAAGTGTGACCCATCATCTTTTCTTCAAAATAGATGCTGCTGTCCCCACCTAAGGACAGTGCCATCACCCAACCACCCAGCCAGAGCTGGGCACTGCTCTGAACTCCTCCCCGCCCCAACTCCCCTGCCACACAAACACACACATGGCCAATGACCAAATCCCAGCAATTCTGCCTCCTCAAATTTTCCTCCTTCCAGCCTTCCCTCTTCTAATCCATTCTCCAAAGGGCAAATTTGACCATGTCTGTCTTTTGCTTACAATTCTTCAACCATTTCCTATTGCCCACAGAAGAGTCCCAACTTCACACAACAGGAATCACGAGACCCCACATGGCACAGCCCCTCATTACTTCTCCTCCCTCACTTCTTGCCACTTCCCTGCTCTTGCCTGCAACCATCCCACTGGACTTAACTCCTGGTGTTTGTGGTTGCTCCAGTGCATCTCCTGACCATCTCTATACACTCTCTCTGCAACCTGGACTTTGGCCAATTTCTCCTCATGCTGCTTCCTCTGGGAGGCTTTCCTGTCTCTCTGAATGTCCCTAAGTTTGGGTTTATGGTCCTTTTCTGAGCTCTTGTTGCCGGCCCCTTTCAGAACTCATCATACATTGTAACCAATGGTTAAAACTCTGGTTTTAACTGAACTGAACTGCACAGCAAGCTCACTGGGGGCTGACAGAGGTATCTGTCCTGTTTATCTCTGTATCCCCAGCATATATGAAAACTCTGAAGTATACTGAATGAATAAAGCAAGTGAATGAATGGATTAGGTCATGCATGAGGCTCCCTCATCCATCACTGATTACTGACTCTGTCACGGTACTTATCACACTTCACTGTAATTGCTTGTCCTGGTAGACTATGAACATCTTGAAAGTGCCTGTCTTATTTTTGCAACTAGTGATTAAAATAGTGCCTGGTACTTAGCAGGCATTCACTAAATGGTTTTTTTAAATATAAAAGGTTATATATTTAATCTACAGTGTTAAATAGAAAAAAATCCAGGATATACCCTATATTATGGTTACCTCTGAAGAAAGAAATAGGAATAGGAAAACAATAAGAAGAGAAAAAGAAAACTGAGACATTTTAACCTCTATAAATCTCTATGTTGATATTGTTTATTTTATAATGTACATTATTTACATATTACTAGCATAAAATATTTCTGCATCCCCATCAAGTCAAGCCACAGGTAAAGAACCAGTCCTGAAGAAGAATGTGTGGGGATGTCAGAAGTATGTGGTTACACATGCTCAAGAGCAAAGCCAAAAAAAAAAAAAAAGCCTTATTTGAAAGAAACAGAGACCTTAAAAAAATCAGACTGAGAAGAGACGTTGAGAGCATGAAGGTCTACAGCAATGGAGAGCCACCCCCAAGTGAAAAACATGATCTGTGAGTACTCTTCAAAGAAAGTCGTTGGTACTTCAAAGACGACCACTAGTACTAGCCCATGAGTAAGGACAATTCATTTAATACTTATAATGCAATTGTTTTAATCAAAACATCCCAATAACCAACCAAAAGCTTACTGGCCACATACAGGTTTCTACGGGAACTGAAATGGGTGACTACAAAGACACACTGACAAGAGACAGGAGGCTACAATGTTGGCAAGACCACTTAGTAAAGTGTGTTCCCCCTTTATTTTCAGAATTGTTGAAGACACTGAAGCACATCACTATTAGGTTGTACATTTTAAAGCAAACAGATTTAAAAAACAAATGCTGTTAAGCAACTTCAGGTCAGCAACTGGAAATGCAAGAACAATTTCTATGTGTAGATAGTTCTAGAATTAGCACAGGCCGAAACGTAAATATACATAGTGGACCAAAAGTTCCAATCTTTAAACATGTGAAAAGACACAGCTTTTGTGAATATCAACTAAGAAAATCTTTCAAAATGAAGAAAAATGAGTACTACGCTGAAGTCATTAGAACCCTGGGAGAAGGGAGCTGGAGAGGACACAATGAGAATGCCTTTGGGAAAGGTCAAGCCCAGCTTTCTTTTGTTTAACCTCTCAAGCAGATAAAAGAACTAGCTTTAAAGAACCACGGCATTGTTTAACTGCTAGAAAAGGAGAGTTGGGTAAAGCGCATATAAAAAGAAGCAATAGAATTTGCCCTAGAGGCAATAGAAAGATTAGTCAATTACAACGCTTTGAACTTAGTTTTGATAGAGTCGAATTTTAAGTTTTAGACAAACCTAGTTTTTCAGGTGCAAAATATTTCAAATAGCTATCCTCTCTCCCTTATAAAACGTAGATTCTAAATCTTGTTATGCATTTGAAGAGCTGCAAAAAGTGGTCTTTTTCATTTTCAGCTTTTGAAAACTCAAAGACTGTTGTTGGAAGTAAACTGCCAATTTAAAAATTAATCTTAAAATGAGAAGGAATTCCTATGATGCTCCCATTCATCCCTAACCCCATCACATAGTTTCTGATTAATTAAGAACTCTCCTCTCGACCCGGGAACTCGCCGTTGCAGAGGGGCCAGATCAAGAAGCAATCGCCATTGCCTGTCAGCATCACAAACCAAGAGGAAGATTCTGCCCTCACTAAAGCCCCGGAGCGAAGGCGGCGCGGCCCCCACCCCGTGCGCGGGTAAAGTCTCCTGTGGATGATCCCCCCGTGGCGACGCGGCTCCGGGCGCGCGATCCCCTGCACTCGCGGGCCGCCCCACCTCCTCCCCTGCACTCTGTGAGTCCAGCCTGGCCTCTGAGGCCGGGAGCCACGCGGCCCCGCAGCCTCCGAGGAGAGAGCGCCCGCAACCGCCACGCACGCGGGCACCGACAGGGCGCAGGCCAGGGCGGGGAGGGCCGGACCCTGGGGGCGGGGGACAAGCGGAGCTGGACCAGACGCGGAGAGGGCGCGCAGACACTGACGGGATCTGACGGTACCGGACGCGGGGCGGCCCAGGGCGTCGTGCGTGGGGCGCGCGCGAAGGCCCGGGCGCCACTTGCGGCGGGGAGGGCGGGTAGCTGCCCCGCGTCCAGGGAGCGCGCACCAGACGGCTAGGGGCCGGAGGCGCGGGAGAGAAGGGCCGCCCAGCCGCGCCGTGACGGGGAGAAGCCCCTGCCGGCGCGGGAGCCGGCCGGGAGGATGCGGCTGGGCTGCGGGGACAGGCGCGGGGCGGCGCCAAAGCCCGCAGTGGGCCCCGCCGCCCGACCCGAGCGCGCGGCGATGCAGCAACTTCAGTTGGCCGTGGGGCCGCCCCTCCCCCGGCAGCCGCCCGGCCGGGAGCCGAGAGGGCCAGAGCAGCCTAGAGCGGAGAGCCGGGCCGGCCGCAACCCTCACTCACCGCTCCGCGGTCCCGCCGCCAGCGCCGGGGCTCCGCTCCGAGCTCCATGGTCCCGCCGCGCCGCGGCTGCCCGGCGCACCCGCCTCGCACCACACCGCACGCAGCGGCGCGACCGACGCCGCCTCCGGCCCGGCCACGGCCGCGGCCACGCCCCCTCCCGGCGGGGGGGTCCCGGCCGGAGCAGGAGGGGGGCTCAGTGCCGGCTCCACCAACCAGGATCCACTCACGGGGCCGCTTCATCAGGATTGGCGAGCGCATAGCCCAATAGGGAGCTGGCGAGCGCGCGGAGCGTCGGTGCCGAGGGGCGGGGGATTGCGGAGGAGGTGGCTCTCACCCTTCGTCCTCCGCCCCGCGCTCCGGATGAGGCTTAAGCAGAGTGCTTTCCAGCAAGGAGACGTGGGGATACTCCGGGCCAAGGGACCCTTGTAGCACCTCTGGTTGCTAGGTGCCCATTACAGTACCTTTGAGTTTGCGTGAATATCCTAATCCTCCCTGGGTGTTGAGGGCTCCTGCGCAGAGGTCCTCTACCTGTAAGGTGTCAGACGTCCTGCAGGGCTGAGGCTTTAGGCAACCCTGGGAGGGCTGTAGCTCTGTCATGGGTTGGTTTTATGCCCTGTTCAAATTCGTTAGCATTCTGCCTTTAAAATCTTCCCGTCTCCTTCTACACAGAATATTCTGTTTTTGTCACCCTATCTCCAATCTCTCTCTACCCCAGATGTAAGGAAATCCACAATGCTTATTAAAAATAAGATATTCCTGAAACTGCCAACATAAGTAAGCCCTGCCACAGGGGAACATAGCCACGTGCGACCAGATGACTGAGGGATAAACTTAAGAAAAAGAAAAGAGGAGGAAAGAAAAGGAAGAGAAGAAAAGATAGAAAAGTCAAGTATGTTCTAGGTAACAAAGGAAAGGGGTTTAAAAATATAGAATAAAAAATGTTATCTTTATTTTAATTTGCCTGTCTTTATTCTTTTTATTTACCAATAGGATCACTAAATTGAAAAAAATTTTAGGAAAAAATTTTAATTTTCAATAAAGAGTTCAAGAAACACTAATTTGATTTGCTCTTTACAGCTGTGTAATAACAATCAACATCTGTTCTAGCTAGTGACAACTAAAAGTTGGAAAAATGAATAGCACTTGATAATTTCACCAAAGTTTGCAACAGCAGAAATGCTGTAGAGAAATCATGCACCCCTCTTCATAAAATGTCTAATCTATTACCCTGCATTACTTCCAAAGAAGGGATTTTAAAAGCTCTTCTTAAAGATGACGTATATTCAGTTTCCGTGATGTGCCATCATAAAAGAAATGCTGGTAATTAACAAACAGGATTTTGGTGAATAATCACAATGACCCAGTATTTTACATATTGATAATAGAGTGATAAATTTCTGCTGAATTGAAAGCTAAATTGGCATTGAAATTAAAATGACTTTCTTCATTTCATCTTCACTTACCCAGGGGAATAGCTTCCATGTCTATATTTAGGTCATTAATTTAGAACAAAAAAATGTGAAGTTATAGATACCCAGAGTGTTTTCAAGACTGTTAATCATATTTTCCCTGGCTACTCCCCTCTTCGGTGACCCCAGCTTTATAAACTCCTGTTACGTTTAGTTTGCACTCACTGTTAGCCCTTAATCACAACATCCCAACGTGTTCAGGTTTGATTCGTATAGGTCAGTCTTGTCTCTCTAATTAGATCATCAGTTCCATGAGGATAAGGTCCTTATTTTACAGTCCTCTTTCCTCCTTTTATAATAATTAGAACAGTGCTGAACATGTGGTAAATATAATTCTATTCCTAGTGTTGTGGTTCATAATACAAAGAAATTATTTCAAATACGGTCTAATGTGAACCAGTCCTTTAAATAAAAGTTGCAGCTGGTTGCAGTGGCTCACGCCTATAATCCCAGCACTTTGGGAGGCCAAGGTGGGTGGATCACCTGAGGCCAAGAGTTTGAGACCAGCCTGACCAACATGGAGAAATCCTGTCTCTACTAAAAATACAAAAATCAGTTGGGCGTCATGGTGCATGCCTGTAATCCCAGCTACTGGGGAGACTGAGGCAGGAGAAATGCTTGAACCTGGGAGGCAGAGGTTGCAGTGAGCTGAGATCATACCATTGCACTCCAGTCTGGACAACAAGAGCTAAACTCCATCTCAAAAAGAAAAAAATTGCTCAGAGCAATCTTGTTAGAGGATTAGAGCCCACCACTAATAAGTGCCTCATCCCTAATAAATGCTTGAAAAGTGTTGCTGCATCAGGGAGTGAATTGGAAACGAGTAACAGAATCTTGACGAAAGGTGCCTACCAAATAGGGGTGCTTCTTATCACAAAACCAGAAATCTGGAGACAGCCCCAGGGCTTCTGTAACATCTCTTCTATGGCGTCATCATGTCTCAGGCTCCTTCTAGCCGTTGGCTCTACTGTCTTTGTTATGTGATCTCCGTTTTCATCCTCACAGGATGCCTGCTACCGTTCTAAGCATTGCATCACATTCAGGAGAATGGTAAGGGAATAGGTAAAGGGCAAAAGATCAAAGAGGTGCATGCCAATTGGGTCTGCATCTTTCTGGGAAGCTCTAACCAGCACCTTCTGCTTGCATTTTCTTGGCCAGGCAGATGTCACATGACCACCCTTAGCTGAAAAGGAGTCTGAAATGCTAAGTATTTAAAGGCTGGGGGAATATTAGAGTTCTGTTAGTAATGGAAAATAGAAACACAGACCTTGGGTATGACAGTAGCAGTACCTTTGCTGAATAAATGAATTCATGATTGAGCCCTCACTCTTTATTCATAAGACCCACTTTTTTCAAAAGGCCACTCAAGTGTCAATTAAAAAAAAAAAAACCCTGATTTTCAAGTGAGCAAAAGATCTAAACAGACACCTCACTAAAGCAGAGATGACAATACACAGATGGCAAATAAACATATGCTCAATATCATATGTCATTAAGCAATTGCAAATTAAAACAGCCGTGAAATACCATGACATACCACTAGGATGGCTAAAATTGAAAAGCTTGCAGCAACAACAACAACAAAAAAATCCCTAACAATATCAAATACTAGCCAGGATACAGGGCAACAGGAATGCCCATCCATTGCTGATGGGAATGCAAAATGGTACAACCACTTTGGAAGGCAGTCTGGCAGTTTCTCACAAAGCTAAGCATAGCCTCACAATTCAGTCCAGCCATCACACTCCTAGGTATTGACCCAATTGTGTTGAAACTGTCCACATGAAAACTTGTTATCTGAATGTTTATTCATAGTCACTAGACCCTGGAAGAAACAAAGATGTCCCTCACAAGGTGAATGAATCAACAAATTGCAGTACATGCATACAACAGAATGTTATTCCATGATAAAAAGAAATTAACTATCAACCCATACAAAGACATGGAGGAAACTTAAATGCATATAGCTAAATGAGAAAAGTCACTCTGAGAAAGCTACAGACTGTATGATTCTAAGTATATGCATTCTGGAAAAGGCAAATATATGAAGACAGTAAAAACATCAGGGACTGCTAGGAGGCGGGAGGGGAGGGGAGGCAACTGCTCTGTACAATCCTGTAATGGTGGCTATACATCAAACATTTGTCAAAACCCAGAGAACATACAACACAGAGTGAACCCTAATGTAAACTATGGATTTTTGTTAATAAAAAAGCATCAATATTGGTTCATTAATTGTAAATGAATGTATCATGTTAATGTAAGATAATAATAGGGGCAACAGTAATGAAGATGATAGGTATGCAGAACTCTACATACTATCTGCTCAATTATTCTGTAAATATTAAACTACTAAAAAATAAAATCTGTTGATTATTTAGGGAAAAAAAATAAGCCGATAGGAACCATAGTTAGCATAATAAAGAGAAAGTTTCCTTTCTTAAAACTTTTTAAGCAAGGTCACCTTTGCTGTATTTATGACCCTTTATTGCAGTCACAAATTCTATTGCCCTTCAACTAATGGTAAATCTTTTTTAAAAGTTCTTTATCAATGTACCTTTTAAAAAGTTTTTGGGCTGTGTGCAGTGGCTCACACCTATAATCCCAGCACTATGGGAGGCCAAGGCAGGAGAATTGCTTGAGGCCAGGAATTTGAGACCAACCTGGGCAAGATAGTGAGATTCCCATCTTGGCAAAAAAATAATAAGCCAAGAGTGGTGGCATATGCCTGTAGTCCCAGCCACTCAGGAGGAGTGTCACTTCAGCCTAAGCGTTGGAGGCTACAGTGAGCTCATCTCACCACTGCAATCCAGCCTGTGTGACAGAGTGAGATTTTGTCTCAAAAAAAAAAAAAAAAAGAAAGAAAGAAAAAGAAAAAACAAAAGCTTTGGGGAGGTTTTCCTAATTTTTTACATTAAAATTTTTCCAATGTAAAGAAAAATTGAAAGAATAGTACAATGAACACCCATATACCTTTACCCAATTATCTACACACTGCTACATTTGCTCCATCAGTCTCTCTCTCTCCATAATTTTTTTAACTGAACCGCTTGAAGACAAATTGCAAACACCAAAATACTTTACCCTAAATACTTAGATATATATGTCCAAAATAAAAATTTTTGGATTGTTCTAGTGTAAAAGCAGAGCTGTGCAGAGCGTATAAAATGGAACTGGGGAGATTAGGTACCTATACCTACTCCAGACTTCATTACTACCCCCTCCCCACTTCTCTTCTGTAAATATTTGACCAACCTGATATACAATGCTGTTATTATACTGAAGTATAGTAAAATACGTCTAGCAGCAGGGAAACTGATGACAAGGTATTGTGGTCAAGAGAATTCTGGTGATGCAAGTGACCATCGGTGCTCTGTGAAATCCCGTGCATGCAGCACACAGTGCAGCCAGTCTGGGGCCCACAGCGGAGTGAGACATGGCTGTCTAGCATTACGATGACTGAACAGCTCTCAAGCATATTCCTAATAAGAATATGCTTCACAACTCTTTTTGAAACCTCTTGAATTGTGCCATCTTTGTTCTTTGCCTGATCAAAATCTTGGATACATTTCTAAAGTCAAAATGTATGCAGCTTGGGTGTCCTCTTAATTTGAATCTGATAGTGATGACACAGTGACTTTTTCAAGACACTTAATAAATTAGTTATTCCCTCAGTGATTTGCTTAAGTTCTCTTTTGTCATCACTAAGTCTTTAGTGGAAAAACAATTGTCATTCTTTTTAGTTAATAGCATGTCATCTTACATAAAAATTACAAACTGCTTTGCATTAGGAACTGGGTTGAATCACACTTTGTGGAAGAGAAAGAACAAAGATTGGTTACTAATTAAAAGAATATAATTAGAATATGTAAGAAATCAAATTATAAAAGCATAATAACTGTCATCATTTTTGACATGCTCATTTGTACTTGTTCTCGGAATGAAGCAAAATAATAACTACAAATACCTCAGTTCTCAAGAATTAATTTAGCTCCACATATAAATCTTTATAAACATACTTTACTTACCCTAGCTTTCTTTTGAGGGATAATATTTATTTTTATCTTGACATACAGTGAAATAAATACATACATATATACATATCTATATCTCACAAGAATAAAATATTTGCTGGAAAAATGACTAATTATATCTTAAATTTTAAAATTAACCCAATTATCTCATGAGAGCAAGGCAGTATATTAACTTTGAGGTGAGGAAAATTATGGGAAGGTAAAAATAATGAACATTTATTGAGAATTCTCTATGTACAGTACGGCATATTTGTTGTATTTAACCTTCATAACGTCTATTGGATATGTGGTCCATTGACCATTTTATAGATAAGGCACAGAGAAGTTGTGTTTTCCCCCCAAGGTAACCCAGCCAGGACTCTGTGATATTTTCATAGACAAGCTGTTTTTCCAATGAACCGGGAGAGCCCTAGAAGTTGCTATTCTTGCTAAGTGAGACAGCAGAGTAATGTATGCACAATATTCTGACAAGCACATGGCCAATACTTCTGTCAAATCTATCCCTGCCTCTCCTTTCCCATTGCCACAACCCAAGCTGAGTTCACCACCATCCCTTTCTGTGCTGTGACAATATTTCCAACACATTTCCCTTGGTTTCTCCTTCAGTGTGTCTTCACACTATTTTATGAGCAATTTTTAAAATATAGATCTGATCACATCTCTACATTGCTCAAAAACCATCAGAGTCTCCTACTGTCTACAAGATAAATAAGATAAATCCCTTAAAAACAATCTAGGTCCAACCAGATTTCCTGAAACATCCTGCACCATTAGCATTCTCCTTACATGCCCTGGGCATTTTTCTGTCTGAATACCCCTCCTGCCCTTCCTCACCTGGGAAGCTCAACTTTCACAACACAGCTCAGATTCACCTCTCTGGAGCCTTCCTGGGTGCAGTTATCTACACTAGCCTCTGTGCTCTCCCCACACTCCTTCATGTGGCTTTATTGCCACAGTTAATTCATTGTCCCCCACCAGACAGGGAATTCTTTGAGACGAGAAACTAGTTATTCATCTTGAATCCCTAGTGCCTAACAAGTACTAAGCATGGAGCTAATATTTGTTGAATGAGTTTTCATAGTATCATAGGAATTACTAATATCCAAGCAATCTAAATAGCACTTAAAGTCAGAGGGCTCCAAAGCAGCAGGCTGAGACGTTTCCATGGTGAGTATGTGGGAAACAGGCTTCCATCCCCCATGAAGCCACTGTATTAGTTCATTCTCAGGCTGCTATAAGGAACTACCTAAGACTCGGTAATTTATGAAGAAAAGTGGTTTAATTTACTTACAGTTTTGCATACTTAATAGGAAGCATGGCTGGGAAGCCTCAGGAAACCTACAATCATGGCAGAAGGGGAAGGGGAAGTAAGCATGTCTTACCATGGCAGAGCAGGAGAGAGAGAGATGGGGAAAGTGCCACATACTTTTAAACCATTAGCTCTCATGAGAACACACTATCATGAGAATAGCAAGGGAGAAATCTGCCCCCACAATCCAGTCATCTCCCACCAGGTCCCTGCTGACATGTGGGGATTGCAATTCAACATAAGATTTGGGTGGGGTCATAGAGCCAAACCACATCAGACATGAAGCTGATGGGGACAGCATTAGGAAGATTGAAGGTGTCCCCAGTGACAATTGTGTCACTCCAGGCACGTTGGCCCATGCAGGCTGCCTACTCCCACACTGCCCCCTCCTTCCCCACCAGACACTGATCAGTGTCTCCTGACTCTCATCCAGCAGACACACAATCCTGGCCTTGCTGGGTGGGGGCGGGGAGGATGCCTGGATCTGAAGTTACCTTGCTGTTAAATGTGTTACAGCAAGATATGCACAGGCCATAATTAGACACCACTTATTGTCCACTTACCCTGGACCCCAGAACCTTGAGAGGCAGGGGGATGGGATATAAAGACCATGAGCTCTTGAATTAAACTAATCAGGATTAAATTCCAGGTCCACAGCTTACTTACGAAAGTAACTAAATGTCCCTGGGCCCCCATTTTCCTTACATAAGATGAATGTAAAAATAGTTGAACAATTACCAGGGTTCATGAGTTGTTTTTTGTTGTTGTTGTTTTGTTTATTATTTATTTATTTATTTATTTATTTTTGAGATGGAGCCTTGCTCTATCACCAGGCTGTAGTGCAGTGGCACAATCTTGGCTCACTGCAACCTCTGCCTCCTGGGTTCAAGCGAATCTCCTGTCTCACCCTCCCAAGTAGCTGGGACTATAGGCACACGCCACCACACCTAGCTAATTTTTATATTTTTAGTAGAGATGGGGTTTCACCATGTTGCCCAGGATGGTCTTGAGCTCTTGACCTCTTGATCTGCCTGCCTTGGCCTCCCAAAGTGCTGGGATTATAAGCATGAGCCACCATGCCCAGCCCAGTGAGTTTTAATTATTCCTCTTCTTCATCCCTGCCTCTTTGGACTACACTTGTTGATGTAGATCTGTTCCCTTCAGCACCTGAAGGAAATATTTTAAGCCAGTACTTCACAAACAACTAAGAAGGTTACCTGGAAATGACTGAACCAAAGCTTATGAGGGGAACTAAAATTTGCTGCAAAACAGTAAATAATATATAGGATAAGCCTACGTTTTCCAATCAGGAAATATATCAAACCCTGTAGTCTGATGTAGCATACAGACCCTCCCCCAGTTTGTTCATCTTTGTCTGGGACCTAGCATGCTTTCAGATCCATGTGTACCCTTGTTTTCATATTATTACAAAAATTGAAAGCTATTTCTCCAAATTCAGTTATATTAAACTACAGTGTCTTCATTTATTGCTTGGGTTATTACTGCTCCTAATTTGCTCCTAAAAGAAATGTACAACACTCTCTTGCCACACATACTCTGCAAAATTACCTGCTGCAGTTGCCAAGGATTGGCTTTTATCTCTGTGCTGTGGTGAGGTAGAGTTATATAAGCCACCCGGGCTTTTGGCAGGAAGAAAATAACTCCCAGGGTGATGCTACCTGAAAAACTTGCCTTCATTATCAGACATTCTCCTCGACCGTCAGGCCCTGGGGTTTTTGCTAGTTAAAATATTCTAAGCTCATGTACATGTGGATTATACATGCAATGGCTTTTCCTAGAAAATTTAAAGATCTTAACAGATTTAGGTGTTTTTTAAATTTTTTCTTAGAAAAGCCCTCAAAGAAAGGATATTTGACAGATGAGTCATCTAAGACATGGGAAGTTAAATGACTTGCCTGGGGTCACAGAGGGTTTTTATTTTTACAAATACATGAACACTTCCTGAGGTTGCCTTCCTTCCTAGTCTGAGTCATTCTCTGTGGAAAGGATTGTGTTTTATTCAACTTTGCGATCCCCATGTCAGGTCCACTAACCCTCAATACCCACTGTCTTTATTAATAAAGATAATGAAGCTTTATTAATAAAAAGAGAGACAAGTTATAAGATGCTCTGGTGGAAGCCAAGCTAAATACAATGTTTCTTCCAGCCATTAAGGAGAACCTCAAAGCATGGAAGGGGAAACTCAGGCAGGTAGTCAAAAGCAATACTTAAAGAGTCAAGAAAAAAAATGTAGGGGGATCTAGGGGAGAAGTAGATGGTAAATTAAATTCCACCAGAGAATCACAGAGAGGGAAGATACATCTAATGGAATTGAAGCATGAGAGAGGTGACATTGAAGTAGAACCTCAGGGCCGGGCAAGGTGGCTCATGCCTGTAATCCCAGCACTTTGGGAGGCTGAGGCAGGTGGATCACAAAGTCAGGAGATCAAGACTATCCTGGTTAACATGGTGAAACCACGTCTCTGTTAAAATATGTATATATATATATATATATATATATATATATATATATGTATATAATTAAAATAAATAAATAAATGAAGTAGAACCTCAAAGGTTCTTTTGACAAGTAAAGATAGCTGGAGAAGGGCACTGAGGGGCCAGAAATGGCATAGTTGGGGAGAAGCTGGTGAGTTGGGGGAATGCTGGAGAAAGTTGCAGGGAAGCTGGAAGAAGAGGCTAGGACTTCACTCCATAAGGTCATGAATGTCTTGCTAGAAAATTCTGGCATGATTGCATAGACCACAAGAAGCCCCTGAAGGTAGTTTATCGTTCATCAAAGTGTATAACAACCTTGGGTTGGGCTCACCTCTCTGGGGAAAAGAATGAAATGCAGAGCTGCTGTGTACTTTGTGAAGATTTCTACCATCTACTAACAGTGTGTTGGAGAGGAGAAAGGAGGCAAGAAGATGCATTATAAAGTTCTCAGATAAGTAGCAGATGTAATGAAGGCTTCAACTGAGAAAGTGGCAAAGAGAAGGGAAAGAAAAGAGCAGAGTGGGACATGTCTCAGAGATAGGACCCAGGGGAGTTGATTATTGACCAGAAAGTAAGAGGAGAAGGAGATTAAAATGTCAGAGATTATTTCAAGGTTTCAAGCTTCTGAGAAGGAAGAGGAGGATGTTATTACTGACAGGGTAGTCTGGAGAAAGAGTAAATTTAAAGGAAAACATCTGCAGTTTTATGGTAAGTGCTAAGAAATTTATCAGGTGCTATATAAATGAAAAAATAGAAATGCCACAGTCCAAAATATGTCTGTGCAGAGGTTTGCTTATTAGAATCCAAAAACCTGAACTCTATGTCTCTACAAAACTTAATATGAGGTCAATCTATACCAACCCAAATGATTGACTCTGACAGATATTAATAGAGCAAAACCTTGCTCTCCAGGGGAAACCAAGTCCTTTTGGGCAATGCCATTCATTGATGTTGATGCATGATTAGATGGCTCAATCAAAATCTACCTAGGATGTATTAATTCACCCAACAGACCGATGCCCCTAAAAGTGTTCTCACTGGTTTCTGTTTGATATTTTCTCATTCATTTCAATGTGGACAAGTGTCCAGGGAGCATTTTATTTGCACTTAATGGAAATATTAAAAAAAAATTACCAAGGAACTTGCAATTGAGTGGAGAACATCAAGAGAAGGAAACAGACTACTACAGTTCAAATATACACTATTCTAGAAGGTTCTACAAGAGCAGGGAGAAACATCTTCAGCAGAAAGGCAGAAGAGAGGAAAACTGATTGAAGAAGTCTTCTCAAGGAGAACATTTGAGGTTTACACCTCAGGTATGAGTAGGAATCAGTATGACCAAGCAAAGAGCCAACTCTAGACAGAGTTGATACTGAATGCAAAGACATTAAGGACAGTGTGTGAATTCAGGTACGGCTCAGTACTAATTCTGGATAGATAGCCCCAGGAGAAGGATGTATATGATGTGTGTGTGTGTGTGTGTGTGTGTGTGTGTGTGTGTTGATGGGGTAAGAGAGAAGTGTGGAAATAGTTACACAGAAGTTAGACTGAAGGGGTAAACTGAGAAAGACATTAATTTTTGTCAGTCAACTTATTTATAGCCTATATTACTACACAGATTGAAGGTGTCTCATGCAGTGTTTTCTGTAAAACAGGATTACAAATTAGCAATACAAACAAAGAACAAACATGGGATGGACATCTGTGAAAAAAGGCTGAAATTATGAATCATAGTTAAAGACAGGTCACCTATTTTGTTTTGAGCTTCCTAGCTACCAACGCAAGGGGAAAAAAACATGACTTACCTATCTATTAAATAAAACGAATCTAGGTGCTTAGAAGAAGTAATGGCCCTTGGAATGCAGTAATTGCTCCTTCAGTTTCACTGGTAAGCCACTTTGCTGATAGGAAGCTTCAGACATGGTAAGTAGAGATCTGTCCTTGAAAACCATGAGCCTGACGAAGAGGGTAAGGGTGGCTGAAGGGGATGTATCGGGATCATGGCCTCAGCTTCCCCTCTTTGCAACATGGGCTTCTTTCCTGCACTTGTGAAAGCAAGTTACGGTCACATGCTGGAGCCAGCAGGCCACATTAGTCTCAGATGTGGTTAGTTTTTGGCAAACACAGTTTTTGTTGTTGTTTGGTTTTACTTTTCTTTTATTTATTTTATTTATTTATTTTTTGAGATGGAGTCTTGCTCTGTCACCCAGGCTGGAGTGCAGTGACACAATCTCTGCTCACCGCAACCTCCTCCTCCTGGGTTCAAGCGATTATCCTGCCTCAGCTTCCCAAGTAGCTGGCATTACAGGCATCCACCACCACACACAGCTAATTTCTGTATTTTTAGTAGAGATGGGGTTTCACCATGTTGGCCAGGCCGGTCTTGAACTGCTGACTTCACAAGATCAGCCCACCTCGGCCTACCAAAGTACTGGGATTAGAGGCATGAGCCACCGACCTGTTTTTACTTTTATTTTTGTTTCTACGTTTTCTCTCGTTATTGCAAAAGCAGTATGTTTGTTAAAGACTTTGAAAAGACAGAATAGCAGAAAGAAAAAAAAAAACAAATGATAATCCAACTCAGAAACAATCACTAGTAACACCTGCTTTTATCTGAGATATTTGCTTCAAGGGTTTTTTCTTCTCTTGGACTTTCCAGGCACAACAGGCTGCTGTGGGTGCTTGGCCCCTGTGGCCTTCTATCTGACACAAATCACACATTTGTGTTTCCCTGCCTGGTCTTTGTGATCCCAAAACTAAAATCCTAAACTACGTATGATCCCTAAGATTATGTCACAAAGTGAATAAATTATAAAAGAAAGGAAGAAAAAGAATAAAAGGAAGGAGAGTCATTCAAGAGGAAAATAAATCTAATAAGGTTTACTAATAGTGTTTTTAAAACATCAATTAAACATTTTAAGTAAGAGAATTTATTAAACCACATTAAGACTGAAAGCCAAAACATGTTTAAAAATAAAATAGAGGCTGGGCGCAGTGGCTCACATCTGTAATCTCAGCACTTTGGGAGGCCAAGGCAGGAGGATATCTTGGGGCCAGGAGTTTCAGACCAACCTGGGCAACATAGTAAGACCCTGTTCCTACAAAAAATTTTAAAAATCAGCTGCATGTGGTGATGCACCTGTACTCCCAGTTACTCAGGAGGCTGAGGCAAGAGGATCACTTGAGCCCAGGAAGTCAAGATTGCAGTACGCTATGATAACACCACTGCACTCTCCAGCCTTTGATACGGAGCGAGGCCATTTCTCTAAAAAAATTAAATACATAAATAAATAGAGATAGGATAAATACAATTTAGACTAAGAGAGATTTTTCTTAAATCTAGAAAAGTAAAAAATTAAACCAAAGAAGTAGAAAGGATAAGAGATAAAGAACAAGGAATCAAAAGGTAAAATTATTACAATCAAAATTAAAAACATAAAGTGAGAAGGCATTATGGAGACTAACAAGTCAAAAGTTAAAATGAAATTGAAAAGCAATAACATTACAAGAGAAAACAATTTTAAAGAAAATAAATCTAAGGAGTCTGAAAATCCATGAAAGAATATTAAAACAATAAAAAGGAACAATGAAAATTACATACTGTATCCTAAAATAAATCTTGAAGCACAAAGCTAGAGCTCGGAGGAAAACTCCAACTTCGCTACCAGAGTGGAAGGGAGTGAAGGAAAATAAGCAGAAAGCAAACAGCAGCAGAGCTCCTAACAAAGTCCTGGGTTGCCTCTGGTTTCCCACGGTCGATCTCATTTGCCCCAGGGGTGGAGAGTGGAGGGGGCATAGAACAACATGATGCTCTGAGCGAGCCATGCCCTGTGCCTTCAGCATGGTTTCCCCTGTTCCTGACGATAACAACTCTTTTTCAACTGGCTGATCATGCCTGAGAAGATGTCCTTCTGTTATTGACATTTGTCAGTGGAAGACGTGCTGCTTAGCATACACTGGGTGGACTCTGTGCCTGACCAGGGGTGCCCTTGAGAAAGGGAATGGTCAGCAGGCGGAGCATGTGTAGCTTCCCAGGATGTCCACAGTGTGGTGGGGAGCTGCCAAGCCACAGTGTGGTCTTCACCTTGACAGCTTTAGGTGACCTTGTCAGATCACTTGACCTGGAATCCTGCGGTCCCCATGGTAGCTAACTTCACCAAACAGACTCAGGATGCTTGTTGACTCTGACCAATACAGCACAGGGAAAACAGTGTCAGATTCTTACTCTGATTATTCTATAGATGGTGAAAAAACCATTTGTGTCATGGCATCACCTTAGACACGTTACAACAAATGAGATCTTAACTTCGTTTCCATCCTTAGTAGTCACACTAGAGTTTTGATGAGATTTGAGATTCTCTTAACTCTTTTGATAATAGTAGGAGGTGTCCTGGCAGTTCCCATTCCCTCCGAGCAGCAGTACTGATCCCTGTTTGTGCAGGATAGCTGGAGGGGATGCTGTGCTGAGAAGCAGCACATTTGCTGGCCCATCAACAAGACCTCAAAAAATTCTTCTATGCTCTTGGTATAAAACCAATTTGGGACTTCCATCTTACTATGCATCTTATGTACTTAGATAAGCCTTTCTTATGAGAAGCCAAGAAGGATGAAGAGTGGGTAAGATAGCAATGTTTCATTCCCAGTTTGAAAAAAAATCAAGAGCTTCATTTTACCTTGTATTGTCGTATCTACTCTTAATATCACTGATCCCTTTCTCTCACCCCTTTGAAAACTAAATTATCTGGGAAAACAGTTCCTAGACGCCCCTGTAAGGATTTTATTCCCAACTCTGGTTAGAATTTTTGTGAATTGTTCCTGTGCCTCTCAAATCATAATGTTAGTAGGACAGGGCAGTTATATACAGGCATGCATGGCTGCAAAGCCTCCATCCATCCATTCACCCCCAGAGCTAGTCATTATGTTTTACGGAACCAGCCTATATGTCAATAGCAATTGCTGGGATCTTAGAAATCAGTTCTTGTAGGTTTAAATATAGCTACAGCTAATGACATATCGATTATTGCAGTGAAGCCCTGCTAAAAGCAATTTTCCACTCGATTGCCAATGGGAACCAGAAGAGGTCAAGCTTAGCAAGACTGGGGAACCTATCGGTGCCCCACAATCTTTCTGAAATTCTGGGATTTTGAAAGGGAACCTTGAGACAGGTTCCATAGAACTTAGGCTACAGACACGTGGCCTTGAGAATGGATCAGCTCTCCATACCCTGTGAAGGCAATGAGGGCAGCAGGCACTGGGAAGTTATGCTGGTTTATCCTTGTCTCCTCTTCCCACCATTTGTTTGCCCTTTCTCTTCTCTTTCTTTCCCTAGAATTGAGACTTTAAGTTCTGAAATTTAAAAGTACATGAATCTATTACTCTCTCCACTTCATCCTCATATACAATAATAGTAATATTTCTCTTCAAATGGTTCAAAATTAAGTCTATTGTATTTTAGAAATCATATTGAAAGCTAAAAGCTTTCTGAATGAATAAATAAGATTTTCATTCCCAAGGACTTTGCGGATACTGACCCACATGGCGTCCCAGTTTCAAGGGTTTGTTTTCAAACTCAGCAGACATCTACCCACCATCTATGCTTAACTCTCTCCCGCACATGCAGAGGAAGTCCCGAGAGCCAAGAAGGAAAGTAAGAATGCTTCTAGGTAAACAAAGACTCCAGGGTCAGAGTCCAGGCAGACACATTCCCACCACCTCCCCATCACCCCAACATCCTGTGCTCAGAAATGCCTTAAACAAGCAAGGCTTGACCCTTCCACACAGGACACTGAAAGGACTGGATGTCCCGAAGCCCTCCACTACCCTCCATCATGTTTTACTTTTCGTTACCTTCTTTACATACTCCCTCTTCTTTAGCCTGTGTTCATAAATTCTTTGTCCCATTACAGCTGCATGCTCCATTCGTTGCCTTTCAGAAAGTGACATTAAAAAATAGTGCCCCAAGGCAATCAATCAATAAGCATTTATTGAGCACCTATTCTAGGCCCAGGGCAACAACAGCTGTTGCTAATAAATTAACAACGCGTTTTGGACAGGAGGTGACACAGAGTGCTGTTTAACCCAGATCAAATGTGTCAGGTGCATGACATCGAACTCTCGTTTTCAGACGTGTCGCTTCAATGCATGTGGCTAATATACAGCCTTGTGCAAATAGGTGCTCAATACTCTAACCACTTCTCACTGACAGATTTTGATGCAGTACTACAATTAAGATTCTGTGGCTCTCTGGCAAATGGAATACAAAAACATTTGAAAGGGAAGTATGATCTAGATGGAGAATAACAAACAATTTATAGTTTATTTGCCAAGACATGTAGGAGGTAAATATAAAACAAAACTCCAGCATATTTAGCATCTTCCTTCTCCAAATATAATGCTGCTGACTACAGGCCAACAGCACAGCTTTGCACAGCTCCTTGCATTAAAATTGGCCAAGAATGAGATGCCATCACTGTTCCACATTTAGACACTGTAACAGACATTTGCTAGTTTGTGGCCAGATATTGGTTTACTCAAACAACCTACAATCTTATTTATAACCCACATGGCAAATAACAAAGGTGTGAAGGGTGGTACTCTTTGCCATGTTGAGCTTTTATATGTGCCAAAGATCATAATTCTAAGTGTGCAATTCATCTTTCATCTGTGAAGCAACAAGGTAAATACAATTCCTTCGAAGCAGTAAATCTCAGCACTCTGCAGGTGCCTGGGTGGAGATTGCAGTAGGATTTTTGTAAGGCAAATGCGTCATGTTCCAACCATGCAATTCCACTCAAGTGCTTAACGTGTACCGCAGCATATCAGGCACCACACAGTCCCCCATGTACAGCTCCAAAGGCGGAATAAAACAGGTACACCAATACCTGGCAGAGAAGGCTGGGTACATTCAGGGCTGGGGAAGTGGTGCAGAATGACAGATGGATTAGAAGGAAAGTGAGACCTCTCCTGGTTGGAGGCTTAACAAAGAGAGGTTTGAGGGAAGGATGTAGCATTTGAGATGGAATTGAAAGAATGGGTGGGCTCTGGCCAGGCACAGTCACTCATGCCTGTAATCCCAGGACTTCGGGAGACCAGGGCGGGAGGATCACCTGAGCCCAGGAGTTTGAGACCAGCCTGGTCAACATAGTGAGACCTCATTTCTACTATTGTCAAAAAAAAAAAAAAGTAGGTTCCGGGGATATAGAAAGGAGAAAAAACAATGAGTTCGTATCCTTTGTAGGGACGTGGATGAACCTGGAAACCATCATTCTCAGCAAACTGACACAAGAACAGAAAATCAAACACTGCATGTTCTCTCTCATAGGCGGGTGTTGAACAATAAGAACACATGGACACAGGGAGGGGAGCATCACACACTGAGGTCTGTAGGGGGGATCTAGGGGAGGGACGGTGGGGGGTGGGGAGTTGGGGAGGGTTAACATAGGGAGAAATGCCAGATATAGGTGATGGGGAGGAAGACAGCAAATCACATTGCCATATATGCACTTATGCAACAATCCTGCATGTTCTTCACATGTACCCCAAAACCTAGAACGCAATAAAATATATATCAAAAAAAAAAAAAAGAAAGGAGAAACCCAAAGGGGCTGAGAAGAATGGTGTTAGAGGGCCAGGTACATTCTCTACCAGGGCCTGCCTGTCTTCTTCCCTATGATAGCTAACACTGTTTGAGTGCTTACTCTATACCAGGCACCTCTTAAGTGCTTATTACATAATATGATCCATTTAATCCTCAAAATATTCCTATGGGATTATCCGTAAAATAATCTTACCTCATTTTCAGTTCAGAAGAACAAGACACAGAGAGGCTAAGCAACTTGCCTGAGATTGCACAGCTATTAAGTGGCAGGCTGGAATGCAAACCCTGGCAAGCTGTTTTCAGGTGCAGTCTTAAGTTCCCCCTTTCCCTGCCCTTGAGATTTTGGGCCCAACACATTGGGCTGCAACCTCTAGCTGCTAAATCTGACTCCTCCTTCGGGCCATGCTCTCAGTTGGATCTCTGCCTTGTTTATGAGAACCAGGATCCCTGGGGCTATCTTACATTGTGTATTTGTAAAAATAATTGTAAAAAATTGTTTTCCTTGTTTAAAAAAAAGCAATACTTATTTACTGTGGAAGGATTAGAAGACAGAAATAAACAAAAAGAAGAAAAGTAAAAGACTTCCATAATTCCATACCCCAGAGACGTGTACTCTTAATGTATCACTAAGTATCCTTTGAGACCATTTTTGTGCATGTATATACTTCGAATGAACACATACAAACTATCTTGCAATCTTCTTTTTCCACTTAGCACCAACACAAACATCTTACCATGTCAACCAACCTTTATCTATAGTCTGATTTTAAATGGTTCTTCTCAGTGTTATCTCCTAATAAGGAGTTAGATGAGGGCAGATGCAAAGTGTGCAGGTGGGGGAGGGAGTCGTTTGAGATCTAAACCAAGGAAGAAGACCCTGGAATTGGCCAAACACAGATGAAGCAGGAGCAGAGACATTGTCTTGGCAAGGGGACCCCAAGTGTAAACCTGGCCCAGATGGGGCAGGAGGGGAATGGCTAATTCAACTCAATTCCAAGCTGGTGGCGGGAGCCAAGAGGCACTCTGTCAGTGACCGATCCTGGGATAAGACTTCAGATGAGCAGAGCATGGTGTACAGGAGGGGTGGACACAGAGGCAGGCCACCCTAGGGAGTACAGAGAATGAAGATGTGAGCTGCAGGGAAGTGGGAGCCAGGCCAATGCTCGAGGTTTCCAGAACGGTGGAAGGAGAGCATGCTGGGCAGGTGGCCTGGCCTTCCAGCCAGGGTCTCCAGGGCTCTGGCCCTCAAGGGTCCAGAAACCAAGGACTGTTCCAGCTCCATTTATGGGCCCTGGGCTGCTGCTATACGTCCTGGGCAGATTCTGTTGCCTTGGGAGATGGGGGTGAATGGCAGATTTCTGGACGGTTATTAGAATATTAAAACCTGAGATGGAGCAGGAGCAGGGACTGATGTTCCATTTTGTTTTTGTTGTCCAGCCAGGTTTGATGGTCAGTCATTCTAGGGCTCTGCTTCCTGGACCACAAACCATGGCTGGGACCTGTCCTGGCTTAGGATTCGTCTGCTCGAATCTTGGGATATTCCTACCTCTGCTCTGCAGGACCTCTTGGATGCCTGCACAACGCTTCATTTGTACCTGCTCTCACACCTCCCAGCCACTGTGTTCTGCCTGCAGTTGGGATTTCCTTCTGGCACCTAACCACAGACCTGCCTCTTGAAGGGACTTTGCCCTGTAGAAGTTAACCAAGCTATACCCAACTGTGTCCAAAGACATTCCCGGAAAACTAGAAGGTGAACCA
Source organism: Cacajao melanocephalus (assembly GCA_963573385.1). Lineage (NCBI taxonomy): Eukaryota > Metazoa > Chordata > Mammalia > Primates > Pitheciidae > Cacajao > Cacajao melanocephalus. The sequence goes on from CAUYLG010073008.1 coordinate 45,604, forward strand.
GTAATAAGAAATTCAGGCAAACTACAGAAGCCAGGACCAGGAATGGGAGCTGGGCCCACGATGGAAGCATCTCCAACAGCAGGCCAAGCAATCTGGTCAGACTCAGAAGGAAATGGAGAGCCATCGAAGCATCAGACTCAGATTTACCTAGAAGCAGCATGGGAGACAGATGTGTGATGGGGTAGAGATAAGGGGTTAGAGCAGTCGTTAATTCTGGCAACTATAAATCACTTGGAACAATTTTATTTTTTTAAATTTAATGCCTAGATACTACCTTCAGAGACTACTTTCACTGATCTGAGGGACATATATTTTTTTTAATACAATGGGAGTCTTAACTGGGAATGGAAAATCTTAAAGAAAAGCATGCCTCTAAAACCCAGCTAAGGAGAAGCATATTCATTCTTTTCAAAGCAGTCAACTAAAAAGCTATTTGCAGGGTTAAATTGCCTTTGCTGTTTTCTCCCTGGGTCTCTGGTTCCTTCCGTCTCATTTTTCCACCAGATCCTGCATGCAGGTCCATCATTCTCGTATCCTCCCTCCACCTCTACTCATCAGCCCCCGAGACTCACCTACCTCTTGGTCAGCCACCCTAATGCTCGGTAACTAACCTTGGCTATGGTTCCAAATTCTGCATTTGCCTTCCAGGCTCAATTTGATATTTATTCACTGTTTTCCTGGTACCAGCCCCAGCAAGCCACTATCCCCAGACTGTGAACAGAGGAACAGGGAGGGATCCGAGAGGCATTGCAAAAAGGAAACACTGGTTTTGGCAACTGATGGGATGTGACAGGATATGATTGTGACATTACAACTGGGAGAAAGAAGAGTGAGATTTCATTGAACAACCAAGAATTCTTGCAGCTTGTTGAAAACCTCTGAGAACACGGTGTATACAGTCTGTAGGAAGAAAAAGACTTGCTAGGTTGCACGTCTTTAGCTGTAGGAGGATTTGTGTTTCAGGTAATGATGTGATCGTGATGGTTGACTATGAGAGGAGAATGAATTGGCAGGCGTGGCAGGCAGAGCAGCCGCCTGTCAAAAGGAAAAGATAATAGAAAGAAATTAGTAAACGCACGGTGGGGAGGATTAGAACCGTGCAGGAAAAGGCTCAGCGTGAAGGAGTATACTGGGATTTGACTTGAACCATAATTTGAGCTGAATGAGCCTTCTCTAGTATATTATAAAGCTTTTCCCTTCCAGTGGAAAATGAAATGATAGCAGTTTGAGATGCATGTGTGCTAATGTTTTAAATTTCTTACGTAAGTTTAATGATTAAAATGGGCTCAGTTTGGAACTGGCACATGAGATGAAAGAGTTCTCGTCTACTGGGGACAGAGCCATGCTTCTGCTGGCAAAAGACTTCCAGTCTATTCTGAGGGGGGCTAGGAGGCCCGCAGAGCAGCCCACTCAGAGACCTCCGCCTGAAACTAGACAATTTCATATTTGTTTCCTTTTGCATTCCTTTCTCTTTAGTCTTCTTTTAAAAATGCAGACACTCTGATTTAGGGATGACACATCAAGCCCACGTGTACCAAGGTGTTAATGATCCTCAGAGCTCCTTTCCTGATGACAGAGGCTGAGTTCGAGTGAAAGCATCAGAAACTTGGATTACAAAAGAGAGACAGAAAGAGAGAGAGAGAAGGTTAAGGGTAGTTATTTGTACACCCAAGTTCACAGCAGCATTACTCACAGTAGCCAAATGGCAAAAGCATCATCAATGGATGGTTAAAGCATCCATCAGTGGATGAATGGACAAACAAAATGTGGTATATACATTCAATGGAATCTTTACATGAGTTTATTTGTAAATTTAGTCAACATTCATAATTGAGCTAAAAACTTCAATAGAAGGATAAATTTTAAAACCTCATCTCTATAAATGTGGCTTTCCCAGATAGATGTCTCAGAAATAACCTCATTTGACACCATCTTAACTGGCAGCAGTTCAGTAAGCTGCAGTGCAGTGGAATATTATTCAGCCTTAAAAAGGGAAGAAAACCCTGTCACACAATTCAACGTGGATGAAACTTCAGAACAGTATGTTAAGTGAAATAAGCCAGTCATAAAAGAACAAATGCTGTATGAATACACTTACAGGGGTATCTAGAGTAGTCAAATTTATAGAGACAGAGAGTACAATAGTGGTTGGCAGGATTTAGGTGAGGAAAGAACGCAGAGTTAGTGTTTAATGGTAGAGAGTTTCAGTTTTGCAAGATGAATAGTTTTGGAGAGTGCAATGTGAATGTACTTAACACCACTGGACTGTACACTTAAAAATGGCTAAAATGGTAAATTTTATGCTATGTGTATTTTTCCACAACTTTTGTTTTAAAGTTAAGGGTCATGAAGGCCAAAAAGAAATTTTGCTGATTTCAAAATTTTGCAAAGAGCAGGCAGGCCCTGAAGGAAGTTGGTTTTGCTTTTTTGTGAGATGGGGTGGGGAGGAATGTGTTGTTATTATTGCATTTTTTTTTTTCTGAGATGGAGTCTCGCTCTGTTACCCAGGCTGGAGTGCAATGGCGCAATCTTGGCTCACTGCAACATCTGCCTCCCAGGTGGAAGCGATTCTCCTGCCTCAGCTTCCTGAGTAGCTGGGATTACAGGTGCCCACCACCACATCCAGCTAATTTTTGTATTTTTAATAGAGACGGGGTTTCACCATGTTGTCCAGGCTGGTCTCGAACTCCTGACCTCAGGTGATCCACCGCCTCAGCCTCCCAAAGTGCTGGGATTACAGGCGTGAGTCACCACACCCGGCCAGTTAATGCTTTTTACTTGTGGGGTTCTCATGTCTGGATCCTCTTTGGTAGGCAGCAGGGGCTCTTTCACCATCATCGGCCAGTGCAGCAGCAGCGACGGCAGCAGCCTGTTCATTCACTTACTGACTCCTATACTGCCAGGCAACCCACGCAGTTTCTGTCACTCACCACAACAACCTAACGAGGCAGGCACCATTAGGCTCATTTCACAGACAGAGAAACTGAGGGGTGGTAACTCCTCGAGGATCACAGAGCTGGTAAGTGGCACACTCCTGTTTTGGCAAGTTCTTTTTTCCCCTAAAGTCAGTATTTGTATTTGTTATTCACCTCAGAAAGTTACAGAAAACTTGGAGATAGAAAATAATGGAAGGATCAGAGTAAGTAGAAGAGTCCAGTTACACAGCAGCCCACTGTGTGTGCAACTCTGGGCCAGCTCCCGGTTGCTTCATCTTTACTCTCTGCAGTAATCTAAACTTGGCACAAGAAAGTGCTTCTTGTTGTTAAGACATATATAAACACAAAGTTAATAAAAGTATGTGAGATCTTGTGACTAACAGGCTGGAAAGTGAGGATTTCTGAGCTGATCATCTTCCCTCTTTCAGTTATGCAAGGAGTCTAAAGCAAATAACTGTGTTGACATTATGCTTACACTTCAACATAAGCAGGTAGAGGTGAGCTTCTGCTCTTCTTTCCTTCTCCATTCAACTATCCACCCCTCACTCCTATCCCAGTCAAACCTTTCACTGGCTCTCTCTGGACTTAGGTCGGAGCCCAAACTCTAATCCACAAGGCTAGTAAGAGATGACCCTGCCTTTTCCCATCTCTTCTCTCTTGACACATACGTAGCCCAGCTCCAACCTTAAGTTACCTGTAGTTCCCTGAACACGCCTCTCTTCCATACCTTTCACATAATAACATTGGCCTCTACTAAGTGTACCATCAAGTAATCTTATAAGATAGGTATTATTGGTCCCGTTATACAGACGAGAAAACTGAGGCTAAGAACATTTTGGAATGTGCCCACAGTCCCACAGCTAATGAGTGGCAGTCAGAATTTTAAACAGGGCTGACTGACTCCAAAGCCAGTGCTCTCAAACACGTGTCCACATGGCCAGATTGTCCCTCTCAAAATGCTACTCAGATTTTATCTCTACAAATTCTTCCTTAAACCCTCCTTACCCGCCACCACTTCCCCATCACCCCATACACACACACACACACACACACACACACACACCCCTGCAGGCACAATCTGCAACTTCATCTGTACTGTCCCCATAGCACTTTAGCCATCATTGCTACTTACATTAATTTTTTTTGAGACAGGATCTGGCTCTGTTGCCCAGGGTAGAATGCAGTGGCATGATCTTGGCTCACTGCAACTTCAGCCTCCCAGACTCAAGCATTTCTCCCACCTCAGCCTCCCAAGTAGCTGAGACTACAGGCATGTGCCACCGTGTCTGGCTAATTTCTTTTCTTTCTTTTTTTTTTTTGAGACGGAGTTTCACTCTTGTCATCCAGGCTGGAGTGCAATATCATGGTCTTGGCTCACTGCAACCTCCACCTCCCTGGTTCAAGCGATTCTCCTGCCTCAGCCTCCCAATTATCTGGGATTAGAGGCATCCGCCACCACACCCAGCTAATTTTTTGTATTTTTAGTAGAAACATGGTTTCATCATGTTGGCCAGGCTGGTCTCAAACTCCTGACCTCAGATGATCCACCCACCTCAGCCTCCCAAAGTGCTGGGATTATAGGTGTGAGCCACCATGTCTGGCCTTTTTTTGTATTTTTTGTGGAAACAGGATTTTGCCATGTTGCCCAGGCCGGTCTCAAACTCCTGGGCTCAAGCGATCCACCTGCCTCCACTTCCTAAAGTGCTGGGACGACAGGTGTGAGCCACTGCACCTGGCTTCTACTACTACTTATATTAAGTCATCTGGATTGAGCACCTGCTCTGCGCCAGGCCCTGTGTGGGACACACATGAAGAGAGGTGAACAAATCATCCATGTCTGGATGTACATGTCTGTTTTTGTACATGACATCATCCTTTCGAGGGCAGGGACTGGGTTGTATTTTTGGTGATATCTCTCATGCCGCACAGTTCCTCCATTGTTGAACAGATAGACACGATTCACAGCCATTGGACGCCAATGGTTGGGAGATGGTTTACTTGTCGAATGACCCTCTCCCCTGCTTTGTAAGTTTATCCAAGAGAGGGATTCTTTTCCCCTAATCCCTTTCGATGCCCATACACAGCAGGGCAATCCACAATTGAGGCTCAGGTCATGAGATCGTTTTCCCCCTTGAGATGTATGATCATCATAATTCCCAACTAATCATTTTTTTAAACAAATCCTTGGAAAATTGTATGAGTCCAAAAATAATCTGGCTTCCAGTAACTTTTTTAAATAGATGAGGTCTCACTTTGTTTCCCAGGCTGGAATGCAGTGGTGTTATCATTGTTCACTGAAGCCTCCAACTCGTGGGCTCAAGTAATCCTCCTACCTCAGGCTCTGGAGTGGCTGGGACTACAGGTGCCTGCTATCACACTGAGCTCCAATTAACTTCTAAGAAACGCTCTGCTCAAACTTGTTATAAAGTCAAGTTTGCCTGAGCATGGGTGACTGAGAAAGCAAGAGTGGTCTCTTCTCTAGAGACCACAGGGTCTTCTCTTGCAGGAGGTTATGCAAATGAGACCTCAAGTTGCTCTTCAGGTTGTGAAAGCTGGGGAGTTCTCTCCCATACCTGTGAATAAATTCCTGTCTACTCTGCTTGACACTGCAGAGAAGTCATCCATCCTGCCATATGTCTTATCAGCCTGGTGACAAGAACAAAAGACCCTGGTGTCAGGGATCCTGCCCTGGAGAGTCTACACCTAGTTCTTTCAGAAGCTCATTTGCTCTTTCATGCCATGAAAATGCTCCTTACCAAATTACTGTTTCAGAACAATCAAAACACTGGACTCATTAAATTATGTAGCAATAATCGCATGGCTACATTAGAACATACGAAGCAGGAATTAACTAGCACATGGAGGCCTTGAGTGTTTATTCTGTCCCCTGGGAATCACTTCCACTTTGGGAAACTTTTCAAACAAGGAATGTTTATAATATTTTATAAGATATTTCAAATATCTGTCCCTTGATAAAATGTTAATAGGCCACCATGATAGGTTGCCCATCTTTTGAGCTCTTAAATACCTTACATCATAAATACAGAAGGCTAAAACGCCATTTGGGAAAAAAAGTGATTTGTCATCAACAGCAGGGGCTTGTCTCATGTGGAGATAGTCTTAGGGATGTGATCTCCCCCTCCCCTCCTTCTTGCTCCTTCTTTCTTTTGGGAAACACTTTAGAATAGTGCATCAATTAGTCATTTAGACCCAGACCTTTCATTTCATTTTCCTTCTACTAAGAAATATTGTGTTTATTAATCTGAGCTTACAGAGGTAAATATGTCAACATTTCATCTGAAGCTCTTTTTTTATTTTTTTGCCCTGTTTCATATCACAAAATTCTTGATCTTTCAGGTTGTTCTTTTTTTAAGGCAACTTTGAAACCTGCATTCTCATAGACTTACAGTCAATAATTTTTTTCTGACAAAGAGTTTCTTAATGTGGCAGGAATAAATTTTGTTTATGGCTGGTGAAAGGGAGAGAACCAGGTTTGAGGGTGACAGCAAGTGACATTTTAGTCTTTCTCTAATTGTTGGATACTTTCTAAGGAAGTATATATTCATATATTACTAATGCAATTAAAAATTAAATTTTAAACATGTCTAGACAATAATGTGTTAAAAATATATTGTAACTGATTTGGAGGTTGTATTTGTCGAAGTTCTTCAGAGAAACAGAATCAACAGGTGATACAGATATGTACATATGTGTGTGTGTGTGTGTGTATATACACACTCATGCATCAGTTAACAATGGGGATATGTTCTGAGAAATACCTGGTTAGGCAATTTTGTCATTGGTCATTGTGTGAACATTATAGATGTACCTATGCAAACCTACACGGGATAGGTTACTACAAACCTATTGCTCCTAGGCTACAAAGCTGTACAGCATGTCACTACACTGAATGCTGTAGACACGGTAACACGATAGTGAGTATTTGTGTATCTAAATACACTTGCACATAGAAAAGGTACAATACAATGTAGTATTATAATTTTATGGCACCACCATGTTATATGTGGTCTGTCACTGACTAAAACATTATTATGCAGCACATGACTGTATATATGGGGAGAGAGAGTGGGAGTGGGGAAGAGAGATTTATTATAAAGAATTGATTCATGTGATTATGGAGGCTGGGAAGTCCTAAGATCTGTGGTTGGCAACCTAGAAATCAAAAAAGCTGGTGGTGTAAGTTCCAGTCTAAGTCCAATTCCAAAGGCAATAGAAGATTGACGTCCACTCAAAGACAGCAGCAGAAAGAGAGCCAGTTATCCATTACTCAGACTTTTTAATGGATTCATGCCTTCAACATATTGGGAGATTACAACCTGCTTTATTCTGTCTCCCAAGTACTGATCTTATCAAGAAACACCATTACAGACACCCCCAGGATAACATGGAACCAAATATCTGGTCACCCTGTGGCCCAGTCAAGTTGACACATAAAATTAACTATCAAGAGATTGATATTGCTTCCCCCAAAAGCTGTTGACTTTGTGTATCTCCTGGTCCTCACTGCCTTCTGTGGAATTTATTTCATCTTCACAAGCAGGTTGCTGCTGCCACTTGGCCAGGCCTATGGACGTGTACCCTGAGTGCTGGGCACCCTCTGTTTCCTGCTCATTCTTTCTGTCACAGTACTCCTGAGGTGACGCTGCCCCTTAGGATGCCGGGGGGGTGGGGAGCTGCATCCAACATTCAAAAAGCTGCAAGCTCACTAGAAGCCCACTGGCCTTCTGTTCCCTTCCAACCTCACAGCTTTCTAGGCTGTGTTTTTGCATATGATTTTGGGAAAATGTCCCTCTCTCCCTAGAGTTTACCTTAGTCTTTGGAGCTGGGATGAGCACCAGATTCTTTTCCTTGCTTTGACTTATAAATTCACCTCTTTCATTGTTTGTTACAAAGACCCTTCTGAATATTCTTCAAGAATCCCTTCCCCTTGCAAATCACTCAGGCACATAATTTGAAGGGAGGAAAACAGTATTATCTCTGGTCCCATATGCAAACAGCTTAGATTCAACCACATTCATGTTTACTTTTACATGCATATACAGAGTTACATACATGTGTATTTGAAAGTATAAAATCATATTTATATCATTGGGGCTCAGAAATTAATACCCCAAAATATGGTGCTTTGACATGCTGAAGTGAAGAAAAAGCCTCAAAGTCTCTCTGACCTTCTCACCTCCACACCCCATGTCTCAATCCTCTGTCTCTCCCAAAGCACAGTAGGATGAAGTTATTCTCTGAAGTTCCTGTATCTGCCTAAAGTCCAGACCCACCAAAGAAGAAAACAATGACCTCTGATCTCTTCCTTAAGTTTTCACGAACTGAACTCATATTGCAGGAATAAAGACTGGAGTCTGTCAACATACCTGGATGGACTTTTATCACAAACCATTGTCTACTCTGTGGTTCCAAAAGACTTTGTTTCAAGCCATTGTATATTCTTCAAGCCCATTGAATTCCCCTAAAAATCATTTACTATCTTCCTAAAATCATTCACACTTTCCCATCTCCCTTTCCCCTAAGAAGTAGGGTATTGGCCAGGTGTGAGGGGTCACACCTGTAATCCCAGCACTTTGGGAGGCTGAGGCAGGTGGATCACAAGGTTAAGAGATCAAGACCATCCTGGCCAACATGGTGAAACCTTGTCTCTACTAAAAATACAAAAAATTAGCTGGGTGTGGTGGCATACGCCTGTAGTCCCAGCTACTTGGGAGGCTAAGGCAGGAGGACTGCTTGAAGCCGGGAGGCAGATGTTGCAGTGAGCTGAGATTGTGCTACTGCACTCCAGCCTAGCAACAGAGGGAGACTCTATCTCAAAAAAAAAAAAAAAAAGGATATGTTAGCATTTGTACCCCACTGGGATATTAGGCAGTTGTTCTGTGATTCACCTCCATGCACACTAAGAAGTATGTATGCCATTTCTCCTATCAGTTTGCCTTTTGTGGGTTGATTTTTTTCAGTCAATCTTCAGAGAGCAAAGGGGAAGTTTTCCCTTACCCCCACAATATGCAGGCATTACATATATACCTATCAACTGAGCACACTTAAAGAGGGACTCAAACAATCACTAAGAGCAATGCCAACCTCATAACTTTACCACTTGCTACTTTTAGAATTTTTCTTTTACTGCAGTCCAATGCATCCTTACTAACATAAGTTCTAGCTTATAATTAATTCTCAGTGGGATACACTATTTTACTATGTTTTTAAAAATCTCCTTATACCTTTAAACATTGCTATTTAAAAAAAACTTGCAAAGGTCATCACAGAGTAACAAAGATTCAAAATACCAGAGATTTATTATTAAAGTTATTTTAGAAGCTAAATTATACATTAGAAGTTGGAAATAAGAAAGAATGTACAAGTTTCAGCAACTAACAATGATTGACAGAAAAAAGTGTGAAAGAATGAATATCTTGTATGTTTTCACATGCCCTGTGTCCACCACATATTTTCTTGAAATGAATCTGCTCCTTATATTGCTACTTATACAGTATTTTTTTGTCTTTTGACACAAGTATATGCAAGACAACATATCCCTATGAATAAATGGAAAAGGCAATGGAATATGCTGAAACAAAGGAACTTTTTTTTTTTAAAGAGAACTCATTAAATTAATCTTACTTGGTTCTTGGGGTGGCTAAGCTTGGAAAATCAGGCTCAGAACATCTGTTGCATGAAAGAATCTGTAATTCAAGGTAAAAGAATAAAAAATGGAGACGAAATATTTCTACAGCCCATTTGGCTGAAACACATGGGCTCTTTCAGGTGTGGGGAGAAAGGAGAGGGTTGTGCAAGTCTGTCTACATCTTTAATTTGCAGTGACTTTGTTCATGGCATAATCCATATACTCAGCAGTAAGAGATAGCATGCTTAATTGCTTAAGAGACCGGAGAATAGCAGCTAGATCCCTATTAATGGAGGCGTTTCTGGCCTCTTGTGCTTCCCTCTTTGATAAGCTGATTGCTGCTTCATTGGAGCCAGGCTTTTCAGGACCACGGACAGCTCTGTCATAGCAGGGAGCATCTCCCGCCTCTGTTCTTCCACTTGTAGAATTTTAGAAAAAAAATAGACCTGAAATATTAACTATTTCACATCTCCACTTTACAGATGAGAAAACCGATACTCATAAAAGTCACATACATACAGAAGTCACACGCTTAAATCCTAAAACTAGTCTCTGCTGTGACATAGCACAGCCTGAGGAAAGGATCACTTAGAGCAAGTGGGTTTAAAACCATTCTACCTCTTAACAGCTGTGTAAAACTTGAGTTTCAGTTTCCTCATTCTGTAAAATATGTGTAAAGATGTATTTCATACATAGTTGTGAGGATCAGAGATAAAGCAGATAAAATGCTTAGCACAACTTGACAAAGAGTAAGGGTTTTATAAATGATAGTCAATGAGATCAACACTCAACCCACACAAATGTACTGAGGAACAACTAAGCGCAAAATGCTATCTAGTGTGCTCTTGGCACCCCCAAATTAATGAGATTGTGAATTCTAGCACGCTCAGAGTGCTACCTGACTGATTGCAAGCCATATACTTCCCTTTAGGGCAAGCAGTTTCAAAGCTAACCATGCTCTCCTCTTTTACTCTCAGATCATACAGTTGAAGTATTAGAAAACCATATTTACATAATTGGGTTTTTGAACTAGGATTTGGCAACCCTGGCAAACTTGACCCTTCTGCTGAATCTCAAAATCTTGTTCTACTGCGTTCTAGACAATGAGCTCTCAGTCTCTCCTCTATATTTCTCTCTCTCTCTCTCTCTCATAGATAGTATTGGTTATCACTAATATCTATTCTCCCCCTTTTCTCATCTATCCTTTCCTCTTTTTGTGGGATGTTTACTGAGCACCTGCTGTTTGCAAAATACCATGTGAGAAGGCAAACATAGTTTCTTGCTTTGTGAAGCTTCCATCTGAAAAACAAGGCAAGCATTAAATAAGCAATTACCATAAAGTAGGGGTGTATCAACTAAAGATGTTCCTGTTTCACAGAAGTGAAAAGTACCACTTTCTTATAAAGAGCTTAAGGGCTCTTACCCAAACTGAAGAAAAGTGACATAAGAAATCATTATCATGATAATAGCCTGGTTGTTACCTCTACAATGGATGCATAATGGCAAAACCCAGCATTTCAAACCCCTAAAAAGCAATATAGGATTTTTCTTTGGGCTGTCTACTTTTTCCTTCACTGGGGGGAAAAAACCCATCAGAATGGGGTCTTTTTAAAACATATCTAACACAAAAAAGAAAAATCTTCTAGAAGTGCATTAAAATATATGTCACAGTCTGGGCATGGTAGCTCTCACCTGTAATCCCAGCACTTCGGGAGGCCGAGGTGGGTGGATGATGAGGTCAGTAGATCGAGACCATCCTGGCCAACATGGTGAAACCCCATCTCTACTAAAATACAAAAAATTAGGCAGGCGTGGTGAGGCACACCTGTAGTCCCAGCTACTCAGGAGACTGAGGCAAGAGAATCACTTGAACCCTGGAGGTGGAGGTTGCAGTGAGCTGAGATCGTGCTACTGCACTCCTGCCTGGCAACAGTGCTAGACTCCATCTCAAAAAAAAAAAAAAAGTCACAAAACTCTACACCAGGCCAATAATCATATTGGAATGTGCACAAAAGAGTTGATAGTTCAGTCTGGAATGAGTGTTTGGGAGTTGTTGATTCTATGATTAATGCAGATGCTGAGCATGTACATTATATGTGCTGTTCTACGTTGGAACTATGCTACTCAATTTATTGCATAAATGCCGCATCTAAGACTTACTACGCAGAGCACATCCAGTACTAATAAGGATTTGTGTGCAAATCTTCATCTTCAAACTTTAAGGGCATTAATTAATACATTCAGCCCCCTGTGGAAGGTGAATTCTCTCTCCCTATTTTTGGAGACTCAGGATTATGTGCACTTCACCTTAGGGTGCTAAGTAAAGTAGTGATGAAACTTGTGTATTAAATATGTAAAATTATTATCTTCAATTTCTGTAAGAGCCTTTAAGTATGTCCTCCTCCACTCCCTTCACCTTCTACTCTCTTCTCTTTCTCCTACTTTCCTCACCAGTCTTAGAGATCAGCAGTTTGAAAACAAAGTATGTTAAGAAATCAACAGAAGAGAGGGAAGTGAAACCGAAAAGAAAAAACATTTTCTTTGTAAATAACTCACAGTAACTTTTATAAGACACCTACTTTTTCTCCCCATGATTTATTACTATTTTACTAAAAACGGTTAATAGGCCAGGCATGGTGGCTCACACCAGTAATCCCAGCACCTTTGGAGGCTGAGGTGGGTGGATCATGAGGTCAGTAGATCCAGATCATCCTGGCTAACATGGTGAAACCCAGTCTCTACCAAAAATACAAAAAAATTAGCCAGGTGTTGTGGCATGCACCTGTAATCCCAGCTACTCTGGAGGCTGAGGCAGGACAATTGCCTGAACCCAGGAGGCAGAGGTTGCAGTGAGCCAAGAACACGCCACTGCACTCCAGCCTGGGCAACAGAGCAAGATTCCGTTTCAAAAAAAAAAAAAAAGATTAATAAGAGCTACCATGTGTTGAGTGTCTTATTACTGTGCATTTTGCCATATACCAGAAATGAAGATTTGTTTAATGAAAGAGACAAGATCTTTGCCTTCAAGGAATTTATAGTATATTGGGAAGGCAACTTTGGAAACAGGTAACTGATGTAATGTGGAAAATGTGATAGTTGTACTCACAGGGTGTAAAGGTAGCATAATGAAAAAGCATTTGACCTCATCTAAATCAGTCATAGAAGAGTTCCTAGAGGAGATGAAATCTGGGCAGTCTTATGAGATGACTAAGCTTGCCAGGGTGCAATGGGGAGAGGCATTCCAGGTCAAGAGACAGTGTGGGCACCAGCAAGGAGGTCTGGACCAGCGTGGTGTGCAGGGGGGTCAGGGACGGGTGGGGTGAGAGGCAGAGTGAGGAAGCAGCAAATTGTTGATCTTTGCTACAGCATAAAGATAAAGGCGAAGAGTGATAGCAGTTAAATTTAGAGTATGGATAGAAGCCAACTCCATAGCAAAGGGGAAGCCATCATTTCCCCCCAGGGGCACTGTATTATCTATATTGTACACATTTTATGGAACAAAACTGCATTCCCAAATATATTTTTCATAAAATTTATTTCTCTCATCTGAGCCTCTAATGGCACCAGCAGCTACAGTTTTTCCAGATTCTAAATGAGATAAGAATTTTTCTGCCTATTCATTCATCCTATGAATATTGATGTCAAGCACTGCACTGGGTGATAGGAAGTGAAAGCCGATGAAATCACACTACCCTCGAGGAGCCCATGATCCAGCAGGAGGAGAAATAAGAACAGCAGTGATTCTCAGACTCTGGACCACATGCTGCTAGACGTATGCTCAAGGTGTTACTGGAGCGCAGAAGAGGAGTGTGTTAATTGGTTTGGGCTGCCATAACAAAGTCCCACAGCCTGGGCGACTTAAATGACAGACATTGATTATTTTTTTCACAGTTCTGGAGGCTGAAAGTCTAAGATGAAGGTGTCTGCAGGGTTGGTTTCTCCTGAGGCCTCTCTCCTCAGCTTGTAGATGGCCTTTCCTCTGTGAGCACACCTCTGTGAATGTCCCTTTGTGGGACAGGTGTCCCTTTGTGTGTCCAAATTTCTTCTTATGAGGACACCATTCAGTTTGGACCAGGGCCCACCCTAACAGCCTCATTTTAATTTAGTCATCTCTTGAAAGGCCCTATCTCCACATACAGTCTTATTCCGAGGTACTGGGGGTTGGGTCTTCAGCATGTGAGTGTTGGAGGGGTCATAATTCAGCAACTTCCTGCAGGGGGTATTTGACAACTTGGGGCTGAGTGGAGGTCAGAAAAGACTTCCAAGGAGAGAGGTTTGAACTTGCTCTCGGAAGCAAGCAGGGAAACCGCTGAGGAGCTTTATGTGAGTGAGAAATGTGACGGAATCCATGTTTCAGGGAAATCCCCTCCTCACAGGGACAGCAGTGAGGAAGCTGCTACTATGCAGGAACGAGAGGACGGGGTTCTGAATTAAGACAGTGACAGGAGACAGGAGGGCTTTCAAAGATGTTTAGGAAGAGAATAAGCCAGACTCTATCTCCTGGGGGGTGTGTGTGTGTGTGTGTGTGTGTGTGTAAGAGGGAGTAAGAAAAGGGAGAAGTAAGATAAAATAATGCTTTTCTCAACCTTCTTGTCAATAGGTTCAGAATAACTGGAACAAGAGGCTGCCCGGATAGCTCTGCTAATTGTTTGACCTGGAATTAGTTGCGCTGATGCACCACACAGCACCAAGAAAAGAATAAGTACTGTTGGTGTCATGGGCTGGATTTTGTTCCCCCAAAATTTATACGTTGAAGGCCTAAGCCCCTACCTTAAAATATGACTGTCTTTGGAGATAGGGCCTTTACAGAGGTAATTAAAGTAAGAGGAGTTCGTCAAGGTGGGCTCTACTCCAAGATGACAGGTGTCCCTGTCAGAAAAGGAAATTTGGACACATAAAGAGACACGACGGATGTGGCTCACAGAGGAGAGGCCATGTGAGGACACGGGGAGAATGCAGCCATCTACAAGCCAAGGAGAGAGGCCTCAGGAAAACCAACCCTGCAGACACCTTCATCTTAGACTTTCAGTCTCCAAAACCAGAAAAAATCAATGTCTGTCATTTGAGCCACCCAGGCTGTAGTACTTCGTTAAGGCAGTCCAAACAGACAAATATAATCAGTAAACAGATTTTCCAGGTAACTGAAATCTATTCATTTAAGTGTAACAAGTTTGAAAATATTTAGTTATTTTGTAAAGGCATATGTCTAAGCTGTATCTATAAATGGCAACACAGTCTCCGGTCAGCATCCACAGGGGATTGGTTCCAGGACCCTTGGGGACAGTGAAAATCAAATTCCTTAATGAAAATGGCATGGTTTCTGCCTATAACTGACACACATTCTTCTGTAGACTTTAAATCATCTCTAGACCTGGTGCAGTGGCTCACACCTGTAATCCCAGCACTTTGAGAAGCCAAGGCGGGTCGATCACATAAGGTCAGGAGTTCACAATCAGCCTGCCCAACATGGTGAAATCCTGTCTCTGCTAAAAAGACAAAAAAAAATTAGCTGAGTGTGGTGGCACACGCCTGTAGTCTCAGCTACTTGGGAGGCTGAGGCGTGAGAATTGCTTGAACCTGGGAAGGTGGAGGCAATAGTGAGTCGAGATCGTGCCACTGCACTCCGGCCTGGGTGATAGTACGAGACTCCATCTCAAAAAAATAAAATAAAATAAATCATCTCTATATTACTTATAATACCTAACGCAATGTAAATGCTATGCAAATAGTTGTTACACTATATTATTTACAGAATAATGACCAAAAAAAGTCTGTACATGTTCAGTACAGACACTGTTTTTTTCTACATATTTTTCATCTGTAATTCTGAAATGTAGAACCAGTGGATACAGAGGGCTGACTGTGTAATGAGCATGCTTGAACTCCTTGTTGATAGCGTCAGCTCTGTCTTGGCCTGCATTTGCTTGTTTATTTATTAGAGACAGGCTCTTGCTCTGTCACCCAGGCTGGAGTGCAGTGGTGCCATCACACCTCACTGTAGCCTCCAGCTTTTAGGCTCAAGCGATCCCCACATCTCAGCTTCCTGATTAGCTGGGACCACAGGCACACACCATGATGCCTGGCTAAGTTTTAACAATTTTTTTTGTAGAGATAGGGTCTCACTGTGTTGTCCAGGCTGGTCTCACACTCCTGTGCTCAAGTGATCCTCCTGCCTTGGCCTCTAAAAGTGCTGGGATTACTGGCATGAGCCACCATGCCTGTAATCCCTTGCGTTTTTATACCAGACTGTGTGAGGTACAGCCATGCCATCAGAGGACTCAGAACACTTTCCTGCCTCTCCCTGCACAGCCCCTGGATGCTGTGCTTGTTGAGGACCTTTGTTGTGTTGGTCTTTCGGGTTTATTTTGATTTTGTCTTGGGTTCTTCCCACTCTATCAGGCTGCCATTTCCTCCCGCTTTTTGTGTGCCTGCCTCTAGGAGCCTTCTGCCTTCTTCCTAATGCAGCTTTTAACTGCCTGTGAGTTGGATACCAGACAACCGATTTTTTTTTTTGAGACAGTCTTGCTCTGTCACCCAGGCCAGAGTGCAGTGGCGCAATCTCAACTCACTGCAACCTCTGCCTCCCAAGTTCAAGTGATTCTCCTGCCTCGAACTCCCAAGTAGCTGGGACTACAGGAGCACGCCACCATGCCTGGCTAACTTTTGTATTTTTAGTAGAGATGGGGTTTCGCCACATTGACGAGGCCAGTCTCAAACTCTTGACCTCATGTGATCCACCCACCTTAGCCTCCCAAAGTGCTGGGATTATAGGCGGGAGCCACCATGCCCAGCCTGGGTAAGCAAATCTAATGGAATTCTGTGTAAAGGAAAAGTAAATAGGCCCTGAAGGAAGGCAATGTACATGGATTTCTGTGAACAGATTTGGTGACATTTCTTAACTCCTCAGAGAACATTTTAATTCCCTTTCTAATTTTGGCTGGATGTCGGTTAGTTGAGATTGCCATCTAAATGACTTTTAGATAAGCGAGATGTTGCTTTTTTGGCCCAAATGATGGAAAGTCCTGTGAAGCAGTTTCCCAGGGGTCCCGATTGTGGGTTCATTGGTATTTCTCACCTGTGCTACATCTGCCTCTGCAGAGAGGCTGTGGTTCAGCATGTGCTGGCTACTCTGTGGAGCCACTGTCAGGAATGCTTCCTTTTTGCGTCCAGGCTGACGTTTTGCTGAATTTGTGACTCTCCTGGAAGACAGATGCAATTCATCTTCCTACATCTCTATAAAGATCCAGAAAGATACACTAATTTGTTAGAATTCATTCAGAACCATCACACACATCAGGACCCATCGAATGGTGAGGCAGTTTTTTCAATGTCAAAACAAAATCTCAAGGACCAAAATTGAAGTTGAGCAAATTGGCCCGGGAGACAGTTGCCTCTGACACTGGTTCTAATTGGGCTCTGGCTCCCAGGGGGTGGGGGGCATGCCGGCACCTAAGGGGAAGATGCTTAATCCCCCATGCTTTAATTTTAATCAAGTGATTAACCTCCTGTTTCACCCTGAGCAGAGCTGCATTCAGGCCCTGAGTACTGTTACCTCCAGCCTGTGCGCTGATCAAGCTTGTTTTATGGACTTCTAGGTAGCAGTCTCTGTGGACCAAGGAAGGAATCAAGTAGACAAGCCACACTTTCAACCATCTGCACTGCTATATCCAGAACCACAAACTATTCCATCCTCCATGACTTTCTTGTGGTACTTTGATTCTGACATGTACCTTACTCTGTCAGCAGACATGAAGAAAAGATGTTTAGAGAAAAGATATTTTGTGGACAAATGACGGCCTA
Organism: Cacajao melanocephalus; assembly: GCA_963573385.1. Classification (NCBI taxonomy): domain Eukaryota; kingdom Metazoa; phylum Chordata; class Mammalia; order Primates; family Pitheciidae; genus Cacajao; species Cacajao melanocephalus. Next base: position 62,989 of record CAUYLG010073008.1, read on the forward strand.
GATAAGCCAATTAACCATTTGAGGCAGTATTTTTACTCAAAGACACAGAAACCAACAACAAAGTCTTAACAAATCCACTGAAAAGGAATTTTTTAAAAAAGAAGGAAAGAACGAGACTTTACTCCAGTGAGAAGTTTGCAAACCAGGGCTATAGAGCCTTTAGTACGGAACAAAGGTTCTATCCATGAGAACGAAAAAAGTATTATCCTTTTCGGAAAAACTTCCCACCCAGGTTGTCCCTTGGGCCCACTGTGCAAATGATGGATGCAAGCTTATTTAGTTCTGATTGGTCATGTCTGTGAAGCTCTGTTGGTTAGCTCCAGGTGACAAACTGGGACTTTCCAGCAACCATCGATTCAGCGGGCGTAAACAGGAACAGACAACTATTAAACTCCCAAAGTTACTTGATTGTGTGGTTTTTCCAGGAACCTCTGTAATCTCTAGTCAACAAATGGGCTCTTGGGTCCATTATGAATATAGGCCCAGTTAGCCACTCAGGATCCACCGAAGGACTGGCTTTCAGGGTTCATAAGAGAAAGTCAATCATCCTTCCCATTCTTCTTTGTCACAGACCCTAGCAGCTCTCCTGAGGCCCCAGCCTCCTCTCCCCTGCTGAAACACTGACCCATAGGACTGTCACTGGGATTAATAGCAGGGGACTTGGCCATCTTGAGGCAATTCATAAGTTTTTATAAGCTTCTGGGGTCCTTAGAAATAATGTGAGGTGGTTGGATTCTTGCAGAGTCTGGTTTTCATCCACATTTTCTATTTCTTTTCCTTTTCTTTTTTTAAATTTTTTTTGAGATGCAGTCTAGCTTTGTCACTCAGGCTGGAGTGCAGTGGCATGATCTTGGCTCACTTCAACCTCTACCTCCTGGGTTCAAGTGATTCTCCTGCCTCAGCCTCCCAAGTAGCTTGGATTACAGGTGCTCACCACCACACCCAGCTAATTTTTATATTTTTAGTACAGACAGGGTTCCACCATGTTCGTCAGGCTGGTCTCAAACGCCTGACTTCAGGTGATCGACCTGCCTCAGCCTCCCAAAGTGCTGGGATTACAGGCATGAGCTACCACGCCCAGCCCATATTTATTTCATAAAAGTTAAACACCTACAGTATATCATGCACTGAACTAAGTACTATGAGTGGGGTTGCTAAGATGAGTCAGACCGGGACCTTGCCTCCAAAGAGCTTACTGTTTAGAATGCAGTGGGGGACATGACAATTGTACATACACACCTGCACCACCAGATTGAAAATGGTGAGTGTTGTGGTAGATTCACAACGGCCAACAGTTCTTCGCCTGGGGAGGTAGAGTGGAGTTCTCCTGCCCTTGAATCTGATTGGGTCCTGTGACTTGTCTGAATCAACAGAATGAGTGGCAGTGAAGCTGTGTGACAGCTGAAGCAGCCCTCAAGAGATTTACACCTTCTCCTTTTGCAACTTGGAATGCACCATCTTAAAGTCTCGAAAGCAGTTTAAATTCTGGGAGACTGCCATGCTATGAGGAAGCCCACGTTAGCCACATGGAGAAAGAGGCTACATGGAGGATCACTGAGTTGCCAGAGCTGTGGAAAGCCCTTGTGGCATTCCAGCCCTGCCCAGCCCCCAGCAGGCCTTGTCCACGTGGCTATACCCATCATGCAGCTGACCTACCACCACATGAGCCCACAGAACCACAAGCAAATAGAAGCATTCCTAGTAAGCTGTTGTGGCTTGGGGCGAGTTGTTAACGAAGCCCTGGATAACAACCATAGGTGTCTTCGGGGAGACGCAGATCTCAGAGATGAGTGTCTAATGTAGTGCTCTTTGAAACATTTTATTCTCCAAAGAGAGACAAAAACCCTCGGTTTTCCATTCAGTGCCCACTTTGAAGGTGCCAGAGCCTAAGCAGAACTGACAGAAATAAGGCCCATGCCTCAAGCTGGCAATACTCTGTAGTGTCTATTGTTACTCGGATACCTGGAGCAACTTTTCTTTTTAAAAATGAATCCTGGGAAAACAAACAAACAAATTCATGTCACATTTATAGAAAGTACATAGTGAAGTGTTTATAGGTTAAGGGGCAAAATATATGCAACTGACTCTGACCCTCAAATACTTAAAAAATAGTCTCTCTCTAATGTAATATGTAACTATATGTAATACATAATATAATCATATATTAGTGAGTGCACAAATAAAGCAAATGGTGCAAAATATTAACAGGTGAAACTGGGAGATGTGGAGGTTTGATGTATTATACTTCTCCCTGCAATGTTCTGTAGGTTTGAAATTACATATTTCCAAATTAAAAGTTACTAAAAGATGAATCCTGATATATACAAATTTATCCTTGTAGCTAAATAGTTATCTTCACCTAGTGTTTACCTGTGGATGATAGTGGCCTGGAGAAGCCATTCAACCTTTCTGAGCTACTGGGTTTCTGCTGACAGAAAGGAAGCCACCACATTTCCCGGGGCCCTCTCGAGCACCCAACGGACAAGCTGACCCCAAATGTTATTAACTCAGGTTAGGAAACAGTGCTCAGGTGAGCTTTGAGCTTTGTGTGTCATGCATGTTTATCTTGGCTCCCCAGTTAGCTGTAAAGCCCCAGCAGGAACCAGAACACTAGTAAAGTGGCAGTCATACGTTTAAGCATTCATTCATTCCTGCGCTCATTTAATTTCACCCAACATTTATTGGATTACTTCTCTAATCATCCGTCTGGCCTGTCTATCTTATACTAACTAAAATAATGTCAAACATTAAATACATATTCAGGATGCTAAGTTTCATGACCACTGTCTGAACCCCAACTTTGACCTGCAGATTGGCCACTGGGAGGAAGGAAGAAGGGTATTCCCGATGGCTGTCAGACCCTGCCTGTCCCCACAAATGGAAAAGTAAACCCCATCTCTCGCTCTTCAGACGGAAGAACACTGGCTTTTGTCTGATAGAGCCACTGAACACTGCTGGGTTTTTGTTTTGTTTTGTTTTGTTTTTTGAGATGGAGTCTCTCTCTGTCGCCCAGGCCAGAATGCAGTAGTGCAATCTTGGCTCACTGCAACCTCCGCCTCCTGGGTTCAAGTGATTCTCCTGCCTCAGCCTGCCAAGAAGCTAGGATTACAGGCATGCACCACTACTACACCCAGCTTATTTTTGAATTTTTAGTAGAGACAGGGTTTCACCGTGCTGGTCAGGCTAGTCTTAAACTCCTGACCTCTGGCGATTTGCCCACCTCCACCTCCCAAAGTGCTGGGATTAGAGGTGTGAGCCAATGTGCCCGGCCGAACTCTGCTGGTTTAACGTAATGTTCTACATACACTTAATCCCTACCCTCATCCTCTTGGCTTATGATGGTTCTACAACATTTTAACCAGGCATAGCTGTAAAGTTTGGGGACCACGATTTGACCGGTGCTACATCTTAATTTGTGATTTAGCCAGCAGTGTTCCTGTTGAATATTTTTATTGTTAATGAGGGACTCCATGGTTCCCATTTCATGTAATTTCCATGGGAAGAGTGCTTTTGTGAGCTCCTTGGTTCTGATCCATGCTATCCTCTGCAACCTTAATCTGGGATTTTTCAGCCTTGTTTTCTATGTAGCAGAGACTTGTCTAGTGCAATCGGTGGCAGCCTTAATTGGAATCTCAGTCTCCTAACATCTCCCCGCTGGTTAGTGCTACTTTAAGAAAAAGGCTGCTCAAAGCAAGGCTGCAGGCTACCGTGTGTGTGTTTGAAGGAGCATAAAAAAAGATGACATTCATGCGATGGAAAGAGGCTTAGAGTTGGGATTTCTTTTACTTTCAAGTGTTCCAAGTGTTTAAGCACCTTTGGTCCAGGCAGGAGAGAATTCAACAGCTCTGTAACCTTCCCTCCTGCTGCTCGCAGTCCCAGACACTTCCTCCTCCCTTCTCCTCTCCTCCTGCAGCTTTGGGCTGCTGCTCCTGGGGAGAAAGAAGAGGCCAAGAAGTGAAGAAGAAAAGGCATGAAGTCCTTACCTATGCCTATGTCCTGAGGTTTTGCCTACGTTGTCTTCTAGGGTTCTTTTGTACGGACATGGATGAATCTGGAAACCATCATTCTCAACAAACTGACACAAGACCAGAAAATCAAACACCGCATATTCTCACTCACAGATAGGTGTTGAACAATGAGAACACATGGACACAGGGAGAGGAGCATCGCACACCAGGGTCTGTTGCCGGAGGGCTAGGGGAGGGATAGTGGGGGGTGGGGAGGTTGGGGAGGGATGACATGGGGAGAAATGCCAGATATAGGTTACGGGGTGGGGGTAGAGGCAGCAAACCACATTACCGTGTATGTACCTATGCAACAATTCTGCATAATCTGCACACCCAGAACCTAAAGTACAATTAAGAAAAAAACAAAAATTTTAAAATTTAAAAAAAAGAAAAGGCAGATTGGGGACAGAGTGAATGTAAAGAAGAAAAAGCTAGTTGGCGCTCCCCTCCCCCATTCTTCCTTATAGTGAGATAAATAGCTGCTATTCCTTTAATTTAACTCTAACCTCTCTGGCAAAGGTGGGAAAATATTTCACACAGCAAAGCTTTTCTTGACATTTGCCATTTAAAGCAGAGATGGGGGGCATTATGTGGGGAAAGCATTCTTGCTTTTTCCCTTCCAATTCTGGAGAAGAGAATTCATGTGAGTTAACAACGAAAAAAATCAAGGAAAAAAAAACCTTCAATGTACTGTGTTACTAGAGGCAGGCCCTAAGAAATTCTCTAAAACAAAGCAGATTGGAGAGCCTGATAAACAATGAATCAGAAATACTGCCCAACAGAAAAATGGGCAAAAGAGAATACTGCAAAGACTACCTGCCTGAAAATCCTCTGCTCCTGCAGCATGAATCTCCCAGGGCACACCATCTGGTGAGCTGCGAAGTCAGCTTTAAGCAAAAGCACCTGCTGTCATTTACATCTTAATTATTATATTTTATGGGACTTTAAATTTTATTGAAATACAAATTTGTTTACCCAAGTTTCTCTTTGCCATATGGCTCAATCATTGGGCCTGTCTCATAAACTTCATGGGGTCAGGATGAAGCATAATTGTGTCCCATAATTACATGTTATTCCAGGAATAACGAGGTCCTAGTCATCGAGAAGGTCCAGTTCTGTCTTGGGAACCGGCGTCGAGGACTTAAAACACCGTTTGGAAATCTCTCCCCAGAAGTGCCCTCCACCACCTCTCTCAAATCATGTGAATAATCTGTATTGATCTTAAAATGGACAGAAATTGTAGCAAAATCGCTCTTCATGGCTGGGCAGGGAAGGGTTCTCTCTTCTGAGGCTTGCTCATTCTTGACAAAGGAACATTTCATTTCGTCATCATAGAAGAAAACAATTTCACTTTCTTCTGAAATGGCATATTTTCTGGTGAAAATAGAAGGATCCTTCTACCCTGCAAGAAGGAGGAGGCTTTTTAATAAGCCCAATGTTCCCTTTCTTCATTTAGAAATTCTCTCCTGGTGATCTTCAGAATTAGTCTGAGGACCCAAGGGGTTTGTGAAAGCGAAGAACCCCGAGTGTTCTCCCTCACATTCTTATTTTATTTGTCCCAACCTAGTGCTGCCTGCAAAGAGAGAAGGGAAGGGAGTCCCAACAATTATCACCAGGAAGATAATTGTTCCTCCACTGTGTTAACAGAGAGAGGGGAGCTATCAGATGCAGCTTTGGGGAGCTAAAAACCAAGCTCAGAACAAACAGCAAAAGCTTCCTCAATTTACCCCAGACTGGAGCTGGAACTGCCATTCCCATTGCTGTAAGGGTTACCCCAAACTGGTCCCAGCAGCTGGAAAAGACTGGGCCCTTCAGGGAGCTTGTGGCCCAGAGCCAAAGCAAGTGATGGGTTGAAGTGAGCCATCCTTGGCCAAAGATTAAGGAGCTGGAAGGCAAGAAGGTACAGCCAAATTGATCCTAATCTTGGCTGCGTAGAGGTGGCTCTGGGATGCAGACCTTTGCAGGGGGTGGCTGTGCCTCAGGAGCTGGCCATGGCTGTGTGTGTCGGCCCTGGCAGGAGCTGGGGGATTGTTCCCACATTCCCAACCAACCATGAAGTCCAAGGGTCCGCCTCACTTTCTCTGCCTTTTTTATATTACTTCTAGAGATGATATGGATGATGATGGTGATAGACAAAGACGATGACAAAAGTCATCCTGGTTATTCTGTCAACTATTCAGTCACCTCACTGTAAGGTAGGCAGGTTGGGGGATTATGCCTATTTCAGAATGTAAGAAACCAAAGGTCAGTAAGTTTAAATGATTTATTCCAATCTCACAGTGATAGAGTCAGGATTCAAATTATTTGGAGTGTATAACTCCACATCCTATGTTTTCATCCTAAAATCTCCCAAGAAAAACCTAGGGGCTGGCCTTTGAAAAATGTCTAGTCATAATGCTGAGAGTATGTTTAGCCTGCTGAGAGCAGGATTTTCAAGGTAAGGTCATATAAGTCATAGTCTTCTGTTTATACTTTTTTATTTGACAAGTTCAAGGTTGCCTGGAAACAACCAGCAGAAGAAATGGAAAGCCAATATCACATTTTTTAAAAATCCAAAAATCTAATTGAATTTATTACTTAGATGGGAATGCTGGTTTTAAAATTCTATTTTTAGATAGCCTTCAGAAAGTTAGCTCCACTTCACTTTAACTAATAAAACTTATTGGAAATGACTTTGTCAATCCACAAGTGCCTCAGAGGTCTCCTTAATTTTTCTGTTCAGCAGACAGTGCCAGGAAGGAAACACGGGACATCATCCTTCCCTCGAGGTGCTTCTTATCTAGTTGGGATTGCTGGTGCAATCACTAAACAAGAGTTAGTAGATGAAAAGAGCCCAGGAAGAAGTGAGGTAGGGGGTATGGAGAGGCATGTGCAGGGATGTGAGCACATATTGACCAGCACTTGATGGCTGGTGGGAAACTCAGGATGCGTGAGCGGCTGAATAGATGGATGGAGGAGCCAAGGTCATTGCAGACAAAGGAAACGCAGGAGCTCATAAGCACCAGTGAGTGGGATGGGGATGAAAGTGGAGGCTGAGGACAAGAAGTTCCTAAAGGAAAGTAGAAAGTATGCTTGGAATGTCATACCAGGACAAATGATGGCATGTCAAACAAACAACTGGGGTTTTCACTGAGGCACAGTGCAGAGCCCTGGAAAGTTTTTTGGAATGCTGCATCATCAAATGGCTTATGCTGGAGTGGATCATGAGGAGGCCATTGGGCCAGAATGTCAGAGTAGTCAGTGAGCCAGACTAAGGAAAGAGCAATGAGAACAAAAAGAGGCAGGGAGGTTGAGTAAGACACAATGGCAACTGCTACCGTGCGTTACCGGCAAAGGCTGCTGCAAGGCCCTATTCAGGAAATCTCTGGGGTTCACTCGGGTTCGGGAAAACCTGAGACAGTCCCCAGACAGGAAAGGAGGTGAGGAACCAAAATATAACCAGGGCAGAAGGAAACAGAGCTTTTTCAGACATGGATTCTGCCATTTTTGACACTTCTTAGCCCCTCTTGCCTCTTTATCTTTAAGTTCAAACACACCATCCATCCATTCCTTGAGCCTGTCAATGAATAAATATTGATAGGCTTGTATTCAGAGTCCAACACAAGCCAGAAGCCATCCTGGCCTCTCTGAGCCACTTCATTGATTTACGTTTCCTCTGTAGCTCCTCCTCGGATCCTGCCCTTCTCTTTCCGAGGCTAGCATCTGAGGCTTAATTCCTAGGACTTTTCTACTTTGTGTTGATCCTGGCTTTCTTGGTATAGTTATTTGTGTGATTCTCATCACCATTGACTTGAAAGGAATTTTCAGGGCTAATTCTCAGGGCCACAAGGTTTGAGGATAGACCGCAGCAGGCTGAGTATCCCCCCCAGCTTGGTGACCTGTCCCACTTCTGTTCCACCAGGTGGAAGGAATCATCCTTCTAAAGCAATCACCTAGGCTGTTTCTCTTTGTAGCTGCCTTGATAGTTCACAGTGGCCTCTCACTGCAGTTTGTAGTTTGTTATTAAAGGCTTTAGACTGTGTCAGCAGTTCTGCCTTTCAGGTGTTCTTCTGTACATGCACTTATCCTGGTTTCAACATCATCCATAGCTTCCATTTGGGGTTTACCTCCAAGGTGCCTGAGCTGATGCTAGATGCTTTATTTTATTTGTAGGTATCAGCACAACGAAGGAAATGGCAGAGCAAGAATTTTAATCCACCCACCTCCCCGTTTTTTTTTTTGTTTTTTTTTTTTGTTTGTTTGTTTTTTGAGATGGAGTCTCACTCTGTTGTCTAGGCTGAAGTGCAGTGGCACAACCTCGGCTCACTACACCCTCACCTCCTTGGTTCAAGTGATTATTCTCTCTCAGCCTCCTGAGTAGCTAGGATTACAGGTGTGTACCACCATGCCTGGCTAATTTTTTTAATTTTTAGTAGAGGTGGGGTTTCAACATGTTGGCCATGCTGGTCTTGAACTCCTGACCTCATGTGATCTGTCTGCCTCAGCCTCCCAAAGTGCTCGGATTACAGGCATGAGCCACCACACCTGGCCTAATCCACCCTTTTAAAGGTGCTCTTGTAACCAGGGGATGCGAGCAGGTTGCAGGGATGTCCCAAAGACATTCACTGTTCCCCAATTGGATGTGTTTTCCTGAGTCCTTCGGCGTCACTCACCCAAGAATGGGGAGAGAGCCCTGGTGGTGCAGTGAGCTTGTTCAAGTAAGTATTGGACCCAGAGAGTTTTGCAGAAAAGTGATTTATTAGGCAGAGAGAGAGAAAGCAAAATACAGAGAAAGAGAGAGAGAGAGAGAGCTCCCACGCTGTCGTGGGAGGGGATCCCAGAGAGGGAAATCTGTATAGGTAAGGGAGTAGGGGGAATTTAACCCCGGAGTTGCTTCCGCCCCATTTAAGGTCTCCTCCAGTGAGAGGAGTTCTTTCAAACTTCCTCCGGAGTGATTCATCTTTAACGCTGATGCTGGATTGGCTGCCTGGCTTGCAATAGAGCCCCTCCTTCCAAGGGTTTTGGCGGGCTCTCTAAACAAAGGAAGCTCACCTGGGCTGTCTACCCTTCCTGTGCGCGTGAAAGTTAGACAAAGAACTCTAGTTACCAGATGGGGATATGAATGAAGGCAAGTTGGGCATGTTGCTGGGAAATTTCTGCCTTTGAAACCACGCCCCTTGTGGACCTGCGAAGAGTAGTTCACACAGTTCATCACTCTCTTCTCACTTATCTCTAAGTCATCAGTTACACCAGTTTTCAACTAAGAATATCCCTGAAACTCTTGAACCAAATGTTCATGCCACTGCTCACATTTCATTTCTTCCTATAAGGAACCAATGTCAGCAAATTAGAAAATGACCTGGAATCAGAGCTTTTTTGAATTGGAAGGAACCTTAAAGATCATCTCTTTTCACTCATTCTTTTCACAGATGAGGAAACTGAAGCCTCCAAAATTAATTTGCTTTTTTCCAAGGCCACTGGCTACTGGGTGATGAAAGGGGCACTAGACCCCCATACCCCTGCCTCTGCCCCTGGAGAGGAGCAGATGTCCACCTCTAGTCAGAGGCAGTTGGGGGCTGGGGCAGACACTGTGAGATCTACCCATTCTTCCTACCTCCCTGATTGCTTGGCATTATTTATGTTTGATTTCCAAATAGTGCTTGTTGGTTGTGATAATATAGTTTAAATGAGATTTTCTGTCCAACTGCAGTCTGGCTGACCTTTCTGCAATTTGCCTTCTCCAGATCCCAGAAAATGTTTGAAGGGAAATTTACAATGAAGTTGATGTCTTTTAAAGGTTAGAACCTTGATTTTAGTTCCAAATCATTGCCACTTTATCTCGGCTTTGAAAATTTTCCAGATTTTCCATTTTATGAATACATCACTGTCAAAACCACGCAAAGAACCTAGAAATTGGTGTTAGAATTAGTCTGTATAACAACTAATGGAAATATTATGCTATGTTCACACCAAGATATCTGCAAACATGAGTGAAGACAACATCCTGAACGGGGACTTTTTCCCCATCTTCTCTGTAATTTAAGGTTGCATGGTTATATACTAAACAACTCACAGCTGCAAAAAGGAAGCTGAAGACAGTCTATAATTTCGCATCAAACACAACTCCAGAAAGGTTTGTGATTTTCGATAACAGCATTGTTACTCTGATTCTTTCCTTCTATAGTGCTCTCCCTTTAATACAAGTCATAAAGGAGTCTATGTTTTGAAGTATTAGAACCTCCAATGAAAGAACCGAAGAAGAATTTTTTACTTGTCCACAGGCTGCAATTTTGCCATTTTAGATGCCTAAGACATTACCACCAAATGCTTCAGCGACAGTCTTAAATTAAGCCAAGGTGAAAAGGAGATATTTTTGGTGGTCTTTTGCTATCAGTAAATGTGATCATATAATCAAAAAATTATGTGGGCAGAGAGGTGGCCTGAAATGTATCAGGGCACAAAAGAACCTGGCATTTAAAAAATACCCAAAACAGGCCAGGTGCAGCGCAGTGGCTCATGCTATAATCCCAGCACTGTGGGAGGCCGAGGTAGCAGGATCACTTGAGGTCAAGAGTTTGAGACCAGCCTGGTTAACATGGTGAAACACCATCTCTAATAAATATACAAAAATTAGCCAGACGTGGTGGTGGTGCACACCTATAATCCCAGCTACTCAGGAGGCTAAGACACAAGAATCCTTTGAACCTGGTGGCAGAGGTTGCAGTGAGCTGAGATTGCACCGCTGCACTCCAGCCTGGGCAACAGAGTAAGACTCCGTCACAAAAAAATAAAAATTAAAAACAAACAAACAAATAAATGAAGCAAATTTTATGGCCTAGAGTTTCTAATGGAAAAGATGTCAACAGTTAAAGAGATTTCAAAATGTTTCCTTCGCTTTGAAATTCCAGGATTAGGCTCCACTACAGCTACTGGAGATGACTTGGCACAGATGACTGAATTGAGGAGCTGGGCCATCAAGGGCTAATGATGCGTCACACGTGAATGTGCGTGAAGGCGGAGGCTAGAGAGGGATCACACGGCCTCCCTGAGTCACGGACAGACAGAGACTAACCCTCCCGGGGGTCAGAGATGCTGTGGCAAGCACAAAGGAGTGCACGTTTTTCTTCCACATTTCCTTGAGATTCTGATATATCTTGAAAGGGAAAAATCCTTAAAAGGTGGAGGAAATGGAACTGCAGAGAGTGAGCTCAGGGAAGCAAGAGAGAGCTGTCCTCCTGGAGTCCCTGCTCTCGGCTAAAGAAGATTACATGAGTCCTGTGAGCTGGCCATGAAGGGCAGATGAGAAAGCCTGGCGGAGCTCTCAGGAGGCACGAGAGATGCCTGGGAAGGCTCCTTTGAAACTAGAGACCCAGGGAGTTGCATTTCAAGATGAAAAAAATTTTCTTCCTCCATCCTTCTTTTTAAAAAGAATATCAAATCACCCACCCAACACCCCCAGACAGTCCAGAGCCAATTAAGCTGCTTTTCTTCCTCTTCAAAGCCCAGGAGGAAAGAGACCTTGATATTTAAATATCTGTCATTTCTTCCCCTTTTATTCAAATGAGTTAAAAAAAGAAAACCCTGCTTTAGCCAAAATGATAAGGAATTCCCCAGACAGGAGTGTCTAGTTCATGTTTATATTTTAAAAGCCTATGCTATTAAAACAAAACAAAACTCTTTAATCTGGTCTTCAAACTGCAAGAAGCCTTATTTTAGGAAATTCATCATGTAAGATTTCCAGTAGTGGGGGTTTCTATTAGTCTAGGGGCTGCAGTAAGAAAGTACTGCAGCTGGGTGGCTTAGGTCAATTTATTAGCTCACAGTCTGGAGGCTGGAAGTCCAAAATTAAGGTGTCTGCAGGGCCTTGCTTCCTCTGAAATCCACAAGGGAGGATCTCTTCGTGTCTCTTTGCTAGTTTGTGAGAGCCTCAGGTATCTTCTGGCATTCTCCGTGTGTGTGTGTGTGTGTGTGTGTGTGTGTGTGTGTGTTTGAGACAAGGTCTCACTCTGTCGCCCAGGATGGAGTGCATTGCCATGAACACGAAGGGAATTTCCAAGGCTAATTCTCAGGGCCACTACAGCCTGGATCTCCCAGGTTCAAATGATCTCCCTGCCTCAGCCTCCCAAGTAGCTGGAACTACAGGCGTGCACCACCATGCCCAGATTATTTTTTAATTTTGTAGAGTCAAGGTCTCTCTATGTCGCCCAGGCTGGTCTCAAACTCCTGGCTTCAAGAGATCCTCCTGCCTTGCCTCCCAAAATGCTTGGATTATAGGTATGAGCCACCACACCCAGCCTCTCCCTGTATTTTCATTCTGTCTTCCCTCTGCGTGTGTTTGTGTCCACATATCCCCTTTCATAAGAATGCATTGTTTAGGATTACAGTCTATCCTTATGACCTCATTGCAACTTGATTACCTCTGTAAAGACCCTACCTATCTCCAAATGAGACCACACTCTGAAGAATAGGGATGTGGAACCCAGTCCAGCCCCTCACAGTATGTTTGTGAGCCTGTAGATGGGGAGTGTAATACTGCAGGCTGCCACCCTAGCTGGGAAGTCCTGGCTGCCCCGAAGGTGGACCCTGGGCATTACTGGAAGCACTGCTAAAGCACCCCAGACCAAAAAAGCTCCAGGAGGCCCTGGGTCTGTCCACATCTAACCCTTGCTCATAGGGTTTGAACTCAATCTATGGAGGGTTGCTTTCTCTTCCTAGGGAACCCATATTCAATGTTAAGAGAAAAATTAGTAAAAAAAAAAAAAAAATGGGGCTCACTACCTTCTACTTGAATATGGCACATTAAGCCCCACCTAGTTTTAATCCCTTCTTTTTCCTCAATGCCACTCAGATGACAGTAAGGTAACTTAAAATATTTATAAATCATTCATTATGAATCCCACTGTCTGACATGCTTGAAAAGTTAAAACTCTAGAGACAGTAAAGGTATCAGTGTTGCCAGGGTTTGAGAAGGGAAGAATTAGTGAATAGGCAGCTTATAGAGGATTTTTAGGGCAGAGAAACAACTCTGTATGATGTTACAATGGTGGGTACATGTCAATATACGTTTGTCCAACTCCAGAGAATACACAACACCAACAGTGCGCCCTCATGTCAACTGTGGACTGTGGGTGATGATGACTTGGCATTGCCAATTCACTGATGGTAACAAACACACCACTTTGTAGAATGTGGATAACTGGGAGGCTACTGGGAGCTCAGAGGTATATGGAAACTTTCTGTTTAATTTTGCTGTGAACCTAAAACTGCTCTAAGAAATAGTCTAGGCTGGGTGCAGTGGCTCACGCCTGTAATCCCATCCCTTTGGGAGGCCAAGGCGGGCAGATCACAAGGTCAAGAGATCAAGACCATCCTGACCAACATGGTGAAATCCCGTCTCTACTAAAAATACAAAAATTAGCCAGACATGGTGGTGCGCGCCTGCAGTCCCAGCTGCTTGGAAGGCTGAGGCAGGAGAATCGCTTGAACCCGGGGGCAGAAGTTGCAGTGAGCCAAGATTGCACCACTGCACTCCAGTCTCACAACAGAGAGAGACTTCATCTCAAAAAAAAAAAAAAAAGAAATACTCTATTAATTTAAAAATATTAATTAAGTCCCAAGGCAAGGAGGAAAATGTCAAAAGACACTTTTTTATTTTTATTTTTATTTTTTTCATGATGGAGTCTCACTCTGTTGCCCAGGCCAGAGTGTAGGGGTGTGATCTCGGCTCACTGCGCCTCTGCCTCCCGAGTTCGAGCAATTCTCATGCCTCAACCTCCCAAGTAGCTGGGATTACAGGCATGCACCGCCACAACCGGCTAATTTTGTATTTTTAGTAGAGACAGGGTTTCACCATGTTGGCCAGGCTGGTCTTGAACTCCTGACCTCAAGTGATCCACCCGACTTGGCCTCCCAAAGTGCTGGGAATTACAGGTGTGAGCCACTGCCACCAGCCTTGAACAATATCTTGAAGGCTCAAAGTAGATGGAGGATTGCTGAGTGAGGAAAATTGGTGATGTAGGAAATTTCCGCCTAACTGTAGGGGGCAGGGATGCTGACAGAAGTCTCTGTCAGTCTGCTTCCCTCCCATGCAAGGGGAATGGTGATAGCACCCACTCTCCCTTAGGATGTAAGGGGTCTGTCTGCATGGAGCATTTGGAACAGATCCTGGCACAGAGGCAGCTCTCATGCATGCTATAGCTGTTTTACCAAGCTGGAACCTTCTGTCCCTCTCCTGAGGTCTTTTCTCCTGCTATCCCTCCTGGAGATGGGGCGGGACAGGCATAAGCCTGGCTTCCCAGAGCCCTGATTGCTGAGCCAGGGGTGGAGGCTAGGGATGGGTTCTCATCATTTCATCAGTTGACACTTCTAACATCACTTCACCCCACAACCAGTGGCACCTGGTGTCCCTGAGATCCCATGCCCATCTCGGGCTCTCCAGAAGGTGAGGGAAAAGAGAGCTAGAACATAACTCTCATTGTGTGACCTTTACACAAACCGCCTGCTCTTGACCTCAACCCTAACACCCCTTGCCTTTCAAGGGACCTGAAGAGGCCCCCCCAAATCCTGGCCTTCTCTGCACTCTGGGTTGAGCAGCCGGAATCATTTTGCTTCTTCAGCTGCCCTTCCCCCTTGAAACTCTTCATTTTGTGAATAAACCATCACCTGCACCAAAACCCACACACACTAAGAAGATGCCTCTTTGGAGATGCCTTGGCCTTGCTGCCACCCCAGACCCTCATCTCCTTGACCCCTGCACGGAACTATTAGGTGGGATTTTGCTTCTTCTTTGTCTGTTCTATTCCCTCAGTTGCCTTCAGAGGGAGTGAGGTTTTAGATTTTCCCGCTCTGCTAGATTTGTGTCTACTCGGTTCATCTTCCAAATCTTGGTGGAAGTATTTTGTCTTCTCCTTCTGCCATGTTCCCTTCTTCTGCATTTGCTTAAAAAAATCTTTCTTACTGTTGCTTGGTGAAGTTTTGCAAAGGAATGGAGAAAAATGTGTTGCCAAACCAAACGTGAGTCTGCTCGCCCAGTGATCAGAAAAAGCCAAATTTGTGGCAAGAGAAAGTGAGGAACTTCCTTAGCGCATGTTTGGTTTCAGTCTCTCTGAGGTCTATGAGACTGTGGTAGGCATTTTCCATTGGGCGAGGCTCCTGGTTTTTGAAAAACAACTCCAGGACATACGTTAAGATGTTATCTTTAGTTTCTATAGGGAACCAAATATCTTTCTACTGACTTATGTGAGTGGTTATTGTTTAAGTTATGATTATCTTCTTGTTTAGCAGGTTATTAATTTGCTTCTGTAACTGCTGGTTGCAGGGTTAGCCTGGAATTTCCCTTAGAGATTTAAAATCTTTTCTTTATTTCCATACTGGGATGGAGGGGAGCCCAGCAGGCCCCTACGAAGGAATCCCTGCTCTATGTCAAAATTTCCAGATTTCCTTCTTGCTCTTTCGTTTTCTCTTGAACGCCTTATAAATTATAAAATATAACTCACTGAAAAATACACAAAGCTTGTGTATATGTTTCACACCTGTATGTGTATAGCCCAGACACCCAATGAACCATCATGCAGGTCCCAATGCAGAACACGATTGGTCTTCCGGGGTCCCCACTTGTCCCTGGCTAGTCATAGCTGCCTCCCACTAGGAGGCACCTCTGGAAGGAAGCTGCTGATGGGCACATGGGACTCTGAACTACTCTTCTTTTTTTTTTTTTTTTTGAGACCGAGTCTTGCTCTGTTACCCAGGCTGGAGTGCAATGGCATGATCTTGGCACACCACCACCTCCACCTCCTGGGTTCAAGTGATTTTCCTGCCTCAGCCTCCCTAGTAGCTGGGATTACAGGTGTGCGCCACCACACGTAGCTAATTTTTGTATTTTTAGGAGAGTCAGGGTTTCACCATGTTCGCCAGGATCGTCTTGAACCCCTGACCTCAGGTGATCTGCCTGCCTGTCTCCCAAAGTGCTGGGATTACAGGCGTGAGCCACTGCACCTGGCCGACTCTGATCTACTCTTACAATTTTATGTACATTTATAATTATTCCAAAATAAAAAGTTTAAAATATATGTATGTAATGCGTGACATGTGCATCAAAATGTGATTTGACTTTTACACCCTTTGTGAAAGTTAAAATACAGTAGTCCCTCTTATCCTGGGTGGGTTGCAGGCAGACACTTCAAGGCTCCCATTGGATGCCTGAAACCACAGATAGTACTGAACCCTATGTGTCCTCTGCATGAATTTCTTTTTCCTTCTTCACAATTTCATGGATAGAAGATCTGTTCTTATCATAGATCTTAGCAACCTCAGCATAGGATTTTTTACTTGCCTTATTAAGTTGAGAATTTTTAACTTTTCACTTAAAGGAAGCACTTTATGGCTTCTCTTTGGCATGGATTTGTCAGCATCATCACTCTTGTGCTTTGGGGCCATTATTAAGTAAAACAAGAGTTTCTCAACACGAGCAATGTGATATTGCAACAGTTGATCCTAAAAGACTCACAGGCAGGGAGTATAGCCAGCATGGATCTGCTGGACAAAGGGATCCATGTCCCTCCCATGACGGATGGAGTGAGATTTCATCACGCTATTCAGAATGGTGTGCAATTGAAAACTTGTAAGTTGTCTATTTCTGGGATTTTCCATTTAATATTTTCAGACTGAGGTAGACCACAGGTAACTAAAACCATGGAAAGTGAAACTGAGGATAAAGGAGGCTCCTGCAAATTCACGAATCAGAAGGAGTCATTTGGAAAGGCAAGTGTGTCCTTTATGCTTCTTCTTTGGAAAATATGATCACCATAGGTTTTTTTTCTTTCTTCTTCTTCTTCTTTTTTTTTTTTAATGGAATCTCAATCTGTTGCAGTGGCATGACCTTGGCTACCTCTGCCTCCCGGGTTCAAGTGATTCTCCTGCCTCAGCCTCCCAAGTAGCTGGTATTACAGGTGTGCACCACCATGCCTGGCTAATTTTAGTATTTTTCGTAGAGACGGGGTTTCACTCGGTTGGGCAAGCTAGTCTCGAACTTCTGACCTCAGGTGATCCACCCATCTTAGCCTCCCAAAGTGCTAAGATTACAGGGGTGAGCCACCATGCCCAGCCTCACCATAAGTTTTTAAGAAAAGTAGGCAGACATGGAAAGGAAGATAATTCAAAAAATATTTAAAAATTGTATAATTAATTTTGAAACCCCTATGATAGAATTACTATAATTATCTCTGTTTTAGTGATGAGAATATAGAAGCATTCTGGAAGTTGCTCAAGTCCCACAGCACATGGATGGGGAGGTGGCCTTTGTTCCCTTGTTATTACTCAAATGGTGGCACCTGATCACTTCTTCAGAGTTGCTTTGCCTCTTGACCCATCTAAAACCACCTTCTCCTTTCCTTTTCTCTCTCCTTAGCCTGGCTTATGTTCCTCCCTGTGTTTTTTAGCAGCTGACATTGTATCGTACAATTACTGTGTACTTTTTATTGGTTATCTCCCTCTCACCAAGTGTAAGCTCCATAAGGGACTTTGTCTGCCTTATTTATCTCTGATTCCTAGTACCCAGAAAAACATCTGACACTTAGCAGGCACTCAATAAGTACTGAGTTAATATATTAATAATAAAATGAATTTTAAAAACGAATGCACCAGGCGCAGTGGCTCATGCCTGTAATCCCAGCACTTTGGGAGGCCAAGATGGGTGGATCATGAGGTCAGGAGTTCAAGACCAACCTGACCAAGATGGTGAAACCACGACTCTACTAAAAATACGAAAATTAGCTGGGCGCAGTGACAGGCACCTGTAATCTGAGGTACTCTGGAGGCTGAGGCAGGAGAATGGCTTGAACCTGGGGGAAGGAGTGTGCAGTGAGCCTAGATCGCACCACTGCACTCCAGCCTGGGTGACAGAGTGAGAATCCGTCCAAAAAACAAAGCAAACAAACAAAAGCAAAGGAATGCACGTAACCCTTAAGAGAAAAATAGCTCTATGGGAGTATCCTAAATAGAATAGCTTCCCACTTAATTTAACACTACAGCCAGGAAAAAATTTATCTTCCTAATAAGTATTTTTTTTCAAAATATGAGAAAATAAACATCAGAAAACAATAAAAATTTTTGCTGGCAACATAATATTAACAGATCATCTAACATTTCCTATTAGATTCATGCCCTTAAGAAGTCAGTAATTTAATAAGTCTAACAGTTGTCATGAAAATTACACTCCCTGTGAACACTCAGCATCTGACTCTGCATATTAGAATCCACTCCAGCCTTTGGAGACTGTGGTCCCCCATGTTCCAGCACCGTCAATGTGCCTCCTGCCACAAACCCTGGGAACATGGCACACACTTTGGGAAATGTATTTAGCAGTTATCTCGGTTGGTTAGAACATTCCCAAAGTGTTGTACAGGTAAGAAAATATGCATTACTTTAAAAGAAATATGTTATCTGTACTCTAAGAAATGTACCTGGCATTGTCGCGAGTTGGCCCAAGGAAGCCTGCGGATGTTACATTGAGAGCGTCTGTAGGATAAGGCAACAGAGAAAGTCATTTAGAAGTAATCAATTTTTCAAGTAGTACTGAACTTTGAAGTTATTCTTTTCACACCCCAATCCCTCTAACACCTCCCACCTCACTGCAGCAGAGTGAGAGGAGTCATTTCCAGACAGCAGACAGTTGCAGCAGAACGGCACTGCGCCTGCGCAGTGGGGGCCTCCAGAAGCTCCCACACCAGAGAGGCAAATCTAGCCTAGCGGGGCAGAGCGAGGACCCTCTGTCAGTCTCTTGGGACAAGTTGCTCAGCATCTTTGTTCCTCCATTTCCTCATTGTGAAATGCAGATAATGGCAGTACGTACCCAGTGGGGTTGAGATGCGTATTACCTAAGTTAATCCCTGCAGACATCCAATAAACGTTAACTGGAACGGAAGCTTCCTGAAGGCAACGATTTTGTCTCTTCTGTGTACTATAGTAGCTCAGTGCCTAGATCGGGGCTGGCGTGTGGTAGGTGCTCATTTAAATATTTGTGGCATGAATGAATGAAACATTCTAGCATAGCATGGATCTGTGCAGCCGCTGCACAGAAAGAGCAGCAGTTATATTTATAGAAATAATGAGGAGAAATTAACAGGTGATATCTCACTTTAAGCAATCACAAAGGAGGAATTCTGTGTGCAATTGGCAAATCAATCCTGATATAAAGGAGTTAGCGTTCCATTGCCAACTGGCACAGGATTGGAATAATGCACAGCACATAAGAGAACCAGACGCAGGGTGACAAATAGAGAAGACGACCAGGCAAAGACCTTTCTTGCGGTCACTCCTGGATGAAGATATTGACTTCTTGGTGATGAGGGATTAGATGTTAAGGCCAACATAAGGTTCCAGTTTCCCTGATATTTGAGGACAACCAGCATGCCATTGCTTCATCTCCGTTTTCTAGTCTACTTCCACCGTCTCCTTCAGCCAGTCCACATGATGTGATTTTCAGAGTTCTCGCTACCCCTGATGTCTCATCCTTATCTACTTCCTGGCTGTCTTAACACACAGTTCTGGATGGGAAAGTCAGCATGCTACCCAGCCAGTGCAGGAAACAGCAGGAGTTCTAGAAACTGTGCTTTTATTCATACCCCCTAGAATGCAGTAGCTGTTATAGCAACCGCTTCATACAATTCACACTGAGCTCCTCATCAGCGACTTGCCCTGAGTCAACTGAACTACGAAATCCTCTGCACGTGGGCTTCTTTCATGTCAGAGAGCTGCCTGCCAGGTCCAGGAGAACTAAGTATCTTAGTGAATCAGTACAACATTTTTTATTTGGAAAGTCATATTCATATTTTTCCATTATAAGAAGATAATTATGTAACTGAAAAATTTGAAAATAAAGAAAAAAGTTATCCATGACCCTGCCAGCCGGACTGAAATGCTATATACAGTCACTGTTAATAACATTTGATTTTATATTCTGATTTTTTTTTTTGAGACGGAGTCTCGCTCTGTTGCCCAGGGTGGAGTGCAATGGCATGATCTTGGCTCACTGAAACCTCTGCCTCCCGGGTTCAAGCAATTTTCCTGCCTCAGCCTCCCGATTAGGTGGGACTACAGGCATGTGCCACCACGCCAGCTAATTTTTGTATTTTTAGCAGAGACGTGGTTTCACCAAGTTAGCCAAGATGGTCTCGATCCTTTGACGTGTGATCCGCCTGCCTTGGCCTCCCAAAGTGCTGGGATTGTAGGAATGAGCCACCATGCCCGGCCAATATATCCTGATTGTTTTTAGTGATTTTGGCATTTTCTCATTATTTGTTTTTAATTTGATTTTATTTTTTGGGAGAGTCTCACTCTGTCACCCAGGCTGGAGTGCAGTGGCACGATCTCAGCTCATTGCAACCTCTGCCTTCTGGGTTCAAGCAATTCTCGTGTCTCAGCCTCCTGAGTAGCTGGGAGTACAGGCACCTGCCACCACTCTTGGTTAATTTTTTTGTATTTTTACTATGATAGAAAGGATGTTTCACCATATTTGCCAGGCTAGTCTTGAAATCCTGGCCCCAAGTAATCTGCCAGCCTCAGCCTCCCAAAGTGCTGGGATTACAGGTGTGAACCACCATTCCTGGACTTCTCATCTTTTGTAATGGCTGAATAATATTCCCTGCAATGTATTTTGCCATTATCTTATTGTTGAATATTAAAAGTGTTTACTGTTTTTTATGTTAAAGAGTAGTGCTATAATAGACATAGTCATGAATGTAGATTTTTCAGAATTTAGGTTGATTTACTTTGGTAAATTCCCAAAGGCAGAATTACTTACCCTGGAGTAAGGAAGAGATACGCCTTTTTACTAGAGACCAACAGGCTTAGCTGTTTGCTGAGAAAATCAAGTTACCCACTTCCAAACAAGCCCTAAAATAATTCTTACTATTTAAAAGTGTTTTTAAATAGCGAACATTCTTAGAAAAGCTAGCGATCAGGCAGCATTAAACAAATGTGAAAGCCAAGCTCTGTGGCTGCTTGTTTGAGTAGGCTGCCGTCTCCACGCCTGCCTCCCTGGTGAATGGAGTGAGGGAATTAAAGTGCCCTTTTCCATCGTACACTCTTGAGATCTATGATCTATATTTCATGTCAAGTAGCAGAGGAAGTAGAATTGATAGCTCCTATGGGCCCAGCTCCCTACGTAGCCCGCCCCTGCTTTATTACAGAAAGCCCATTTAAATGACTGTCAGCATAATTGATGAAGGACGGGATTGTTGTGGACACTGTTTTGCCTGCAGAGGCATGAAAGGCCTGGGAGTGCCCCTTCCCTGACCCGTAGGGTTCTCCCAGCTCGTTCAAGAGGTCAAGAGGCAGGACGCTCATTAGCCCTCACCCCACATGGATTGGTGGGAAAGCTGGGCTGCCTGGAAATTCTCATTGCTCCCAATGCCAACATCAGGAATGGTTTGTAATGACTTGGGAATTCCTTCACTGAACAGCTATGGAAATAAATGTGCCAAGATCAAGGTTGGGGAACGACCTCAGCATGGCTTGTTCATCTAAGAATGGGAACCCACCAGCTCCCTTCTCCCTCCCAGTCAGGCCTTTCATCTGGGGCATCTGGTGCCCCCTTCCCCCAGACCTCTTCAGCTCCTTGATACTGGTCCCTTTGCAGATATCGGTTTTGATGGGAGGAAATGGCTGGGCCTCCCAGTCACACAGGGCAAGCACCCTGTGCTCAGAAATCTCTGAAAGAGGCTGGTAGGATGGGCTGCACATGGGCAGCCTTCGGGCACCAGAAAACCCAAGGGCCTCAGGACGTACAGACCACTAGCAGCACTGTCTGCTATCCTGCAAACCGTCCTGCCCTTTGCATTTCCCGTCTCTTGAGTTAGGGGCAAAGAAAGGCAGGCCGGAAGCTGGCACGAGGCAGAGCCACAGGATAGAAGGCTGAATTCTCCCAGCTGGGCAGCTGTGTACAGTGCAGCCCAGATACTTCCTGCTCCTTCGCTCCTGACAAGGGCCTTACCATGGAGCCAGGGCTAAGCGGGAGGATGCTAAGGCCAGCACCCCAGCCAGTTGCTGTCCAAGTTCTGTCCTCACCCAGGACTCCTTCTCTCTGAGCTAAGGGGCCTGCTCCTCTCCAGGCAAGTCCGCCGCCCCAGACTGCCACACTGGAAAGCAGCTCACACCCAGGGCGTCTGTTTGTGTATCTTCTAGAAGCAGAATGGGCATCCAGTCGGCCAGAATGACTAAGCGATCCTGTGAGCCCCAACCTGCATGCCAGGCATACAAGGAGGGAGCCCCAAGACCAGCCCTCGTATCTTGCCTGCCATCCTGCCTGCCTGTGGCCACTTCTGTGGGGTCAAGGCATCAGCTGTGACCGCCAGGGGCTGTGAACCTCAACTCTGCTGAACTGTCAGGCACTTCTCCCTCCTACCCTGGGCAAGGCCTGACACAGGGAAGCAGCGTGGAGAGTGTGGGGCAGGCTGGCGAACTTTCTTAGCCAAACGGCCACTTCACTCACTTCATGGGACAGTATGTATCCTAAAAAGACACTCTACATCATTTGCAGCAGAAAAACCTTTCTAAAAAAAATTTTTTTTAAAAATTGTTTTTCTTTTGAGATAGGGTATCTTTCTCTCGCCCAGACTGGAGTGCAATGGCGCCATCTCGGCTCACCGCAACCTCCGCCTCCCAGGTCCAAGCGACTCTCCTGCCACAACCTCCTGAGTAGCTGGGATTACAGACATGTGCCACTACCACCTGGCTAATTTTTATATTTTTAGTAGAGACATGGTTTCACCATGTTGGCCAGGTGGGTCTCGAATCCCTGACCTCAAATGATCCACCCATCTCGGCCTCCCAAAGTGCTGGGATTATCATTGCTGCATCTTCTTAACATAAAATAAAGGTGTAAATCAGAATAGGACAGGTCGAGAACTAAAGTGAACGTGTTATTGTATTTCTCTTCTTGTAGGTAAACCAAGCACTAAATGCACTAAACACGCATGTGTGCAAAGCACATACTCTCAGGTCTCACCAACACATACGGAATGCTCACCGTGGGCCGTGCATGAATAGCTCATTTAGCCTTCACAAAGGCCCAGGGAGGGGCATATTATTGTTCTTGCTTAAAGATGAGGACACAGGAAGATGGGCTAATTGGCCAGTGTCACATAGTTGGTGATTAATTGAGCCAGGATTCCAACCCAAAGTGTCCAAAGACCTTCTGACACTTGGGTTCTGGGCTTACTGCACAGGTATCACTGGGAAGCATGCAGCCTGTATCCTTCCAGCAGCGTTGGGAGGTGGCAGGGAACCAAGGGTAACAGGTTGGACTAGAAAATTTAGTTCCTCTTTGCTTTTAACCTGCCAGCTCCCAGTTTTTCTTTGGGAAAATCACTCAGGCCTTCTGTTTTGAGTTGCATTGTCTGTGAAACACATTTCATAGGGCATTGGCCTCAAAGTTCTTTTCTAGCTGTAACAGCCTGCGAGTCTGTGAAACCAATTGTTAACTGCATGACAGACTGACTCCTAGAGAATGTGCACGGCCCAGCAGCTCAGACCGTTACTATGGAAAGATAGAAAAATAACATGGCTGCTGCTTCCTGCTCCTGACCGTGAGTCGCACTTAATGTTATTATAATAACAGAGCTGTCAATTCCACACCTCTGTGGACTGTCGTGTCTACTGTCAGGGGTGCGGAAAGACTGGTGAGGTAGTCACTCCTTGCAGGGGCTCCTTCCCCAGGGAACACCTGTCAACGAAAAACACTGCATTTCACTCAGCTGCTATTAATATTTACAGCTTGAGGCCCTCTCTCCTTAAGGCTCCTTGCTTTCGAGATTCTGCTTGCATTCAACAGACATTACAAGTTCCCAGCAGAGAGGAAATGCAAGGCGCCTGCTGCACTCATTACAGTGGGGCCATGCTGGGCGGGCAGATGGGCTTTCTCATCCCCAGAGGACCTGAGGTCTGGCAGCACGTAGGGGTCCGAGTTAGCTGGCACCAGCACCCCCTCCAACCCCCACTTGGGCTAGTCAGGTCTAGAAATGGCACCTGCCTTCCAGTTGGAGAAAGCAAATGTGTCCCAGCATTGCCCCGTGTCACTTTGGGATACACTGACAAGTCTTCTAGAAAAATTATATTCTGTTGTGGATGCAGGGCAAGTGAACAGATGCAACTTTGATTCCAAAAGTGGCTCCACTGGCGCTATCAATTTTCACTCAGTTCTTGCCACCAGAGGGGAAAAGCCCAGCCTTCAGAGCTCCACGAATTCTGCTGCCTGTTAAGTTACTCACAAATTGCCAGGCTCTCAGGGGAGAGTTGGGGTTTAAAGCATCTCTTATTGGCTGCCAGCCACAGTTTCACATACAATTGGAATTCAATATTAGCAATGACTTCTTGGAGACAGGAAGTGTCTGAAATTGCTCTGTCTAGAAAAATAAGGGTCGATGGATTTCTTAATAAATATGTAGAGTGAGGACTTCTGTGAATCCATGCGGACTAACGCTGAATGGTACTTAGATCGAATGTGTTCTTGGTTTTCCAAAGCTAAGTCAGATCAACCTGTAAACCCAGTGTTTTCTCGTGAGAGGTGGAATCGCAAGGGCTTGCCAGAGCCAGCTCTTGCTGGGAAGCGAGCTAGTGCGGCTCTCAAACCCACACTCCTTCTCCCCAGAGCCGCCTGGTTCATGCTGGTTATCTTGGAGACAAAACTAAAGCTTCTGGTGGGAGTTGGATTTTATTTCTTTAAGACTGGTAGAGGACCCAGATTAGAGAGTATGTGGCCAGATTGAGTTCCTGTTCTATGCAGTTACTGGTACCCCTTCGACTTAGTCCAGAGATGACACTAGAGTGTGGTCATTACCATCCTGCCGAGTGTCCTGGGGGGTCTCGGAGACAGGGTCCCGGAAAGAAGTGGAATATGTCTAAGGGATGTAGACGACGATCCCTGTGGGATGTAGACTGTCCCTAGGTGATGAAGGTGAAGCAGTTTGTGTCTCAGGCAGAAGAAATGGCATACTCAAAGGGCCAAACACAGGACACGGCACAAAAGGAGTGGGCAAGCAATGACCAAGCGTGAGTCAGAGGGGAGGGGTTGGTAGCAGGAGGAGGGGGTTGATAGAGCCGGAGCCAGGCAATGGAGATCTTGGAAGCTGTTTGAGAGTCTGGACGTTATTCTAGAGCAGAGTTTCTTGGCTTTGGCACTACTGACATCTGGGGCTGGATAATTGTTTGCTGTGAGGCAGGGCAGGACATTGTCCTGTACATTGTGAGATGTTCCTGGGCCTTCCACGTGCCAGCGGCACCTGCCAGTCATGACCATCAAAAACGTCTCCAGTCACTGCCCGGTGTCCTCTGGGTGATGAAGTTGCCCCTGTTGAGAATCGTTGCTCAGGGGCAATGGGGAGCCACTGAGCGGTTTTGAGCCACTGATAGCAGGAACTCCGCAGTCTTTGTTGTTAACAGCCATTTCCTCTCCTCCTTTGTCTGAGCTTCTCATGAGCATCAAAAGTTGGAGAAAAAGAAGCTGATGTGCCTTACTGCTGTGGGTATTTTTCAGAAACTGGAACTATAAAACTTTCCTCTTCTGATGAATTGGTATATTTACTTTCATAATATAAACAACCCTATCCATTTCCTTCTTAGCTTTGATGGCTAGAGAGCTTAGAACAACCGTTTCTACTCAGTGGCATGGGCCTCTCTGGATTGGTGTGAGGCTGAGTTGCCTACCCAGCCACTGCAGTTTGCAGACATCAGTCAAGTGGGGGTGGGAGGCGGAGTCAGGCGCCACGGCGCCTGGAGGCTGCACCTCTCTGTCTTCCCTCCAGAGGGCAGCAAGCCCTCAGCTCCCACTGTGGGGCCACTGTAGAATCTTGGGATTGTTCAAACAACACAGGAAATCCAGATTTCTATGTAAAACCTCCCAAGTTTATATATTGGCAATAAATTCAAATGTTCAAATGTTTGTAAGACAAGGACCAGGCCATATCAAATTGTCTTGGGGCTATTTTCTGCTCAAGGGCCAGTTTGTGACCTCTTTTTTTTTTTGAGACAGAGCCACTCTGTCGCCCAGGCTGGAGTGCAGTGGTGCAATCTCAGCTCACTGCAACCTCCATCTCCCGGGTTCAAGCGATTCTCGTGCCTCAGCCCCCCAAGTAGCTGGGACTACAGGCGCCCACCACAACATCCAGCTAATATCTGTATTTTTAGCAGAGATGGGATTTCACCATGTTGACCAGGCTAGTCTCGAACTCCTGACCTCAGGTGATCCACCTGCCTTGGCCTCCCAAAGTACTGGGATTATAGGCATGAGCCACCGCTTCCAGCCTCCAGTTTGTGACCTCTTGATGGGTGTTTTTTGTTTTGATTTTTTAAAAATCATACACACACATACATACATATATATAATTTCATTTATTTTATGGCTTTGCTTTTTCTGTTTTGCTTTTGTTTTCATTGTTTTAATTTCATTTTGGGGGAGGAGTAGGGGATTGTGCTAGGGTATCTTCTATTCACTTCCCCAGATCCTTCTTGCATCTTCCTCCGCTTTGCTCTGCATCCTGGGAACGATCAGGCTCTCACTCTGGGACTTATGTGGAGAGGCCCTGCCAGCATTCACGGGTGGGAAGGAAGTGGGACTAGAATACAGATTCCCCAGCCCACTCCCTGCTGGTCCTTCCGCAGGTCCTGGCTCAGGGCAGACGGCCTTGCCTCCAGCCACCCTCTCCAAGCCCTGGAGTCTGCTCCTGCTCCTGGTCCTTCTAGGGCGAGTGAGTGTGGAGCTGCAGCATCTTCATCCTTACCCTGTCGGTTTTCCTCAACCCTACCTGGATCTTTGTGCAGAACCCCTTTATTAAACTTCCCTCATTTATCTAACTTGAGGGTTTTGACAGCTTCCTACCAGGGCCCATGGCTACGAAAAATAAGTAGTGTAGTGCAGAACACAGGAAAGCTGGAGGGTTGTTTATGTGAACAAAACATAAATAATAGATTGGTCTCAGAAGACGTGTATTGGTCATAACGATGGGAAACCATAACCATATCAACAGGGAAAATGCCTAGATTCCCATTCATCAGATCAGACCTGCTTCACGTGACATGAATTTAAACCCTTGACTTAAAGTAGCTCATGCCATTTTCATGTATAAGTGTGTTTATCCTGCAGAAAAAAAAAAAAAAAACATGGAAAGTGTGCCCTAGAGGTGAGGAATGTCTCAGGAGCCTCACTTGCCTGTGCTCATGATTGCTGATTTTCTGTCTCCTTTGCTGGCTTCTTTTTGGCCTCTGGCTCATGGAATGCAGTCTGGATGTTTCTAGGTAGCACACAGTAGGCGTAAAAAGCAATTGCCTTTAAATAGTTAACATTTGTGCTGCGTCTCACCTCTTATTGTTTTACCTGTATAGCTGTGCGATTCCTTCTAAGTTTCAATGCCCTCAAAATGCAATCTCCCAGGGTGGCAGAAAGGATGAAAAAAGCAAATGTAAGGAAAATACTTATTGCTCCTGGCACAAGGGGTGCCCAGTAACTGGCAGAGATTATTAACAAATCAAGCCCTCTTGCCCAGAAAGCTGTTAACTGTTAACAGTGTGTGCGTTAATGTGAACATCTGCCCATTTACAGTGTGCAGTGAGCTTCATTTGGTGCAATGACCTTGAAGCAATGCAAAATTCTAATTTGTTCTCTGGATCATCAGAGAAAGATTAGATTAAATTCATTCTGGTGTTCAATGTATTCCTATTGTTGAAAATTCCTATCATATTATCCATCCTCAGTCCTTTGGCACTCCTCCCATGTCACGTTTCTTGAAGATTGCAGATAGGGGTTCTGAGACGACCTTTGCAAATCCCGTTAGCAGTCTGCGATTACAATCCCTCTACATCTGGAGACCAAAACTCATTTAAAGTAGTGTGTTGCTTGCTTCTATCCTTTTCATTGATTTGGGGCTTCTGTTCTTATTTTATGTGCCAGTGTCAGTGAGAAGCTCATTCTCCCAATATACTCTTAACTTGCCACGATAACAAATTTCACCTTAAAATCAGTATATCACTTGCTGGGACCAGAGGGCCAAATGTGCTGAGTTGGAAAAAAGGAAGACCCAATAAAGTCAATGCAGAGTAAAGGGAAAAAAATAACCAACCCTGTCTTGGTAGCTGTTGATAACTTTATATCCAGTGTGAGACTTGATTCTCTCTTAAAACTTGGATCATGCACCCTTCCTGCAAATATGAATAACTCTATCCTTTAGCCTCTTGTTCAGGGGCAAGCTGGTACAGTCACAAACCTGGATTCTAGGCTGCCACTCTTTTGTTACATGGTGCTCAGTTCCTCAGCTGTGTGACTAATAAGGTCAGCAATATCTTAGCTGGCATTAGTTGAATATTTACTACACGTCAGCACTTTACAAAGATTGTGATGCAATCTGCAAACAAACCTATGAGATGAAAGCTCTTGTTACTGTCACTTTACCGAGTGTGGCCTGGATGGAACCCAGCAGTCCCAGCAGTGCGTGATGAGCAAAGTCCCCTCTACATTGTCTTCTTCAATTTTTTTTTGAGACAGAGTTTCGCTCTTGTTGCCCAGGCTGTAGTGCAGTGGCACAATCTTGGCTCACCACAACCTCCGCCTCCGTGGTTCAAGCGATTGTCCTGCCTCAGCCTCCTGAGTAGCTGGGATTGCAGGCATGCGCCACCATACTCAGCTAATTTTTGTATTTTTAGTAGAGACAGGGTTTCTCCATGTTGGACAGGCTGGTCTCGAACTCCCAACCTCAGGTGATCCACTCACCTCAGCCTCCTAAAGTGCTGGAATTACAGGCCTGAGCCACCGTGCCCAGACTGTATTGTCTTCTTGGAGAGACAGAGCATGGCCTGGAGAAGGGCTTGACAGTCAAATCAGCACCCTGCTGACCTGCAAGGAGCAATGTGTAGGCTCAAGGGAGGTGGTTCTTGATGGAAAGCACAAGACACCAAGCCAGGGGCAGCAGGACAGGGAAAGAGAGAATGAACATAAGACATGGGGGAAGGGTACTCCCACCTCCCCAGTGCCCTACCCCGCCTCTGGCGACCAGGAGTCTACTCTCCATCTCCTGAGTTCCGTTGTTTCTATGTTTAGTTCCCATATATGAGTGATGGTTAATGACTGCAAAAATAGAATGAATAAGATCTATACTTTATACCGCAACAGGGTGTGGATAGTTAACCATGATTTATGGTACATTCAAAAATAACTAAAAGGCCCAGCACAGTGGCTCATGCCTATAATACAAACATTTTGGGAGGCTGAGGCATGTAGATCACTTGAGTCCAGGAGTTTGAGACCAGCCTGGGCAACATGATGAAACCCCGTCGCTACAAAAATGCAAAAATTAGCCAGGCATGGTGACATACGTCTGTGGTCCCAGCTACTCAGGAGGCTGAGGCAGGAGGATTGCTTGAGCTTGGGAGGCAGAGGTTGCAGCGAGTTGAAATCACATCACTGCACTCCAGCCTGGGTGACAGAGTGAGATCTCATCTCAAAAAAAAAAAAAAAAAAAAAGACCAATAAAAATAACTGAAAGAGTGGAATTGGATTGTTCTTAACACAAAGAAATGATAAATGCTTGAGGTGATGGACACCCTAATTGCCCTGTTGTGATTATTATCCATTGTGTGCCTATATCAGAACATCGCATGTACCCCATGAGTGTATACCCCTACTACGTACCCATAACAATTAAAAACTTTTAAAAGACTGCTCCCAGTAAGTGAGCTGCATGCACAAAGACCTGGAGCTGAGAATGACACGTCCAAGAAACTTTAAGAAGCCTGGCATGGCTGGATCTAAGTGAGTGACTTAGGCCATGAGATAAGAGAAATTGGCAAGGGCTGGTCTTTGCGTGTTATGGGTCAAGATTTCTGATTTTATTGGTCAAGATTTCTGATTTTATTCTGAGTGTGATAGCAAGTTGTTAAGATTTTGAGTTAAAGAGTTACATGGTAGGGTTGGTATTTTTAAAAGGTGATTCCAGCTGCTGCGTGGAGATCTGTCTGCAGGTGGCAGTTGGGGGACGGGGGAAGTGGGGAGGCATTTGGAAGCACCACCACAGACAGGTGAGAGAGGATGGTGGCTTGGACCGTGTGCCATTGTCCGAGTCAGAATCTGAGAGTACTGCAGACAGAACCTGCTGATGGATGATGTGATGGTTAGTATTGAGTGTCAAGTTGATTGGATTGAAGGATGCAAAATATTGTTCCTGGGTGTGTCTGTGAGGGTGTTGCCAAAGGAGATTAACATTTGAGTCAGTGGGCTGGGAGAGGCGGACCCACCCTCAATCTGTGTGGGCACCATCTAATCAGCTGCCAGTCCGCAGCTAGGATAAAAGCAGGCAGAAGAGCGTGGGGCCTAGACTGGCCGAGTGTTCCCGCTTTCATCTTTCTCCCGTGCTGGATGGATGTGGCTTCCTGCCCTCAAACGTTGGACTCCAAGTTCTTCAGCTTTTGAACACTTGGACTTATACCAATGGTTTGCCAGGGGCTCCTGGGCCTTCAGCCACAGACTGAAGGCTGCACTGTTAGCTTCCCTACTTTTGAGGTTTAGGGACTCAGACTGGCTTCCTTGCTCCTCAGCTTGCAGATGGCCTACTGTGGGGCCTCACCTTGTGATCATGTGAGTCAATTCTCCTTAATAAACCCCCTTCATATCTATCTATCTATCCTGTTAGTCCCATCCCTCTAGAAAACCCTAATACAGACAGGATATGAGATATGAGGGAAGACAATGGTCAGGGGGATCCCAGGGCTTGGGCTGAGCAACTTGGTGACTGAGGGTTTTATGCATCGAAGTGGGGAGGAGCAGTTGTAAGGCAACAGCAAAGAGTTCCATTTGGAAAATGTGAAGTCTGCAATGGCCATTAGACGCTCAAGTGAACCTGTGTGAACTTTACGTGTCAACCTGGCTGGGTCATGGTGCCCAGATAGTTGGTCAAACACCATTCTGGATGTGGCTTGGAAGGTAATTGTTTAAAGATGAAATTAACATTTAAGTCAATAGATTTTGAGTAAATCAGATGACAATCTGTAAAGTGAATGGGCCTTATCCGATTAGTTGAAGGCCTTAAGAGAAAATGACTGAGGTCCCCCAAGGAAGAAGGAATTCTGCCAACAGTCTCCCTCCAGACTCCAGCAATGTCACCTCTTTCCTGAGTCTATAGGCTGCCGGCCTGCCCTGAAAATTTCAGATGTGCCAGCCCCCATAATCATATGAACAAATTCCTTAGAATAAATAACACACACACACACACACACACACACACACACACACACAGACACACACACACACATACATGCACACACACAATTAGTTCTGCTTCTCTGGAGAACCCTTATTAGTACAACATTCTAAAACCTAGAGATAACAGGCTAGAGTTAGAAAATTTAGGAGTCATCACCATATAGACTAGAGATAATTTAAAAATTGCCAGCAGCCCTGTTTTAAAAAGTAGAAAGAAACAAGAGACATTAATTTTAACATATTCTACTTAGCCTAAAATGTTATCACTTCGGCATGTAATTAACACAAAAACATTACTATTTTACATTATTTTCCCATATCAAGCTGCCAACGTTGGGTGTGTTTTCACAGTGACAGCACGTCTCAGCTGGACCAGCCTCATTTCAAGCGCTCAGTAGCTACGTTTGACTGGCAGCTGCCATATTGGATAGCTCAGAGCTAGATGGTGTGGAACCTCTGGGGCTGGGCAGGAGCATTTCAAATGCATGCATAGGTAAAGGAGAGCAGAGAACAGAGCCAAGACTGAACCTAGAGCTCTCAAATGTCTAGAGGCTAAGAAGAGAAGGAGTATCCAGAAAAAGAGCCTGAGACCAGTGTCCAATGAGGCAAATGAGGGATGAGAGTATGGAACCTAAAAGCTGAGAGAATACATAGCACCAGTGGCCTATGAGATGCAGGTAAGAAGTGACCACTGGATATGGCTAAATAGAGGTCACTGGTGACCTTGACAAGAGCAATTCAATCGAATAATGAGATGAAAATCTGATGAAGAGAAGGGTGGATGGGGACGTGGAGAGCAAGAGTGCAGCTAGCTCCCTGGAGTAGAGGGGACTGGCGTGGAAGGGAGCAGACAGGGAGTCTGTGGCTGGTGGGAGGGGGGACTAGAATGTGGTGGGTTTTTTTTTTTTTTTTTTTGAGGCAGAGTTTCACTCTATTGCCAGGCTGGAGTGCAGTAGCCCAATCTCAGCTCACTGCAATCTCTGCCTCCCGGCTTCAAGCGATTCTCCTGCCTCAGCCTCCTGAGTAGCTGAGACTACAGACACACACCACCATGCCCAGCTAGTTTTTGTATTTTTAGTAGAGATAGGGTTTCACCATGTTGGCCAGGATGGTCTCAATCTCCCGACCTTGTGATCCGCCAGCCTGGACCTCCCCAAACTGCTGGGATTCCAGGTGTGAGCCACAGCGCCTGGTCGTTTTTTGGAGACGGAGTCTCATTCTGTCACCCAGGCTGGAGTGCAATGGTACAATCTCGGCTCACTGCAACCTCCACCTCCTGGTTCAAGCAATTCTCCTCCCGAGTAGCTGGAAATACAGGCATGTGCCATTACACCCAGATAGCTAATTTTGGTATTTTTTAGTACAGACAGGGTTTGGCCATGTTGGCCAGGCTGGTCTCAAATTCCTGACCTCAGGTGATCCACCTGCTTCAGCTTCCCAGAGTGCTGAGATTACAGGTGTGAGCCACTGCGCCTGGCTGGACATAGTGTTTTAAACAGGAGGTCCTCTTGCACTGTTGGAGAGGGATTCAGTCCAGAAGGAGAAATGAATGGTGCAGGCAAGAGAAAGGGATCAAGAGTAGAAGAGAAGCCCCACTTAGGCTTAAGCTGGTATTGAGGGGAGATCCAGGGCAGTGCGTGGGTGTAAGAGCTGGTGTGTCCACATGGTGCTGGGAGGATGGGGCAATGCTCTCTTGAGGGATGAGCATTCAGAAAGGGAAGGGAAGGAAGAAAGGTGTGATCCAATCTTCCAGAGGGTGGCAGAGAGAAGTGATTCAGTGAAATGCTTCTTGAACCTGGACACCTGTTAGAATCCTGGGGAGCTCTTACAATACACGAAAGCCTGGGCCCTACCACAGACTAGCTGAAGCAGGATCTCTTGGCTTAGGTCTTTAGGGAACTGTAGGGTGGCCAGCTGCACCATATGAAATTGAACCTGATGCTGATGAAGTGTTTTCTACTGAAATTAACATAATCTCCAGGAGACAGAGATTTGGACAAAAATCCCTCTGGTCCAGATCAATTGGAGGAGAGGCCATGGTGGCCCTGGCATTCAGATCTACAGAGATAATGATTTCCATCATGTGATGTACAGAATAGAGGCAAAAATAGTATCATCATTGTAGCCTCCAAGGGTTACCATCCACCCTGCTGGGAGGAACCCAAATCAGGAGAGGAGGGAATAAATTCAGAAGTAACATTCACACGCTGTGCTTAGGAAACTCTGCTAAAGGCTGTTTCTGGGAAGAGCGGGCTGTATATAAGCAAGAGCCTGAGAACCAAAGGGAAGGAGCTTAAGGAGTGGTTACTTGGTAGACTAGGTATTCCTCTATTCATATGTTCACTCAACATTCGGTGCGTGTTTATTGAGCACTCACTTACTGTGTGTTAGGGGCAGTTCTTATGAAAAGCAAGAGTTGACAGCATGGGGCAGTCCCTGTGGGTGTCAGCTGTTCAGCATTCACCATCAGAAGAAATTGTCAGGGACTCTCCAAGGAAAGATGAGAAGGTAGTGTGGGCAAAAACAGCATAGATAGGAGCGGAGCTGCATTATCTTCATCCCGATCTGAAGTGGAATCAAATCATCCTCAGAGATCTCAGTCTGCTTACCCTTAGGGAAAGGAGCGAGAATGGCCAGGAACCCATGTTGGGGATGCTCTGGCTTCTTCACTCCTCCATAGAGCCATGTCTGCTGTGTGCCGGGTATGTGCCGGGATTGGAAACATGAAGCGGACATGGAGCTTCAAGGAGCTCCACCTTTCAAGGAGCTCACAGCTTAGCAGGAAGAGAGCCAGAGCGGAGCTGCATCTCAGACAGCAGTTAGGTAGATGCTCAAGTCAACATTAAGTAGAAAATCAAGTCTAACCAAAATTACCTTGGGAAGAAAGAATTCCCCAGGGGGATGGGAGGCTGGCGTCTGAAATTCAGCCTCTCGTAAACACAGCCAGCCAGTTTTCCTGCAGCACTGGGACAGATGGCCGTCTCTGTGGCTGAGCACCAGAGGAAGCACTCCGCCTGGCTTGCGTTTAGAGGTCATGTTGTATGAAAAAGACGTATTGTCACCCTAAACACTGGTGTGCGAGATGCTCGCACCTCGGAGAGGCTCAGAACTGGATGCAAACGTTGGCAGATCTGCTCTCTGGGGCATATGCTTATTGTGGGGAAGGGCTGGCAGAACCACACACTTTATTTACATTGTTTTTCATTTAAAGTTTTCTCTGAGCACCTACAGTTGAATTCGCTTAAGGCAAGTGTGCATGTAACGGGACTCAACGGAGAAAAGGCAATTAGGAGGACACTGGGAGTGACACCCTTGCAGGAGGAGGTGAGACTTAGGATGGGAAGATGCGACAGGGGCCCCTTTCTCCAAGGCTCTGAGCATTCTAGAGGGGCCAGCCATTTGTGTGAACACTGAAGCAAGAGGGAGCGCCCCACCTGATTTCTCCCTCATCTTCTGCAGAAGACCCCACACCAGGAGGACCCTCTAGTGATCTTGCAAGGAGGGAGAAGAGGCAGAGCCCCTTCAGAAAAGGTCTCAGGGCTGGGCACGGTGGCTCAAGAGCTATGACGCTCTCGGGACTTACTTTTCTACGCCAACCACCCTACACCACGTGCTCACAAGGAGAGAGAGGTTTTCTGTTTATGGCTGCTCTCAACCTCGGGTGGTCTCGTGTCACTGCCCATTCTTGCAGAATGACTGCACTGACCTCCGCAGGAGAGGAGGGGGCAGAACACGGCCCACCTCCCGTCCTAGGGGAGCAGGGGCCATCTACAGCCTGCTCATGGTCTAGACTCTCCAGGTGGCACAGACCCTTTTTTGTGCTTGTTTGTATGTGATTTTCATGTTTTCGTGCCTGACAAGGGGAGGTGGTGCATATACAAGTGGCACAACAATGCCTTTCTGGTCGTTCTTTCATAATGGAACTTTCTGACCAGTTTTACTTCCGGGAGTCCCATGGATCCGAACAGATAAACAACAGAAGAGCAAAGGGAAGTAAATGGCTATGAGTTTCATCATACAAGCACAAAGTACAAAGCTCCTTGAAAAGTCCTCAAGGCTTCCTGCCTCAGACCTTCCCCGGCTCTGTCCCCACACATCATCTGCTGATGCAGAGGGACCCTGCCTGTCTTTAGAAAGAGAGAAATCAGGATCAGCACTTGGCCACCTTCTCCGCTAAGCCCCTAACCTCCTGCTCCTCACTTCCTCTCTCTTTGGCCTGTGCCTCATGTTTTATTGATTTTTGTTAAATGTCCTTTCTGGTTCCCATCACCTCTGGAAGCTTGCTTTTGTCTGGCCACCACCAGAACAAGCCAGGGAGGGAGGCACCCTGTTCCCACAGCGGCACCAGGTTATCTGTTAAATGGATGAATTCAAGTGTGCCGCATGCCCGGGTTAATAGTCATTGCCCTGGGGAGGAGCACGAGCACCTCAGTCCTCAGAGATTGAGACTGTGGCTGAGACGGTGGAAGCTGTGTAACGTGGAGCCAGAGCGCAGCTGGCTGCAGCTAAAGATCCCTGTCCTGGCCCTCACCCCCAACCTGCACTCCCTTCCCATCCTCACCCTGGACATGCACCTCTTGCCTGTGTCTTACAAGCCAGAGCGAAAAGAGAAAGCAGGTATTAACCCAACTAAGAAACTAAAAGGAACAACAACAAGAAAAGACATTAAGAAGAACGAGATGTAAGAAGGAGATCTTAAAGGGTAGTAATTTGTTTTTATGAATAAATGTATTCAGGTAGGTAAAAATTAAGATGTGAATGACAAAGGGTGTCAGCTTCAAGAAACTGAAATGATTTATAAGTCACTGAAAGGAATGAAGAGAATTTTAAAGATAGAAGACAGAAAGTTAAGGGAAAAATTCTAGACAGCGACAGGAAGGAATTTAAAGCGGTCAAAAATGGTTCGAGTACAAGCCAGAGGTCTTAATGAATTAGAAAGCTAAGTAAAGTCAGCAACTTTCTATGTAAACTAATAAAAGATTTTTAAACAGTGCAGAAAAGGAAGGCTTTGAAGGCTGTTAACCCAGGCAGGCGACACACTTGGAAGGTCACTGCAAATAAGATGTTGATACATTAGAAGCCAGCAGTAGGGGGTACTGGAGCCTCCTCAGGCTGAGGTCACTGTGGTGGAGGGTCCCTAGCAGGCCTTAGCAGAGCCCAGGTCCCCAACCACCCACCTTGCCTCGAGCACGAGGACCCTGTTGTCTCTGCTCCTTCTGAAGTGCTGGTGAGGCCTGAGGGCCCTGGCCTTCAAAAAGTGCTGCCCTTCCAGAGCCTGGCTCAAGCCTCAGAGCTCGTGAGACTGGAAGTGAGAGCCTCTCCCCTCCTGTGACACCCTCTGCTCCCTCCCACTGTGGCACAGGATGCATGATCACACATGAGTTTCCGCACGCTCCTCGTTTGGGGCACAAACAAGGTAGAGGCTCTTAAGGGCTCCAAAAAAGAATAAGAGCAAAAGGACAGATGACGGAGGACAGACATAACATTTCTGTATGAATATTTCAAGCCACTCACAAGCTACTAGTCCACTCAGTTGGCAAGAGCAGTGTGTCCATCGTACAGCAAGGAATCCTGAGGCCTGTGACCCGTTTCCCACCCGCTTTACTTGCCACGGTACCGTGCGCCGTGCTGGTTTCAGCACATTCGCATCTGATTCTCAGTTTTCTTTTTTTCATTGAAGCCATATTTGTTTTCCCTTCAGCTTGCTGATTTCTGGCCCATCGTCAATTCTGACTGGTGCTCAGCTCAGCTTCCCTGTTGATATGTGTGTGTTTCACAGACTCTCTATCCCAAACAATAGAGGGATGAAATCTCCAGCATGAGATTTTAAGTGCTGCTTCCATTTTGTCCACTAAACAGTAAGAAAGTCACACAAACGAAGACTTCCATGGCTTTCCCAGGAGAAGGGCCATCTCTATAGATGTGACTGCATGATTGTGACATTAATAACAGCCCTTTCCATGAGCGGGAACAAAGACACTAAGTCCCTAGTTCCCTGATGATTTTTCAGGAGACCAAGTACCCCATACCTTCCCAGCAGAGAGCAGAGAAACCGCTAAATCAATCCACGGGGTTATGTACATCATCAGCGCCTCGGCAGATACCCGCAGCCTTCTAGACCGCGGCTCTTGCCCTGTGGAGGTTGTCATTGGATCAGGTAGATTACACGAAGTGGCTGACTAGGCAGGTGTCATTAACTGCCCAGCGGGTGCAAAGATGCCAAAGCAATGAGTCCAGGAGAAGATCGGGACTCACCCGTGACCGTGGGCGCAGGTGCCTGAACACCTGCTCCTCACTCATAAACCAGAATTCATCATGACACCCACCTCTGAGGGGACATGTGTGTGCTCACTGGGCTCATCTACATCAAGCATGACTGGCACATGGTGTTCACCCAATGAAGGAGGGGTGTGCAGAAGCCCACGTGTGATCATGCATCCTGTGCCACTGTGGGAGGGATTAGAGGGCGTCATGGGAGGGAAGACGCTCTCACTCTCATCATGAGTCTCGTGAGCTGTGAGGCTTGAGCCAGACTCAGGAAAGGCAGCACTGTTTGAAGGCCGGGGCGCTCAGGCCTCACCAGCACTTCAGAGGGAGCAGACACAACAGGGACCCGCTGCCCGACGCAAGGTGGACTGTCGGGGACCTGGGCTCTGCTGAGGCCTGCTAGGGACCCTCCACCACAGTGACCTCAGCCTGAGGAGGCTCCAAGAACTCTCGCTGCTGACTTCTCATGTATTGGCATCTTATTTGCAATGACCTCAGCCTTAAGAGCCTTCCTTTTCTGCACTATTTGAAAATAATTTATCAGTTTACATAGAAAGTTGTTGATTTTACTTAGCTTTCTAAGTAAAGCCACGTGGGTTTCTAAAGGGTTTTAAATGAGGGTGCAGACAGTGTAGACCAGTCAGGAGGGCTGGGCTGAGGGCGCTGGACCCAGGAGAGGGGACAGGGCTGAACTGTGGCTCTGCTTGATGGCAACAATGTGACCAATCTAATCTCTGTAGCTCAGTGGTCCTCAAGCTGGGGCGATTTTGTCCCCCAAGGGGCATTTGGCAATGTCGACAGACATGTTTGTTCTGGCAAAGTGGGGAGGTGTACACCTGGCATCTACTGGGTGGGCGCTAGGGATGCCTGTCAGCACCCTGCAATGAACAGGGTGGCCCCCTATAGCCAAGAATTGTCCAGCCCCAATGTCAGCAGTGCTGCGGTGAGGAGCTCCCCCTGGATGAAGCTGTGGTTCTCTGGTGAATGTATTAGCAGGTGGGTTTTCCTGGACACTACTCACAGAGATGCTCAATTAGAATCTTTGGGGTAAGTTACCTCCTGCCCCCACCCTTCCCACCCATGTACACAGCCCACAGGTCAGAAGCAGGTGGGCTCTGGACACACTTAACAAACTGCTCTCCAAAGTGGAGGTTAGCCACCGCACATATGTAACAATGGATAGGCTTTGCACACAGAAGTTTTCCAAACCTTTCAAAGCGCCTGACCACAGCAAGTCCTAAAACAGTCCTTTAAGTTCGGCCTTATTCCCCTTTTATGAACAAGGAGGCAGAAATACTGGGAGTTTCACGTGCTCATGGTACCAATATCCGCCAAGTGGCAGAATGAGGGCTTGAACCCAGGACCCAGCTCAGTCTCTGGTTGGAAACAACAGATGTTTGTTGATTGGATGAATGATTGAATAAATGAATAAATAAATTCAAGCCCTCTAACTTCAGATTTCATTTTCCATCCACTCTTGCGTGATACCTCTTTAAGTATCTCATTAGGTGCTTAGAAGATGATGTAATGAAACTAAACTTGTATGAGTTACGATAAAAAAAAATATGAGCAAAGACTTGCTTTTCTTATATAACTGACTTTGAAGTTGTTGAGACCTTCAAATCCAGTAATGGAAAGATATTAGTCTACGAGCCTCAACTTTCAAAGAAAGGGAAGAATGACCTGTTGAGACTTGAGCGGATAATACGTGATGTTACTAAACAGCACAGTGTTCTCTATTTCCAACCATTGTTTATTTAGTGAAAGTGCTTAGGCTATAAAGGGTTAAAAATCAGGGCTCAAAAAAACAGTCCCAGGGACCAAGAATTTTCAAATAAGCACTTTAGAAGTTTGCCGTCTGGTGGACAGAGGGGAAAATGCAAACAAAGTCAGGGAAATGTGATGGTAAGTCAGGCAGCGTTTCCCTTCCTGTTTGTCTGAGGTTCTTCTCATCCAGGGAACGGGGAAGCCACTGTCGTGGGCTGGACTGTGTCCCCCAAAGCTTCATGTGTTGAAGCCCTAACCCCTAGTTCCTCACAATGTGAATGTATTTGCAGGTAAGGTCTTTAAAGAGGTGACTACATTAAAATGAGTCTGTGAGGGTGCGTGGGCCTTGAGCCAATCTGACTGGTGTCTTTTTTTTTTTTTCTGAGATGGAGTTTCGGTTTTTGTTGCCCAGGCTGGAGTGCAGTGGCGTGATTTCGGCTCACTGCAACCTCCACCTCCCGGGTTCAAGTGATTCTCCTGTCTCAACTTCCCGAGTAGCTGGGATTACAGGCGCCCACCACCACCATGCCTGGCTAATTTTTGTATTTTTAGTAGAGATGGGGTTTCATCAGGTTGGTCAGGCTGGTCTCAAACTCGTGACCTCAGGTGATCTGCCCGCCTCGGCCTCCCAAAGTGCTGGGATTACAGGCGTGAGCCACTGCATCCGGCCTGACTGGTATCTTTATAAGAAGAGATTATGGCCAGGTGCGGTGGCTCACGCCTGTAATCCCAGCACTTTGGGAGGCCGAGGTGGGTGGATCACTTGAATTCAGGAGTTGGAGACCAGCCCAGACAACATAGTGAAACCCCAACTCTACTAAAAATACAAAAATTAGCTTGCACCTGTAATTCCAGCTACTCGGGAGGCTGAGGCAGGAGACTCACTTGAACCCAGGCGGTGGAGGTTGCAATGAGCCAAGATCATACCACTGCACTCCAGCCTGGGCAACAGAGTGAGACTCTGTTTCAAAAAAAAAAAAAAAAAAGAATTATATAGAGACCCCAGGGGCCTGTGCACAGGAGAAACGTGAGGACACAGTGAGAAGGCGGCCGTCTGTGAGGCAAGAGTGAGGCCTCGGAAGAGACCAACCCTGCAGACTCCTTGATCTTGGACGTCCAGCCTCCAGCACTGGGAGACAATCGATGTCTGTTACTGAAGCCCCCAAGCGGTGGCACTCTGTTATTCGAGCCCTAGTGGACTAACGCAGCCACCACTAAGGAACAAGCTTTCCAATGACAAGGAAGTTAAGCATTCAGTGCATCATCGAGCATCTATTCTTTAAACTTGCGTCTAATCCATGAAGGGGCCTCTTTGCGGTTAACTGCAGTCTAATTCAGATGAAACCCAAACTGTGCATCCATGTGAAAGGGTCGGGGCCTCATCATGGAGCTTACTAGTAGCACACGGTTGATTCAAAACGAGCATTTGATCACTTGTCTGCCCCCCTTTGGATTCCTAGTAGGACTATGTCTCTATTTGTTGAAAATTTTAATTTAAAAAATTTGAAAGCTGTCATTTGTTTCTTATGGCAAAACTTACATACAAATGTTGTAGAAAATGTAGACCAGGAAAAATAAGAAAATGAAATCTAACGCATCGCCTGCAATCAGAGCCGATCGTGTTAACATTTGTTATTTCTTATTCACAGTGGAGTATTTTTTTTTCTTTCTATGACTATACATGCATAGTTTTGATTCATTTGCAAAAAATGGGACTGTCTTATACATATTGGTTTTAACTTTTTCTCACCAATAATCTGTCATAAACAACCCTCTACATCATCAAATATTGTTCTACACCACCATTTATATGGTTTCTAATCTTTTATTGCAAGAATATGTTTTAATTTAATTAATCTTCTATAGATGGACATTTAGTGCTTTTCTAATTATTATTACTATCCTTGCTATTGTAGAAGACAATGTTATGATGAACAACTTGGCAGTCTTTGCTTATATCCATGATTATTTTCTTGGAATACTAAATATTGATTTTTCATATTTAACTTTTACCCCTGGTAAATGAGGGGAAATCCCTATATTCCCAAGCAATACATGATCTAAACCAGACGGTTAGCAGAAACACAGTGATCGTTGGCGAGGTCTGAAAGTATTCGCCTTTTAGACTGAATTGTGAGGATGATGGCAATTCATGGAGGATGGCTGGGAAGTTAATCAGCAGGGAGGAAAGAGGGAGAAAGCAGGGAGGACGTCCACGCCTTTCCATAGCTCGGCTGAAAATGAAGCTGCCAGAAAACAAGCAAGGAAATAAAAAGTAAAGAGAGCTAAGGAGTGGAGAATACGCTTGTTAAAAGGAGTGAGAAGGCCGTGATTTGAAAGCTGCTATGACTGGCATGTAGAGCGCTCCCACTCCCCGCCAGGCTGGCTGGCATGCCTGCTGTCCACCGTGTGCTGTGTACTTGGAATATTTAGCTGGTTTGCCACCATTGCCCAGAGCCCCTGCCACTGATACGTGTGCAGGAAAGCAAGAAGTATAACACTAGAGTTGGCAAAGCATGAAAAGGAGGCAAAGCTGCCGACGGAAGAAAAATTCCTCACACTTTACAAAGTAAAACAAATAAATTCGAGTGTTCTGTTTCCATCTCTGATTGCTTCATTAACATGGAAAATTCAAAATTATCTGCAGTGGACATATATCCAGGATGCCCAGCCTAGGACATTTTTTTATCTACCACTTTGGCCAGAGAAGAGTGTGTGTCTGTGCGTGTGTGTGTGTGTGTGTGCACACATGTGCTTTAATTAACTGTATTAGCCCTTAGAATAGTAATGCTTATTGTGTCAGAACTGGGCCAAGACTTCTATAGTGAAGATCACACAAGTGATTAGAAAAAGTTTCTTAGGTATGCAAAGCAAGCACATTCTAGGAGAAGGTTTCAAGCCACACGTCCTGGTGCCTGCCTTGCTGGCCTGGTCCCAAGCTTCTTCTAGCATGATGCCCCTCAACACTTCCTTGCCAGCCTCTGTGTCTGTCTGTGAACCCTTTTGGCGACTTGTGGTAAACTTTTGGCCCCTGACACTTCCCCCTCCTGCTCCGAACACAAGTCTCCAGCACCTACCTGCTTATGGGAGCCTGTGCGGGTCCCGTTGTCCCTGGGCCCTGGCCCCACACCACTCCGGCATGGTAGACCAGCAGGCAGGTTTACAGTGCGAGAAACACAATCCTCAGAATTGGATTGGCCCTGAATCCAATTTTAAGAGATTGATGTTGTTCTGTAATCCAGCCATGGCATTCAGAATTTTGGACATCCAGGTGGGGAATGTGATCGTGAATACAGAGATGTTTCCTTGAAAGGAAGGACTCTTGCCTGAGAAGGAAAGCCTGTGGCTGCCTTTGACCCAGTTGGTCGTCTTGCGATGGGTGCTATGGTCCCAGGAGGCTGTGTGGAGCAGGTCACCACCATCATCATCACCACGGAGGACTTTGGTGACATGAAGCTGAAGTCCACAGCTCAACGGGGACCTGTGATGAGATTGGATACCCATGAAGAGCGAGAGGCAAATTAAAGCCATGACGGGATACTAGTACACACTCACCAGGATGTCTACATAAAAATCATGGATAGCAAGCGCTGGCAAGGATGTGGAGCAATAGGAAGCATCGTAAATTACTGATGGAAATGTATTAAAAGGAATGGCAAAAATCGCTATTACTTTTGCACCCACCCAGTAAGTTGATACAACCACTTTGGAAAACCTCCTGGAAGTGTTTATCTACAGCCAATTGTATGCATATTCCACGACTTAGCAATTCCGCTCCTAGGATACACCCATCTGCAGTGCATGCACTGTGCACCAAAAGACATGTACAAAATTGTTTGGAGATGCACAATGTATAATCATCCAAACCTAGAAACCTATCTGCCCACCCAAATTTGAATCAGCCAATGAAAGGCGGGATATTCTCATAATGGAATACTATTCATCTGTGGTTCTCAAAAGTGCGGCATCAGCCAGCCTGGGCAACATGGTGAGACTCCATCTCTAGAAAAATATGAACATTAGCCTAGAGTGGTGGCATGCACTGAGTCCCAGCTCCTCAGGAGGCTGAGATGGGAGAACTGTTTGAGTCTGGGAGGTCGAAAATGCAATGAATCGTGATTGCACGACTACACTCCAGCCTGAGCGACAGAGCGAGACCC
The DNA here is from genome assembly GCA_963573385.1 of Cacajao melanocephalus. Lineage (NCBI taxonomy): Eukaryota > Metazoa > Chordata > Mammalia > Primates > Pitheciidae > Cacajao > Cacajao melanocephalus. Next base: position 106,407 of record CAUYLG010073008.1, read on the forward strand.
TGTCTCAAAAAATGAAATGCGCGTCAGTATCACAGGGCAATCTGTTAGCATACCCTGGGATTTCATCTCAGACCTCCTAGCTCGGAAACTCTGGGGGTGGGGCCAGCAATCTTGCATTTTAGCGAGCCCTCAGGTGACTTTGGTGCAGGCTAAAGTTTGAGAATCTGCTATAGAGAAACAAGACTGAAGAAACTACAACTCCAAGCAATCATATGAATCTCTGCCATAATGCTGAGCAAGAGATGTCAGACTCAAAAGAGCGCAGGTTGGAAGATTCCATTTATATGAAGCTCAGAAACAGGCAGAACTCTTGGTGCTGCTAGAAGTCAGTTTTGGGTCAGGCCTGTGAGGCGCCTAGAGAAAAATGCAAGGGGCTAGACATGCTCCACCTTGAGAGGGGAGGCACCCTAGGCGCCTCACCCTGTCCCAACCTTGGTCAGAGTGGTGATTATTCTGGATGGTGTGGGCTAAAGACTTCACACACACTTGACGGTGAGCCATCCAGGGTAATCTGTGAGGACATCCAGGCATTACTGTTGTTCTGTGTCTCCATCTGGGTGCTGTGTGCACCAGGGTGTTCAGTTCCTAAATATACTTCAACCTGTACACCTATGGCTGGTGTACTTTCTGTATATAAATACAGAATAAACTTTCAGTAAGATTAAATACATATCCAATGGAATGATGCCCTTATGCGCTTATTTCAGTGACGATGGCCTTGGAGTCATTGCTTTCGGGCCATCATGGGTCGTGTGTGTGTGTGTGTGTGTGTGTGTGTGTGTGTGTGTGTGTGTTTTCATGGGCTTGGAAAATAGAAAAAATAATTCAGAGTCAAATCTGGTAGATTACATATAAGATTTTTTTCTTTTTCTAAAAAATGACATGAGGTTTCCGATGTGGTTTAAGTTGACTCTAAAGGCCATTGCCAAGAGAAGGGAGTTCCAAATGTGCTCTGAGTGTGGGAAAAGCTTTGGAATGAGAGTATAACCTCCCAAGGGGCTTCTCTGAGGGGCCCCTCCATGAAGCCTGCGATTTCTGGCACAGGCGCTATTAGACCAGCCGGTGAAATGTCCCCACCCAGTATCACCTGCGTTCTCAGAAAGTGGTGGTTTCTATTTGACTCAGTACTTCTATTGGACTTCATGCCTTGGTGAGCTGTATGGATGGCTTGTTTTACCTGTGTCTTTGAATGCAAAGGGAAATGTCTCCCAGGCCGTGCTGCGAGCAGCTGAGCTGGAGTCAGTGACAACACACAGAGGAAGCCAGATCTCGGGAATCCAAAGCGTTCTGTGCAGACTCTGAAGGAAACAGGAACAGATCATTCTAGCACCTCCCCCGCTGGATGTGGGGGTGACTCTGATGGAGGAGAGGGCTGTTGGCCCAGAACAAGCCCCCGCTGACTCCCGACACTGGCCCCAGGGCCAGGCAGTGGTTGATTTCTGAATAAAGTTGCCTCCAGAAGCAGAGTGACAAATGGCTCCCTAAGCTCTGACTGGATGGAAAAGCCTGAGTGGCACAGCAAAGTGCTGCAGCGTCCTGTGTGACAGAAGAGGGTTGGAAGGAAGAGGGCTCAGCCCAGCCTGCCCGCTGTCCTCCCTAGGTCCTCACTTACCCTGGTACCACCCCTGATCCCGCTGCTGACCCCACTGCTGACCCTGCCAAGGCCAGCAGGGACGCGATGACCCAGTGCTCCTGCACAGGAAATATAATGACCTAACCAGGCCTGGCAGAAGGACCGGTCAATCTGGTGAGCGGCCAACAGAGAATAGCTCTGTCTCTCTCAGCATTACTTCACTGTCTAAACTCCCCCGGAATTCTATCGGATACCTAAGTATTTCAACAAATGTGCTATCCCCCTGTTCCTCTAAAGGAAGCGGCTGCTGTCATTCAGTTCGGCATCCAGCTGCTTATGTGAGGAGTCAGCTGTGGTCGCTCTGTGTGCCAGTCTGTGTAGCAGGGGCCACCTCCCTCCGCCCATGGCGCCTCATCCTCACCCAAGCCCCACCCCTTCCCTGGGGTGTGGCACAGCCTCCTTTGTTCCCATCCTTGCCCCCTTCCCACCTCTCCTCCAGGAGAAAGCAGAGCTCCGAAAACACAGCAGCTGGATAACGGCCCTCCTGAGCCCACCCCTCCTGAGCCCACCCTTCCTGAGCCCACCCCTCCTGAGCCCACCCCTCCTGAGCGCACCCCTCCTGAGCGCACCCCTCCTGAGCCCACCCCTCCTGAGCGCACCCCTCCTGAGCCCACCCCTCCTGAGCCCACCCCTCCTGAGCTCAGCCCTGCGGCTCCTGTCACCTCTCCATTAACCATGTGTTTCTGACACTTTGGCCTCTTGAGGCTCTGCTGACCAGTTAGCCAGGTCCTACAGAGAGCAAATGGCTGAGTGCAAGCACCTTTCATATGCAAAGCATTTCAGCCAGAGCTCACACCGGCCACCCCACCAGGCTCCTGGCCACTGTTCCGTTGCCCTAATCACCCCGGGGCCAGGTACCAGACAAGTAGGAATGTCAGATGCCCAGGGCCTGCCGAAATTACTCAGACCAGCCAATCCTAAACTTGCTTATGATGCCTCACCTGTTGTTTTCCATGAAAATCACAATCAAAGCTCCCACTTACGTTTCCCTTTACTCCCTCGGCCTCTTGACCCACCCTGGTGCTTCCCCAGGGACCCCTGTGGTGTGGAGGGCCCCAGCTGACTTTTCATTGACAGTCATCTCTTGATCTGTTGGCCTTACCATTCTGAATAATAATAACACCTACCTTCTGAAACATCCTCAGAGGGGAAAGCCAAGGTCTTCATGTGGTCTCAGCTCTGCTGCCCACTCCAGAAGCCACTGGTCACATGTGGCTATTGAGCATTTGAAATGTGGCTGGTCAAAACCGAGATGTGCTTTGAGTGTAAAATACACCCTGGGTTGGCCAGGTGTGGTGGCTCACGCCTGTAATCCCAGCACTTTGGGAAGCTGAGGCAGGCGGATCACAAGGTCAGGAGTTCAAGACCAGCCTGGCCAACATAGTGAAACCCCGTCTCTACTAAAATTACAAAAAATTAGCTGGGTGTGGTGTTGTGTGCCTGTAATCCCAGCTACTTGGGAGGCTGAGGCAGGAGAATCATGTGAACCCCGGACGCAGAGGTTGCAGTGAGCTGAGATTGTGCCATTGCACTCCTGCACTGTTGACAGTGGGAGACTCTGTCTCAAAAAATAAATAAATACATACGTAAACACGCTGGATTTTGAAGACTTAACACAAAATAAAAAATAATGCAAAATAGCACATCAATTAGTTTTTATATCAACCATATGTTGAAATAATAATACTCTAGCTATATTGGGTTAAGCAAAACACATTAAAATTAATTTCTTTCCTTGTTTGTTTTTTAGTACAGCTACTAAAAAATTGAAAATGACTCATGTGGCTCCTATTCTTTTTTTCTGAGTCTTACTCTGTTTCCCAGGCTGGAGTACAGTGGAGCGATTTTGGCTCACTGCAACCTCCGCCTCCTGGGTTCAAGCCTTTTCCGGCCGCAGCCTCCCGAGTAGCTTGGACTACAGGCACCTGCCACCATGCCTGGCTAATTTTTTGTATTTTAGTAAAGATGGGGTTTCATCATGTTGCCCAGGCTGATCTCAAACTCCTGAGCTCAGGCAATCTGCCCATTTCAGCCTCCCAAAGTGCTGGCATTACAGGCACAAGCCGCCATGTCCAACCTCTCATTCTATTTCCGTTGGACACTGCTGGTCTAAGCATCCTCCCCGACTCACCCTGCTGCCTTTCTGTCTCCTTGTCCCTTCCCTGTCTCTCTCACTCCATCTGCTGCACACTGCCTTTTTTGCTGTGCCTTGCATTCCAAGGCAGCTACTGTCTCAGGACCTCTGCATAAGCCCTTCTCTCCAGCTGGAGTGAGCTTCCGGATTCCGGCAAGGCTGGCTGCCTCCCTCCCCTCTTGTCTTCCCCGCACCGTCACCTCCTCAGCGAAGCCTACCCTGGCTTACCACTCTGAAGTGCTTTATTTTTTTTTTCTCTGCTTTATTTTTCATGCTTAATAGGTATCTCTAGCTAATATTTGCTCATTTATCAAATGATCTATGTCACCACTAGCATGAAAGCTCACAAAGGCAGGGATTTTTGCCTCTTTTGTTCTCTGCTGCATCCTCTGTGCCTAGAAAGAACAGTGCTTCACACACGGTCACACTCAATAAATATTTGTTGAATGAATGAATGCAGAATACAGGCTTTTAGCCTCAGGGTGCTCATTTCGAGTAAAAGAAGTCAAATATATGTGACAGATAAAAACAGTGCCAGAGGCACTGGGAAGCAGGTGAGCAGCCTTCAGGGAGTCGGGAACTGGGCCACTGGAGCAGGACAGCCATGGCAGAGAGGCCCTCAGACCCACTCCAACCTGCTGCGGTCAGCAGAGGTAGGAGGAGGGCTCAGCAGGCTGCAAAAAAGAGAAGAGAGCATTTTCATTTTCTTACAGCTTCCCAGAAAGTGTGTGGGAATTGCTTCCTGAATTCAACCCTTGGTACTGTGGCTTGATTCTATGACTGGGATTTGATGCAATGATGAAGAATCAGCCCAACTTGCAGGCCAAGTGGCCCGGAGGGTTCCTGTAGAGTCTCAGGCCCCGTCCCAGAACGACTGATTAAAATTTGCATTTTAACCACATTCCTGACAAATCCCATGCACACTGCATGCCAAATTGTAGTGTGTGCCATCAGTAGAGGAACAGAAAGACAAAATGTGTTATATGCATACAATGGAATATGATAGAAAATTTCTCTTCTTCTTTTTTTTTTTTTGTGAGACAGAGCCTTACTTTGTCACCCAGGTTGGAGTGCAATGATGGGATCACAGCTCACTGCAATCTCGACCTCCCAGGCTCAGATGATCCTCCACCCTTAGCCTCCTGAGTAGCTGGGAAGGAAATTCTGCCACACACTAACTTTGAGGCTATCGTGCTAAGTGAAAAAACCAAATGCGAAGGACAGCTTTTGTACATTTTCACTTAGATGTTGGAACTAAGCTGGCAAATCCATAGTGACAGAAAGTAGAATGCCGGTTGTCAGGAGCTGGAGGGTTTAGGGAGAATGGAGGATTGCTATTTAATGGATTCAGAATTTCATTCTGGGAGGATGAAAAGAATTCTGCGGTTGGATGGTGGTGATGGCTGCACAACGGGGTGAATGTACTTAATGCCACTGAACTGAACACTTAAAAATGGGTAAGATAGGAAGATTTACATTACACACACACACACACACACATTTTTGAGATGGAGTTTCACTTGTTGCCCAGGCTGGAGTGCAATGGTGCAATCTCAGCTCACTGCCACCTTCACCTCCTGAGTTCAAGAGATTCTCCTGCCTCAGCCTCCCAAGTGGCTGAGATTACAGATGTGCGCCACCATGCCTGGCTAATTTTGTATTTTTACTAGAAACAGAGTTTCACCACGTTGGCCAGCTGATCTTGAACTCTTGACCTCAGGTGATCCACCTGCCTCCCAAAGTGCTGGGATTATAGGTATGAGCCACCACACCCGGCCATGTTATATATATTTTACCATGATAATAAAAAAAGTGTGCTCACAAGTCTCCTGTGCTGCGGCCTGAGAATCTGCATTGCTGAAAGGTTTCTGAGTGGTGCTGATGCTGCTGGTCCCAGGGTCACTGCATAGCAGACTCAGGTCAGTACTTCCACCTCACAGCATCAGGATCCATCGTCAGGCCAAGGTGAAACATCGGGTCTTCTGTTCCCCCAAGCTCATTCTTCTCGGTTAATACCAGCTTGGACCATAAACACCAGGAGCTCTGGCACTCCACCCTCCACTGGGTGAGTGACCTCTCTTCCTGGAAGGCCCCGTTGAGTTAACCTGACTTCAGCAGCACCTCCACCCAGGTGCCCACACAGGGATTACTCAGCCGCATGAAAGGGAATATTCCCTGAGCAGAGGTTTGCAGAGCTTAAGATATAGAATGCTCATACAGGTCAACGAAGAATGAGAAACACCCTAATGTGAAAATGGCTAAGAGGAGTAATAAGGAAGCATTTGATAAAATAAGAAATACAGGCTGGACACAGTGGCTTATGCCTGGAATTCCAATACTTTGGGAGGCCAAAGTGGGAGGATCACTTGAAGCTAAATGTTTGAGACCAACAGGGCAACAAAAAGTTAAAAAAAAAAATTAAACTTCTTTTTACTTTTTTAGAGTAAATAATTTTTTTACTCTACAAAAAGTAAAAAATTAGCCAGGCATAATGGCACATACCTGTAGTCCCAGCTACTTGGGAGGCTGAGGCAGGAGGATCACTTGATCCCAGGAGGTCAAGGCTGCAGTGAGCCATGATTGTGCAACAGAGTGAGAACTTGCCTCAAAAAAAGAAAAAAGAAAAAAAAAAAAGAAAAGAAAGATGGCCAAGAAATGTCAAAAATGAAAACTTTAACTAGTAATCAAACATGGAAGAAAATAATAAGAATGCATTTTTTTATAGAGTGGGTTGGAAAACAAAATAAAAAGAATTGTAACCAGTGCCAACTTCAGTATGAAGAAAATGATGCCAATTCTCAGATTCGAGGGACCCTAGATGAGTACATTTGTGGAACAATTTGGTAATACGTATCAAGAGCCTTAAAAAGATACGTACTCTTCATATAATTCCACTTCCCGCAGTTTGTTCTTAGGAAACAAGCACGTGCACAAGATTACTCACTGCAATGCTGCTTATAGTCGCAAGAAGAATCTTAGCTTCCTAGTTGGTAAATTTATTATATCTATGTGCAAGAATATTAGACAGCCGTTTTAAATGATTCTGTGGATGATCATTCTGTCTTTATTTATTTGGAATAGTTCATGTTTGAGCTGAAAAAGCAGTTTAAAGAGCCATTTGTTGCCATCTTCCTGTCCAGGAGTACCCGATGTTTAGCTACCACTTAAAAGTAAAAACAGGCAGTATTTGGTGTTCTGTTCCTGGGTTAATTCTCTTAGGGCAATGTCCTCCAACGGCTTCCATGTGGCTGCATAGGACATGATTTCTTTCTTTCTTTTTTATGGCTGGATCTGGATAGTATTCCATGGTGTCTGTGTGTCACTTTTTCTTTATCCAATCCACTGCGGATGGATTGGAAAAATCCATAGTTACAAACGGAGAATAAATCCACTGTTGGTAGCATCTACGTTGATTCCATGTCTTTGCTCTTGTGCTGTGACGAACATGCACATACATGTGTCTTTTTGGTAGAACTATGTGTTTTCTTGTACATATATATCTACTTTTAGGGGAGGAAAGGAGGGGAGCAAGGGTTCAAAAACTAACTGTTGGGTACTAAGCTGACTACCTGCGTGATGGAACATTTATAGCCCAAACCTCAGCCTCACATGATATACCCAGGTACTGGCACATGTACCCACTGAATCTAAAATAAAAGTTCAAAAATATAAAATAAACAGAACCATTCATATATATGAATTAAATTTGTTTTAAAAGGATAGATGACACATATTTTTACATAGGGAAAAGGCTGGACTCTATCTCTCAGTGATTGTCTCTGGGTAGAAAGATTGGGAGTTATTTTAGTTCTATTTCTGTTTGTTGCTTATCCATATGACCTAATTTTTCTACAATGATTATGTATTACTAGAATTGGTTTCTTTAAAACAATATCTCCCACACTGGCTCATGAAAAGAGCATGAAAAGAAACCATAGTTACCAGGAGGAAAGGTGTGTACCAGGCTGAGGTCTTGTGTAACATGGGATCATGCAGGTAAACCAAAAAGGCAGTAATTGGACTGAATGTCAAGGGAAGAACCCTTCAGGGAAGCAGCAATCACTTTGGAAGAAGTAGAGTCCTCATGTTCTCCAAGCTCCAGGTACCAAATGTGAGCAAGGACTCAGTGAATTTGCAAACAGCATACTGCTGCCGGCAGAAAGCTGGCTTCCCTTCTGCCAATTGCTGCTACCATTTCATGGACACTGGCCAGGCGGCAGCTGCGGGGCTCAGCACTGGACCATGTTCTCTCATCTAACCCCAGTGATAACCCTGAGAGATGAGCACGGTGCCCTGTGGCACGGGCTGGCTAGTGGGTGCCCGAGCCTCTATTTGTTGTTGATGTTTTAATTTTTTTTAATTGACAAATAAAGAATTGTGTATATTTATTGTGTACAACATGCTGTTTTGAAATATGTATGTATTGTGAAATGACTAAATAGAGCTCATGGACCTATGCATGATCTCACATGCATTTCATGTTTTCATTTTGAGAACACAAAAATCTACTCTCAGCGATTTTCAAGAATGCAATACATTGTTATTAGCTGTCATCACCGTGCTGTGCAATAGGTCTCTTGAAATTACTCCTCCAAGGTGAGCTGAAATGTTGTACCCTTTGATCAACATCTCTCCAACCCTTGACCCACCGCCTCTAGTAATCACTGCTCTACTCTCTCCTTTTATCAATTCCACTTCTTAAAACTCCACATGAGTGAGATTATGTGGTATTTGTTTCTATTCCTGGCTTATTTCACTTAGCGTGATGTCCTCCAGGTTCATCTATGTTGTCGCAAATGGCAAGATTTCTGTTTTGTTTTTTTTTAAGACTAAGTAGCTGAGCGCCGTGGCTCACATCTGTAATCACAGCACTTTGGGAGATTGAGGCAGGTGGATCACTTGAGGTCAGGAGTTCAAGACCAGCCTGGCCAACAAGGCGAAACCCTGTCTCTGATGAAAATGAAAAATTAGCCGGGTGTGGAGGTGCGTGCCTGTAATCCCAGCTACTTGGGAGGCTGAGGCAGGAGAAGTACTTGAACCCAGGGAGTGGAGGCTGCAGTGAGCTTGGATCGTGTCATTGCACTCCAACCTGGGTAACAAGAGCAAAACTCTGTCTAAAACAAAAACAAAACAAAACAAAAAAACAACTCCATTGTGTATATACAGGACCATTATTTATCCATTCGTCTGCAGATTGGCCCTTAGGTTGATTTCCTATTGCAGCTGCGGTGACGTGGAATTGCAGACAGCTTTTTGACAAACTGATTCCTTCGCTTTGGGTGTACTGTTTACCCAGTAGAGGGATTGCTCGATCAGAAGCCTGAATTTAAATCTTGTCTTCCTGATTGCAAAGCCCTCCTCTCCCCAAGACCCTTCACTCTCTCTCCTACCTCCCTGTGTGAGCAGAGCCTCCTCAAATAAGAGAGGGGCACCTTCTCCTGGCAACAGGCACACAGCAGGACACCGACCCTTCCAGACCCTTTGTCCCTTTGCCTTAGGGGCCATTGAAATAGGGACTTGTCCCTGTAGATCTTGTTTATTTTTGTGGCAATCCAAGGGGTTTGGTTTTGACAGTAGAGCCCCCGAATGTTCCCACGGGAACCTGGACGCATCCCAGCAATGTTGTGAGAGAGCCACAATCCAGCTGGGGGTGAGGTCATGGTCACAAGGTGGACACCATGGGCGGGAAGCCTGGCAGGCACAGGTCTCCTGCAGGGATCTGTGTGATCCCCGCCTACCCTGCCAGCCACACAGCCCTTAAGCCAGAAACAATGGGAATGCCAGGAAGTAATTGAGAGCAATATTGGTGTGCATTTCTTTTTTTTTTTATTGCATTTTAGGTTTTGGGGTACATGTGAAGAACCTGCAGGATTGTTGCGTAGGTACATACATGGCAATGTGGTTTGCTGCCTTCCTCCCCATCACCTATACCTGGCATTTCTCCCCATGTTATCCCTCCCAAACTCCCCACCTCCCGCTGTCCCTCCCCTAGTCCCCCCGCAACAGACCTCAGTGTGTGATACTCCCCACTCTGTGTCCCTGTGTTCTCATTGTTCAACACCCGCCTATGAGTGAGAACATGCAGTGTTTGATTTTCTGTTCTTGTGTCAGTTTGCTGAGAATGATGGTTTCCAGGTTCATCCATGTCCCTACAAAGGACATGAACTTATCATTTTTTATGGCTGCATAGTATTCCATGATGTATATGTGCCACATTTTCCGTATCCAGTCTATCATCGATGGGCATTTGGGTTGGTCTTTGCTATTGTGAACAGTGCTGCAACGAACTTAAACTCCAAAATGACAAGCCTCACTCTTGGTGATGCAGCACCGCTGTAAAGGGGTAGGGAATAAAGGTAAGAGAGGACCCAAGAGGCAAAGAAAAGAAAAGTATATTTGTCTGACCACGTACATTGTTATGTGGTTGTATCCAGGATGGTGCGACAGAAATATAATACAAACTACATATGTATATATATATATATACACACACATATATATATATATATATATGCACAGTAGAGTACCCTGAGGTGGCTTGCCAGGGTTCAAAGAGCTGAGGCTTTTTGGTAAAATCCAATTGTGTTATTTGTGCCTTCAAAGGATTCTTACGGAAGCTGGGACCCAACCACATCAGGATCACTTCTAGACACCTTCCTTATCAGCACTTACTGTAATAACTGTGTTAAAAATCAAATGTTACATGTTCATTAAGGAAATAACAGTTAAAGGACAACAGCTAAAAAAAAAAAAAAAAAAAAAAAGATCTGTGGCTATGACGCAAATGTAGAATGTAGTGGAGAAATGGCCAGAGAATAATGCACATTCTTGACAGATTCGACACCTGGGAGCCATTTCTCAGAAGGGAGTTATCAGCAATTAGTGAGCTACAACTGTCACCATACCAGGGGATGAGGGGAGTAGGGGAAATGGTTAAGTACACTTTTTAAAAGACAAGACTTATCTACTTATTCTCATTTGTTGGATGTTTGTTTCCAACACAAAACTATTCTTCCCAAATTTGCCTCTCAACAGGGTTTCTTTAACCTACTCACATTTGGTGCCCACCCGTCATTCCACAAACATCATTAAGCTTGACTTCCGCAAAACCCACAGCAACTTTCCAGTCTCCAAGCCTGGGAGGCGTTTTAGTACCTGTGGCTAATACTTAGTGAGTGATGACTGGGTGTCAGACATTGCTCTTACAGCTTTTCATACGTTGTCTTATTTGATGCACAGGACAATGGATAGCTTTGTATTCTATTGTTAGTTTCTTTTTATGGATGAGGAAATTAGGAGCTAAAGAGATTAATTTCTCAAGGTGACAGCACTTCATGGCCAGAGTGGGTTGTCTGGGTCCAGAGTGCAGGTTGTAACCACCGGTTTCTACTTCCCTCAAGCCAATTCTCCCCCATCACTGACTTCTCTGCAGCATTTGGCACTGCTGGCCACTCTGGCCTGACTTTTCTCTTTCCTGACTTCTGTCTTTCTGTCTTTATTTTGTTTTCCTGCCTCCTGTCTAGATTTAGTTTCTTGGTTCACTTTCCTCACTTTGCCTCCTTCAACCTCCAGGGCCTGTTCTAATTCTCAGCCCCAGGAACCAGCCTTTTTTGAGGGAGCAGGGAAAGGGAAGCAACCAGAGAGAAACTGTAACTAATGCAGCTAGAGAAACATTCCAGGAAAATGGCTACCATGTTGGCAACTGACATCTGGAATTCTAGACTCATCACAAAGGCCCTTTGTTTCATAAAGGAAGATGCAGAGTCCAGATTATGAGGTTTAGACTTATGTAGGCAACTAATGGTAGAGCTGGGACCACGTTGAGGCATATATTTGCCACTCAGCCCAGAGACCCTTGGTTGCATACCGCTCCTCTGACAAATCTCTGGTTCCAACAAATGCAAGCAGGACTCTGTTATCCACACAGGACTTCCACAGGCCCATCCTTACATGGCTGCAAACTATGACAACATTTGTTTTCAGCAGCCCTACTCTCCCGCTAAATGCCTCTTTCCCACCCTGCATGATTCCTTCCTTTGCCTCAGGCTCAAAGTTTTCTCAGAGTCTGCCTTCTATTGGTCTACCTGTGAGCTTGGTTTTTCCAAGCTGTTAGCCACTCAGGCTCTAGGTAACATCTTTCTTCTTCTATAGGATTTATTTGCAGCAGGATACAAAGGCCATTAGTAAATCAATAACCCTATACTTAGAAAAGGAGGGGAGGTAGAGACCTGGAGTTTTTAATTCAGATCTAGCAACTTCTGAGACATTATCAGGAACATTCTAAAAATAGGCCTTTGAAAGGCAGGATGTGCTACTGCTGGAACTTTATAGCTTCCTGCCCATCAACAGGAGCAGCTTGCTACTGGTGGAATCATTAGCTGAAATCTCCCTCTCCTGTGGTTGTTACGTCTTCTGACTCTAACACCATATGTATTATCTATTGCTTTGGGGCTCTATGTTTCTTTTAATCTTGCCCCCAGTCTCTTCTGTCCTCATATGTCTTAGATATAGACTGACTTTCTATCAGTGTGTTTCCATCTCACCCATGAAATACTTCTGTCACTATTTGAAGCCTCATTTACCAATGTAGCCACGTTGAGTATCCATAAGTCAGCACATGTCCTAGGGCCTTCCATGCTTCCTACCAACATATGGGGACTCCTATCACTGTCTGTCCTTACCCCTCTTCTTGTCCCATTGTCTCCACACAGTTCTTCAGGCATGTCTATGAGTGGGTCAAGAGTAGTGGTGACGTGATCACGTGCTTTAAGGCCAAGGCTGTGATATCTAAAATGATACATGTAAGATTTAACTATAAAACATCAGAATTCTGCATCTCCTTTCACCTAGCAAGTCTACATCTGGACAATTATTTTGAAGATGTACACAAAGATTCAGCTACAAGGATGTTAGTTGGGAGAGAGAAAACACCTGGCCTTTTGTTTTGAATGAATATATTAATGATTTATTACTATCTAACAAGTTATTTTCCTACTTTATAACAAAATTTAGTGATTGGAAATAACAATAAATATTTACTATCGCACATAATCTCTGTGGGTCAGAAATTTGGGTGGCTCTAGCTCTGGGTCTCTTATGAGGCTGTAGTTATAATGTCGGCCAAGGCTTCAGGCATCTGAAGGTTTGACTGGAGAAAGAGGATTCAGGTCTAAGGTGGCTCATTATCAAGGCTGGGGGGTCGATGCTGGCTGTTGGTAGGAAGTCTCCATTTCTCTCCATGTGGTCCTCTCCACAGGGCAGCTTGAGTATTCTCACAGCGTATCACATCTCACAGAATCTGGCTTCCCCAGAGAGAGTGAGCCAAGAGGTAGCAATGCAGAAGCTGTAGTGACTTTCATGACCTAGCCTTGAAAATCACACATCATTTAGGTTACTTTGAATTTTCCACTATTGTAAAGATCATGTTATAAAATCTAAAATGTGTTTAGGAATATAAACACATATACCTAAGTGTAGGCTATATAAATAAACTGTGTTACATCATTTCTGCCGTATCTTTTGGTCACATAGGCCAGCACTGATACACTATAGGAGGGAACTATGCAAGGGTGCGAGTACCAGGAACTAAGGAGTATTGAAGGCCATTTTGAAGCCTAGATGCCACACAGGAGAAGACTTCACCAAGAAAAATACTCCTGATGTCTCTCCTCACCAAGAACTGTCTGTATTGTGAGTTTGAGAGAAGCAGAGCTCATACTGACCTGTTAGTTCTAGACTTCTTTCCCTTTGCCAGCTAGAGAGCCTGCAGTGGATGGGCATTCTGCTTGTTTTCTGTTACCCAATAAACTTAACATAGCAGGCTCTGCCTCTGTGGTCAGCCTGCTAAATCCACAGATTTAGGGAAGTGGTAATGGGGAGGCCTGTGTTGTCTAGCCTGATTTGGCTCCAGATCAAGGTCATCCTAGGATCTCTACTCATTCTTCTCAGGAATGAAGCTGATCTCTAGTTGTGTGTTATTCCTCAACTGGAATTCTATTGAAGAAAAAACGAGGCCAGGTGTGGTGGCTCATACCTGTATTCGCAGCACTTTTGGAGGTTGAAGCAGATCACTTGAGGTCAGAGGTCAGGAGTTTGAGACCAGCCTGGCTAACATGGTGAAACTCTGTCTCTACTAAAAATACAGAAATTAGCTGGGCATAGTGGTGGGTGCCTGTAATCCCAACTACTTGGGAGGCTGAGGCAGGAGAATTGCTTGAGCCCAGGAGGTGGAGGTTGCAGTAAGCCGAGATTGTGCCACTGCACTCCAGCCTAGATGACAGAGTGAAACTCTGTCTCAAAAATAAAAGAGTAGAGGTAAAGAAAGAAGTGCTGTTTGTTGATACTTCCCCCACCATATTCCTAAACACATTTTATATTTTATGATATTATCTTTACAGTAGTGGAAAATTCAAAGTAACCTAAATATCAAACAATGGATTGCTTGAGCAAGTTATGACATATATGTACGATACAGCATAATGCAATCATTTAAAGTATGCTATGCAAGAATACATAATACTAATGAAAAATTATTTATGATGTATTAAGTGAAAAATTCAGGTTATAAAATAGTATGCAAGTTTTTATTCCATTAAATATAATGTATATCTGCTTAGAAAAAGACTCTATATATACACACAAAAAAATTATTTGTAATTATCACTGGTTGGTAGGTTTATGGGTAGTTAAAATTTGCTTCATTTTGGCTAATCTGTTTTTCCTAAATTTCCTATATTTTACATTCATTACCTTTGTAATGAGAGAAAAAAGATAAACAGTTTCAGATGCTAGTTTAGGGGTTCAATTAAAAGTAATAAGAGATTCCTAACCTCCTTGATTAGGAAGAGAGCCAGGCATTGGTGTCACCTTCCCACTTGCATGAGCCCATTTCACACCTTTGACCGTTGCCTCTTTCTTAAGGATCTTTTCTTAGCTTCCTTGGCTCCACTCTCTTTTTTTTTCTGCTTGCTCTGTGGCCTCTCCTTATAGACTCATGCCTCTATATTGAGTCATTCAATTGGAGTTTCTCAAATCTCAGCTGTAGATCTTTTCTCTTTCTTGCTGTATACTTTACCCCCTGTGACCTCACCTGCATCCATGGCCTCACAGGGCAGTTATCCACAGAGCATATGAGAGTCACACCTCCACCCCAGGCCTTCTCCTGAACTCACATGATTTATGTTCTACCTAACTGACTGCTTCAGCTAGATGTCTCAAAACGGCCTCACATTCAATATACCCAACCAGCTTCAGAATCTCAAGTGGTTTCTATCACAGTGAAGGGCAAAATAATACATCTATTCTTGCGGTTCTCATAATGCAGGATGGATGCTGGAATTATGTGGAAAGCCATAAAAAATACCAATGTCTGTATCCCCAAAGGTTCTGGTTTAAAAAGCCAGGGGTCTGGTGCCTTCAACCACAGGGCACTTGCTCCTAAGATTGACACTACAATGAGGGGTCTCTCCACTTATCTTTTACTCAGCCCACAATTCTGAATTCCAGCATCACTGCTTTAAGGATGCCTTCCTTGAATCTCTCTGTCAGGGTCAAATTCCTGACAATAGCCTCCTGAAACATCACATCCCTCTTACTCATAGCACGTGTCGATTATGATTGTACGTATTTGTTTGGATCATTGTTTGGTCAAAGTCTGTTTCCCTGCTAGTCAGTAAGTTCCAAAAAGGCTGCATATTACTTGTTTCGGTTCATTTTATCCCTAGTATCTTTCATATTAACACATACAGGGCACTCAAAATGTTCCTTAAATCAATAAAAAGTGAATTAAGTATGGTTTATTGGACCCCACTTCGTACCAGTGCATTCAGATGAGAGCATGAATCTTGCCTCATCCCAGTGGGTCATGATGAAATCAAGGTGTATGAGCCCAGATCCTCAGTCAAGATTCAACCACAGGGAGCTCTGTTCATGACATAGACTTTGAGACAAACAAACTTCAGCCAACCAAACAGCCAACAAATTTCACTCTTCAAGCAAAAACTTTTCTTTTTTTTTTTTTTTTTTTTTTTGAGACAGAGTCTTGCTCTTTCGCCAGGCACCATGCTGGAGTACAGTGGCGCGATCTCCGCTTACTGCAACCTCTGCCTCCTGGCTTCAAGCAATTCTCCTGACTCAGCCTCCAATGACAACTAACTATATGTAAGCAAAATGTTTCTTGCTTGCTATGAAGGCTGACAAAAAGTACAAGGCAAAATCTTTGACTTCCAATGACAGGCAGGGACTCATTTTAGGACCTCAAGAGAAAACTGAAGAAATAGTATACCTTCTCTCTTATTAAATAGTCCTTTAATACACAATAGAGGAAGCTGAAATTGCCTAAAGAGTCCTGTTTAAGCCAATTAAAAGACACGTTAGAAGAAAATAAACTAAAAGCATAGCTGTTTGGTCATCAGTTTAGACCTCTGAAATTCTTAGATGTCCCGTTCTATTCAATGGCTGTTTTATTTATTTATTTTTTCTTTTTTTAAATTTCAATAGTTTGGGGGGAACAGGTGGCGTTAGGTTACATGGATAGGTTCTTTAGTGTTTCAGTGCCTATTTTATTTATTCAATGTCTGTTTTCTTTTCTTTTTTCTTTTTTTTTTTTAATTTCAATAGTTTTGGGGGAACAGGTGATGTTTGGTTACCAGGATAAGTTCTTTAGTGGCGATTTCTGAGATTTTGGTGCACCCATCACTTGAGCAGTGTACACTGTACCTGATGCATAGTTTTTTATCCCTCACCCACTCTCACCCTTCTCAAATCCCCAAAGTCCATTGTATTATTCTTAGGCATCCTCATAGCTTAGCTCTCACTTATAAGTGAGAACATAAGATATTTGGTTTTCCATTCCTGAGTTACTTCACTTATAACAATACCTGTTTTATAAATAATGAGGCATTATGAATATTATTTTTATCTCATATTTCTTTCATAAAATATTGAGTAATTGCTACATGTTAAGCCGTAATCAATTACTTCTTTAATCTTACGATGCTTACATTCTGGTGAGGAGGTGTGTATACACAGTAAACACACAAATAAATACATGCGTTAAGTGATCATAAATGCCAGAGAGAAGAAGAAATAGGGCAAGGGGAGAGACAGTGTGCTGCTGTATATAGAGTACTCAAGAAATAGGTATATTTGTGCAAAGACTTAAAACAAATGAGATAGAAACCAAACGGCATTTAGAGGAAAAAAGTATGCCAAGCTGAGGGAGGAATGAGTAGAGGCAGGAGCCTGCTTTACTTGCTAGAGGCATGGCCAGGAGGCTGGAGTGGCGATGAAGCAAGGAGTGGGAGAGCAGGAGGAATGGGGTCAGATGGGCAGCAATGAGCAGATTTCGCAAGACTCTGTAAGGACTTGCGATTTTCATGTGAGTGTGACATTGTGCTGCTCATTCTGGCTGCCATGTTGAGAATACATTCTTTTTTTTTTTTTTTTGAGACAGAGTTTCTGCTCTTGTTGCCCATGCTAGAGTGCAAGGGTGCAATCTCAGCTCACTGCCACCTCTGCCTCCCAAGTTCAAGCGATTCTTCTGCCTCAGCCTCCCAAGTAACTGGGATCACAGGCATGCACCACCATATACAGCTAATTTTATACTTTTTAGTAGAGACAAGGTTTCACCATGTTGGCCAGGCTGGTCTCCCCGAACTCCTGACCTCAGGTGATCCACCCTGAGGTGATCCACCATGAATAAGAGAATTATCCCCAAGTGCTGGGATTACAGGTGTGACCCACAGCACCCAGCCTGAGAACATTCTAGGATACCAAGGGTAAAAGTAGAGACCAGTTCAGAGGTCAGAATAATAGACGAGGCAAATGATGGTGGCTGTGAAGATGGTGAAAAGTGGTCAGATTCTCTACATATTTTGCACGTAGAGCCATCAATATCTGCAGATGCATTGCTTGAGAAGAATAAGGAAAAGAAAGGAGTTTGGCTATATTCTACAATGGAGTGCATTTTTAAAAAAGTCTTCTACTTTTTTCCTGTCCTGCTTTTGTACATCAACAAAACAATCTTGGGACATGCTTGAATCTCAAATTGCTCAACCTAAATAAAATTTTAAAATTAGAATGCTGAGAAGTTCTTTTCACCCTGAAAATGCTGTCTGCCTTTTCTGAATCTTCACTAAAGAAAGGAAAAGAAAGGGCTTCAGCAGTAGCCTGACGGACTCCACTTGAATACAAAGGAAATCTATATCCGATGCTGTGAGTTACTAAATATGGGAATGAATCCTTAAAATAGTTCTCAATTCCAGTCTTCCTGGGACATTTGGGGGAGGGTTAGTGGCCTCTCCATTCTCCTTTCATCTCTGCGACTTGGACCTCAGAAGGAGCTGATGACCGAATGTTATCAGATAATCACTCTCTCTGCTGGACTCATGTGGGGCAAAGCTGTCCTTAAAAAGTCAAACAAAAGTGTTCTAGTGTATGTGGCCAAAACCACCATCCTACTGAAAATAGGTCATTGATTTTCCTCAAATTTGGCCTACAATTCCTCTCTGTCTAAGAGAATCGTCATGCTGCCAAGTTTAAAGGTTTATAACTGCAACCATTTGGGGGCAATAAGGTGAAATCTCTTAAAATAGGTCAAAGATCTTTACATATACCTCCCCCGACTCCTACTCCCATCTTGCAATGAATGAAAATCCTGAAGGGTGGCTTTTTTTTTTCTTTATCTAAAATATTACCTCAGGAACAAAAATAGAATGTGATGTCTACATGAAGCTTATGTGTATGGTGTGTGTGTTCACATATCTGTGAGTATAATTTCTCTTCAGGATTAGGAAGGGAGACATCAGATATGAGAAATGACTGAGAGAGGTGAAAAAGGTAAAAATGGCTTTTCTTTCTTTCGACTCTCAGAAACCTCCCAATTGTGAAATTTAAAAGGTGTTTGCAGAGCTAACCTGACTTTTCTAGCAGCATTTAACATTGGAGTCACTGCTCTTCCTGAAATGCATTGTTTCATCCAACAACTGTGGAATGACTGAGTGAGCATTTATTATGCGTCAAGAACTAGAGATACAGTGAGGGATGAAGAATCCACTTCCTCAGGACAATGGACTATTTTCCAGCATCGCTTCTCTGGCTAGTTCTTCTGTTCTCATCTGCTTTCCTTTGCCCATCTTTTAAACAGGGTGGACCCCAGCCTGCCGTATTTGGAGGACTCCCTAAGGGTTCTGAAGTCCCACATGATTCATTAGTATCCATACAGTAATGTCTCCCAATTTTACATCTCAAGCCCGGGTCTCACACCTGACCTCCAGAAATGGAAGTGTGTGTGCATGTACAAGCATTGCTGAATTTGCTGAAAAATTAAATAGGCATCGCATGCTCATTGCAATAAGTGAAACAATACAGGGGCATAAGGGAACAGTAATATTTCTTTTTTCCCTCTCCAGTTTCTCCTCTCTGAAGAAGGAATGTTAACAGCTTAATACATGTCTAAAGACATGCAACTTTCTCCATCCATACTCATACAAATCTCTCCATTTGTCTGTTTAGATGTAACATATATGTGAAGATTTCTACATAAATTTCCCATAGGCATATTAATCCCAATGCATCTTATATTTGTATTTTAGACTCAAACTTCTATGACCTTAGTTCACATTTTCTTTGCTTTGAACCTGGGATCATGCAACAGCTTTCTAGCTCATCAATTTAGCACCATCACACCCCTCTCAGCAAATCATATCCATCTTTTTTCCCCTCATAGTTATTGTTCTAAAATGCAAATTTGATCTGCTTAAAATCCTTCAGTAGCTCTTCATTGCTCATGTTAAGAAAAGTGTGGCTGGGCGCGGTGGCTCACACCTGTAATCCCAGCACTTTAGGAGGCCGAGGAGGGCGGATCACCTGAGGTCAGGAGTTCAAGACCAGCCTGACCAATATGGTGAAACCCCATCTCTAAAAAAAAAAAAAAAAAAAAAAGAAGAAGAAGAAGAAGAAGAAGAAAAAGAAGAAGAAAAGTGCAAACACCTTTTTCTTGATTTCAAGGCCTTTAGGACCTAGCTTCAATCGCTCTAGCTTTAGTTCTCGTCACATCCTCATACCTCATCACCTGCTCTTCATCCAGCACACCTTATTCCCCATCCTATTCATTCAAGGCTTCAGGTAAATTCTATGGTCTCTCTTTTCTCTGTCCCTTTTGCATATGCTCTTCTTTCTTTTTTGGTGGGTATGCGTCTTGTTCTGCTTGAGTGCCATAACATAATACTAAAAAACCACACCCTATCAGATTAGGATCTGATATGGTTTAGGTCTGTGACCCACCCAAATCTCATGTTCATCTGTAATCCCCAACTTGGAGGGAGGGTGTGGTTGGGAGATGATTGGATCATAAGTGTAGACTCTTCATCAATGGGTTAGCACCATCCCTTTGGTGCTGTTCTCATGCTAGTGAGTGAGTTCTTGTGAGATCTGGTTGTTTAAAAGCGTGTAGCACCTCCCACTTTGCTCTCTCTGGCTTCTGCTCTGGCCACGTGAGACACCTTGCTCCCCATTTGCCTTCTGCCATGATTGGAAGCTTCCTAAGGCCTCCCCAGAAGCAGAAGCCAATGTGCTTCCTATACAGCCTGCAAAATTGTGAGCCAATTCAACCTCTTTTCTTTATAAATTACCCAGTGTCAGGCATTTCTTTATAGCAATGTGAAAATGGACTAATACAGGGCCCAAACTTCTCACCTCATTCCACGTTAATTACCTCCTAAAGACTCCATCTCTAGACACAGCCACGTTCCAGAGTTGGGGCTCCAACATATGAACGGGGTAGCGGGGAGCAATTCAGTTCATAGCAGGATGGGAGGATTTTTTTCTTCTTTTCAGCACAGAAGTTAAGAGTGGGTTCTCTGAACCAGATTTCCTGGGTTTGAATTCTTCTGCTATTTAGTCTCTAAATGACTTGGAGCAAGTTGTTTAACCTCTGTCTCAGTTTCCCCTCCTGCAATGATTCTCAAGCATGTGTGTACATCAGAATCAACCAAGGGGCGTATTAAAACACAGGTAACTATAGCACAACCAAAGAGCTTTTGAGTCAATAGGTCTGAGGTGGGGGCTAAGAATTTGCATTTCTTTTTCTTTTCTTTCTTTTTTTTTTTTTTTTTTTTTTTGAGATGGAGTTTCATTCTTGTCACCCAGGCTGGAATGCAATGGCGTAATCTCAGCTCACTGCAACCTCTGCCTCACGGGTTCAAGCGATTCCTCCACCTCAGCCTCCCGAGTAGCTGGGATTACAGGTGCCCATCACCACACCCATCTACTTTTTGTATTTTTTAGTAGAGATGGGGTTTCACCATGTTGGCTAAGCTGGTCTCGAACTCCTGACCTCAGGTGATCCACCCACTTTGGCCTCCCAAAGTGCTAGGCTTACAGGTGTGAGCCACCACTAGCAGCCTAGAATCACCTTTTAAGCCACATGGATTCCTGAGCCCCCTCCTTAAGCCAATCAGTACAGAATCTCTGGAACTAGAGCCTGAGTACTGGTAAGCATCAAAGTTCATTAGGTGAGTCTAACACATATCCAGGTTGAACCAACTGAGCTAGGAAAATGCAATTTGTTGAAATGCACATTTCATTCAACATTATCAGTCATCATCCTGACCATGAATTTGTTTCTCTTATCCTACTATAAATTGCCAGCTTTGAGCAGTTTTGAAAAGGGGTAAATAGAGAAATTAGCATTTGTAGAGCACTTTACAGTTTTCAAAGCACTTTCATATTCAGTGTGTCATCAAAATCTTAAAATAACCCAGGATGGAAGGTATCATTATTCTTTACAAATGCTTTGAGGCAACAGCCCAGAGAGGGGAGTACACCAAACCCTTTTAAAAGAAGCAACAAATCAGCAAAATGCCATCTGCCAGGATTTTTTGCTCTTGGCCTATCTGTTATCAACAATGCTACCTACAGGGCATTTTTGCTATTCATCCATGACTTGTGCCCCACACGTTTTTTCCCACTTGGCTTTTGGTGTGTTTTGTTCCCCACTGCTCAATGACTTCTGCTTTGCCCCTTGACATCCTGAGATTGGTTTGGCTCTCTGTCTGCTTCTTTTCAGGGACTGACTCCCTCCCAACTTGCCAGCATTGGTGTTGGCTTGACTTTGCTTGAGCCAGAGGAGTTAAATAACTTGCTTAAAGCCACAAAATCAGTGAGTAGCAGTTGAAGACTCAAACTCAGTTGAAATAAGAAACAACATAGGAGGACTTCAGTGCTTTGAGGTTGAGAGCGGTCACAGAAGAGGAAGAAAAAAAATCCTAAAAGGAAAGGCAGGATGCTGGATGCATGCTTTGTCCTTAGCATGTCTGCCTTCGGCTGCTCCTGAGTATGTGAGCCTAAGATTAGGCTATAAAATAGTAACAATCTTTGCAAAATATGCCAGAACTGAAACATCTAAAAGGAGAATTTTGCTTATCACAAAAGTCCCTTAGGTACACTGTTTTATTACAGGGATATGGCAATGACCCAATAATATTTTTGGAAGTGCCTCCAAAACCCGAAGCACATTCTTGTAAATATAATTAATGGTGTCAAATATTTGTCCTTTGAGAGAATAATTTATATTTAGATAAAAAGTCATTTAGAACCAAATATAATGACTAACAAAGAGGACAATGAAGATGAGTGGGCTTTGTTTAGAAAAAACTCTGGGCTGTGAGCTTTCTAAGGGTGGTGATCATGTCAGTTTTTAAATTTTATACACGCAGGTCCTGCCATCTTGCTTGCCATACAATAGATGATTGAGAAATACTTGGTGAAACAATGAGAAAATTCATGAATGAGTGGAAATCATTTTGTTATGAGGCCTGGAA
Source organism: Cacajao melanocephalus (assembly GCA_963573385.1). Classification (NCBI taxonomy): domain Eukaryota; kingdom Metazoa; phylum Chordata; class Mammalia; order Primates; family Pitheciidae; genus Cacajao; species Cacajao melanocephalus. Next base: position 128,995 of record CAUYLG010073008.1, read on the forward strand.
GATGATGTCTTAACAAGAAAATCCCCCAAATTTCCAACCAGTAGAATATCACTGGAGAGAGCGCAGAGCCTCTTAAGGGGACCAGAGACTACTGGGCCACACAGGTCCTGATAAGTATGCTTCACACTCATGTGCACACAGGCACACACACACAGTCTCATCACTGAATAGCCCTACATTTTCTATCCATATGCAAATGTGTATGAGACACCCATAAATGTATGGAAAGAGAGTTAAATCTTCTTAGTTATGGGTAGCTGTTCAGGAGAGAAGGAAAAAAATGAAGCCTTATTAAAATCAAAAGGGGATAGAAGGAGATTTGATACACTAAATGGTTAGACACAAAGTTTTGCCTGCAAATTAAGAATGCATCTCATTCTCATTCCTGATATCAGGCAAATAAACATTTCTCATCTTTATGATCCTGTCCATTTAAAACCATGGATGTCCTTTTCAGGCAGAGTCCAAGATACAGCCCAGTGTCCTCGTCTGGACCCAGGTTCTCAGAAACATTTGCTTGGCAGAAAGAACTTCATTATCTATCCTCCTTGGATGATGGATAACAAAACAATGGCAGAGTGAAATATCCTGTTCGTAGAAGGAACCAGGACTAAGATCATGTCATGTAAAAAGATTTTTAAGGTGTTGGAATAGAAAATTTGCGTTCCTACAAGTTGCTTTAAAAATGTTATTGGGAAAAACAGAAAACAAAAAGCCTCCCATAGTCTCTCCTATTGAATAAATGACAGGAGATACAGAATTTCACTGTTGTTCCTTTCTACATGATACAAACAATAAGAAATACAGCCAAGCATCTCATAGACATATTAGCATCTTTGTGTGTCAGTGTCTGTCTAGGGCTAATACCAGCATTTCCATTGCAACAATAGTATGTAACAGTTCAGGGCCATGGATTGGAGAGAATGGGAACTGGGTTCCAGTTACTACTTGCCACTTTTCTCAAGAACCAGTTCAGTGACCTTGAGCAATTCACCCTCCTAAACAAATTATTCCCCTGAGCTTTTGCTCCCTCCTGAATAAAATGAGAAAATTGGAACAGATTATAGCTGGGTTTCTTCCCAACACCAATAGTATTTTTTTTTCTTGTTTTTGAGATGGAGTCTTGCTCTGTCGCCAGGCTGGATGGAGTGCAGTGGCACAATCTCGGCTCACCGCAACCTCCGCCTCCCGGGTTCAAACAATTCTCCTGCCTCAGCCTCCCGAGTAGCTGGGACTACAGGCACCTGCCACCATGCCCAGCTGATTTTTGTATTTTCAGTAGAGATGGAGTTTCACCATGCTGACCAGGATGGTCTTGACTTCCTGACCTCATGATCTACCCGCCTCGGCCTCCCAAAGTGCTAGGATTACAGGCATGAGCCACCGCGCCTTGCCCAACAGCTTTTTTAAACACAGTTTCACAATGTGATGGGAAAGACAAGCACAGAACCATACAATTCTATAAATGTCCCAATGCCTGCTGTAAAGGCCTCAGCCTGCAGTGAGGGCACATGCAGGACATAGCAGGGTTTTCTCTGTTAAATTCTACCTGAGGAATGCTTTAGTGGCATGGCTCAAGTTCAAGAAATGGCACTCTTTTATTTCCTTCTCCATGCTAAGAGAGACAGATACAAATTTTGTAAAATCACTCAACGAGGGGGAAACTAAAAATTTCGTGCAATTATATGGTTCCTGAAGGTTCTCCTAATTGAATTACCACAGATGCCTGTTGGGCATTCCTGGCCACATCCCCTATAATTCCATTAGTATTACCTCTTTAGATCCTATAAATGCCATTAACATAAAGGCAGACATTTGCTTTCAATAAGATAACACAGATGATTTTTGTCTAATTGTCTCTCTAGTCCCTCCCCCTCACAGCCTGAGAAAGAGCTTGCAATTGCTCAGATACAGGCATTTATTATTGCTGATCAAAACTGTTTGGAAACATGACAGTGCTATTGAGAGCTTTGGATTCTTCCTTTCATCATCACATGCTCATGGCTTAGACTGTAGGGTAGGTGAAACAAATGGTTTGTAATGAGATCTCCATCATTAAAACAGAAAGGGAGAAGAAACAACCTGCCCCAGTTTTTACCACATTGCCTGTGGACACAAGACTGCATCCATAAGCAGTTTATACTTTATGGCCAAGGTGGGTTTACTCCTCTGTGGTTCCTTTACCCCACATGGGTAGTGGTTTGCTATTGTGGAGTCCTTATGTTCAATGTAATGGATTCGCCATGCACTCCTTGCAGGCTGGCTCCTACCTCAGTCAAATTTTGCTTATTCTTGTGCTACTCAATCTTATATCACTCCTAAATATAGTCTGTGTTTTAGTTATTTGAGATATTGGCTTCTTTACTGGCCAACAGTTTTCAACTATCTGACTGTGTATTCATTTCAGTATATTGGCAGAGCGGGATAAAATTTAATCTATTTTACCTTTGTTCACAGTTCTAATGAGATATTTGTAAAAAGGGTTGGGTAAAATAAGTTTTAAGTGTTCTGTGAGTTACATTTCTTCAGGTTCTCACTCACCACTATAAATAATCCAAAATTGAGCTTAAGGTCTGGCCATTGGTCATTGGTAGTAATAAAAGTTGAAACTCAGCTGTACCAGGGAGATGAGTGATATTCTTAATAAGACTAGAGCCAGGATGGGCTCATTTCCTCACCACAAACCAACATATATGCACAGATCCAGGCAGTGGTAAGGGAAAAAAATAAGTTAGACTGAGTTGGAGACCAAACAGCTTTCACAGTGGTCTCTGTAATCTCACACCTATATTTCTGTAAATCATTTCCTTCTTAGACTAATCCTTTGATAATTCCCAGGCCCATTCATCTACAGCAGAAGTCGGCATGCCCTGGTACACTGAGAGACATGATGTGACATGCAGTGGGCCATCAACTAAAACACCTGGGTCTCTTATCTCTACCACAAAAAGTCAACCTTTTTCTTGTTAAAGGAGATTCAAATCAGAACTTAACTCTTAATTTTAGGAGACTGATGAAGATTCACCACTGAAGATGAGAAGTAACGAGAGGAAATTAGGTTTATAGCAGACCCCTATTATGTCTGCTCATAGCAGGGCAATTATTGGAATAATCGCTCCACTGTGAACATGAATCCCACACTTAAAGATGTTCCCACTATTTTCATTATTCCAATTGACTGATGCCACCTCTAAACCTATTTGAAAGAAATATGGTCTTTCATTGTATTCTTTTATTTTTAATGTGAGGTTAAATCAAGGTATGCATTAAAGAAAACACAAGAAGAAATACATATTTTACATAACATAGAAATAGATCTCTTTGTAAGGACTATTAATTGTACATTTCTAGCTTAGAAATCTGTAGTTGGAGAACTGCACATTATTGGTGTTTCCAGTCTAAGTCCCTTCTGCACACATTAGAGGTGAAAGACACGTGAATCAAATGAACCAAATTTAGGAAGGGACTGCCAGGGCCAGGCGCGGTAGCTCAGCCTTGTAATCCCCATACTTTGGGAGGCCAAGGTGGATAGATCACAAGGTCAGGAGTTCGAGACTAGCCTGGCCAACATCGTGAAATCCTATCTCTATTAAAGATACAAAAAATTAGCCAGGCATGGTGGTGGGTGCCTGTAGTCCCAGCTACTCAGGAGGCTGAGGCAGGAGAATTGCTTGAACCCAGGAGGTGGAGGTTGCAGTGAGCGGAGATCATGCCATTGCATTCCAGCCTGGGCAACAGGGCAAGACTCCATTTCAAAAAAAAAGAAAAAAGAAAAAAGAAAGGGACTGCCAGGCCATTAAGTCCTATCTCCCCAAGGGCTACTGCAGTTTGTTCTCATCCTCATATTCTCTGGAGTCTTATGCAGTTTAGCTTGAGATGTATTAAGCAATGGATTTCCCAGAGGAAGAGCATTGGGTAACAGAGCTTGTCATTCAAAAGCATTCCCAAACCAAGACTGAGCTGTCCTCTGAAATTTAGCCTCAGAAATGCTCTATGTGCAAATCGCTACTTATTCATTTAGATAGCGCTTTTTAGCATTGAGATCCTAGGTGTGTAAACTAGTGCTCTGTGGTTGAGAAGCCAATAAAGACATCATACTTTCCTGGAGGAACAATGCTCTCTGGAGAGTTGATGACACAGCCAGGGCCCTTTGCAATATGAATGTGTTGGGCTATTTCTCTTGACTATTGAGGGAAATACTGGTCTTTGTGCATTGGTTTAGGATGATGTAATAATAAGGGCTCACATTTATAGACCAAGAACTGTGCTAAGCCCTAAATTGTCTCATTAGTCCTCACCATAACCCTGTGAGGGAGATACACAAAGATCATCTACATTTTCTAAATGAAGAGGCTTAGACCTGTTAAAATGACTCACCCACGATCACACAACTAATGAAGCCCAGAACTGAAACCAGGCAATCTGACCCTGAAGTCTGTTCTCTTAACCATACCCAACTGCATATCACTTTGCCTGAATCCAAGCAGACAGACTGGGACCCAACACTCACTTCCTGTCCTGTGTATCTAAGGTCCATTTGTGAAGAACTATCAGAAGGGTCCAGTTTGCCTAGAGCTGCTCCAAAGAGGGATCTAACTCCCCCTTTACTTACTCCCACCAGGGGAACAAGGAGAGGAGAGAATGGGAGACTGCCAACTTCAACAGATGGTACGTAGGCTGTTTCGGAGATGGGAAGAGGGAGATTTTTGCTGGCTGACAAAGAACAAGAGAAAGAGATTGCAGAGAAGTGTGACATAAGCAGAAAGAGCTAAACTTGAAATATATGTGGAAGAGAGCAAGATTGAGGGATAGGGACTGCTCTAGGGGACAGATGGGTAAATAGTCTTGAAAGGACATGTTTTAAATGTCACATAACTCCAGCCTAGTGAGAAAAAGTGAGTGAGGAGAGAGACAGGTTCAGAAACAAGAGGAGAGAGTTCCTCTCCATAGAGTTTTTGCAGCCTCTCAGCTGAAAGATTGGAGAGATTTATGGAGGGTTTCCCCATTTAAGGATTTCTATTTACTTCTGAAGGCAACTTGCCCGTCATTCTAGTCTGGAGTCAGCCTAGCAGAAAAGAAAAGATGGGGATAGTGTGAGGAAGCTGGAATTTTATCAGGCCTTGTCCATTGTTAACTGAGTTCCAGAAAGGAGGACAATGAGATGTAAGGGAATTTCTGTTCAGTTGAAACTTATAGATGCACCACCTGTTACCAAGCTCCATGGACCCGCCTCAGTCTTGGCTGAGCGCACACTGATGGTGTGATCAGTGTCCCACATACTCCCCTTTCCTTTTTGCTTGCAAGCCATTTTTAAATTATTTATGCACATGACTTAACATTAAGATAGTTTATTCATGAGATTGCCTTAGGAGAGAGGAGATAGACAACCTGCTTTAGTGACAGTCTCTCTGGAGAGTGGCAGCTGCACAACGTGTTACTCCATTAGGCTCTATGAGGACAAAACATCTCAATGTAGAGGCCTCTGTTTAAAGTAATAATCAACGTTACCTAGTTCCCAAGTTGAGAAGTATTTGTATTGCTGGAGGTAAAAGATCAAAAGATGTCTTAGCACCAGACCGGGTAAGCCTGTGTTAAGAACAGATTAGTAACTCTGATTGTTTAGATCTGTAACAAGCCTAAAGGTAAATGACCACCCTACAGGTAATTTACCATTGTTGGCTATGGCCCTTTTCTGGAAGAGAGTGGCAGTGATCAAATGATTCATTCTGTCAGCTCTCTACAACATTCACTATGGACAGAGGCTTGGCCAGAGGCAGGGCCATCCTGAACCCTATTCTGGGAGGTTTGGTCACTGAAGGTACCAGTTACCAAGTGGACCTTGTTAACAAACAAGTCTCACCTATCAAATGACTCCATGGCAGAAAATCTTATAAACTGCATCATAAGAAAATCCCAGGAGGCTGAGGCAGGAGAATCACTTGAACCCGGGAGGCAGAAGTTGCAACGAGCCGAGATCTGGCCACTGCACTCCAGCCTGGGCAACAGAGTGAGACTGTCTCCAAAAAAAGAAGAAAGAAAATCCCAAGTACCTTTTTATTCAGCTTCCTTATTAACATGGTCCTTGGGTTTTCAGAATCAAGTCTTACTTCCTTGGTCATTTGGGTTTTCAGAATCAAGTTTAACTGAAACTATTGCTTCCATTTAAGATCATACAATGTATAATCACAAGTCTTAATCGCATTAAGATCTTTAAAATATTTTGTCATAGTTAGGACTGCCTTAAAGACATTGTGTCTCTCCCTCATCCTCCTGTATCCCGGCCTTCTTTACCTCTCCAAGAATCCTCCTAAACTACTGATTTCTCTAATATTAGTGCGTAACTTGTCTTGAGTTAACTTGAAAATATCAAGTGAATGAAACTTAGAAAATATGAGTGTTTTACAAAGGTATGGGTGGATAGGGTGAGTTTTACTATAAACCTATACACTGCAGTTTCTGCTTTTTTAAAAAAAAAAAAACTCTCAGGAAAGATAGATGTGGGCTTATTTTCTATAAACAATTACTGAGTTTTTAACCTACGCATAATACTGAGTAGGGAGCTCTGTGAATGAACAAAAATGTCAAGTGTAACATGCTCTACGTTCTCAAGAAGCCTACTGTGGGAAAAAACATGGATACCTCAAAAGCTGAAGTAATATAAGAGTGAAATAGATATCAAAGAGTGTCACGGGGCAGTTACTAGAAAAAATGTATTAATTTTCCACTGTATGGAAATTCTCTAGTTATCTACATGGCTCATCCTCCCACCTTCATCTTCTAGTCTTTGCTTAAATGTCACCTCTTCCTTGAGGTCTACCCTGATCACCCCATTTAATTAATACTGCAACCCTTCTCCAGGGCTCTAATCTTCTTTGCTATATATATTTTTTTCCATTGAACTTACCACCTTCTAACAACAAAAACACCTCATTAATTATTATTATTTTTTTGTTTATTGTTTGTCTTCGGCAACCAAAACATAGGCTTGACAAGGGCAGGGATTCTATTTTCTGTCTGCTTTATTACTGCTCTTTCCCTAGCTCCTAGAAAGTGCCCGGCACCTCGAAAGAACTCAATAAATATTTGTTATTCTTGTTATATGAGCTTGAAATTGAACTAGATGGAATGAATATGAAGCTGAGTAAGTTACAGTACCTGCTGTAAGGAAATCACAAAATGATGCTAACTAGAAAGATAACAATAATAACAGCAAGAATGATAGTTGTTATTTATCAAGCAATTATGGGCCAGTCGCTGGGTATAGCTTGTTTCACTATTTCATTTAATTTTCACAATAATACTTTGAGATAGATATTATCTCGACTTCACTGATAAGAAAACAGAGGCTCAGAAAATTTAAGTCTTTGGCCCTAGGTAACACAGCAAGAAAACAGTTGTGCTGAAATTTTAGCTCAAGACTCTCTCACTCCAGAATCCATGGATTATTTTTTAAATTATAGAACATTTCTAAACATATACAAAAATAGAAAAAAATCATATAGTGAACTCTTCTGCACCTATCACTTAGCTTCAGTCAACAATGATAAATCCATGGACAACCTAGTTTTGAGAGCTCATACTCCTAACTGCTTGCTATATAGTCAAATAAGTGGACTAGAACATTCACTGTTTAAGAGCAGAACAAGAGTGGAAGTCAACACACCCGAGTGGTTGAGAGGCCTTCATGAGGCCTGCTTTGGTTAAATGCCCCTTTCTCCTTCTTCTTGCAAGCTGATCCTCCAGGCTTCATATGAAGCTCCAGGAGCTGCAAAGGCTCTGTCCTCACTCTGTGCCTGACCCTGTCCTCAGGATGTGTGAGGTCTGAATCAAAGGAAAATGGCATAAGAAGGATCCATTTTGGCAAATGAATCTGCTTAGTTTGGGAAGATAAAAACTTCTACTCTTCTTCATGATTGCCAAAAGGTCCAGGTCCAGAGGAACAAGTTCATAAAGTAGCCAAGGATGAAGACCAAGGACCAAGACCAGATAGCTCAATCTATGCTCCTGGGACTGGTGGCTGATGATAAGCCAGCCAGCCTGGATGTGCCATAAGCATTTTCTGTTAGGTGTGGTGGGCGGGGAAGGAGGGAACCACATACAAGGGTAGGAAACACTTGAGTTAGAGAAGCCACAAAATTTGAGGTAGAAGGGGAAAAGGCACTGGGAAGGCTAATTTTCCAAAGATCTTGATAGGCTTTGAAATGGTTCTTTCTAAGCATCCATCACTGCAGAGCCAGACATCAGTTGTCCCTCCTGCCACTTCCCCTCCTCAGATCTTTTCTAAATGGCTCAGAGGAAGAATTGGCAGTTTGGGTCAGACAGATCTGACTTAGGTTCGGACTCTGCCTCTCCCACTTGTGTAATCTCAGGCCAAGAACAAACTTGCCTAAATCGCCATTAAAAGGGGCATATTGTTTAGTTTATATTTGTGGACTGTCTGAAATGATGCCTGGAATGTGTTGGTTCTTTGAGAAATGCTCCCTCAGTGTCATGTGATACTTCTCCAGCATTTACTAATGAAGAAGATGCAATGTTCCCAGTGGGATACGCCTACAACTAGTATTATTCCTATTTTTACAAAGGAGGAAATTAAAGTAACCAGGAATCCTGGTTAGATTATAAGGCCCAGTGACCCACATCCCACATGCATTTTGGAAGAGATCCAGGATCTGAAAGCCAAGAGTTTTCTTCTTCAATTCCCTCTCACTTTCCAGGGTCCTAACTTTGACCTCCATTACCTCTACATTAATATCTTCAAAGGCACTGACAAGGAGTGATCTCACCCTCAGGACCTAACAGCACAAGAGGCCAAACACCGCCCCTGTGCCAAACACTGGAATAAAACATATGTATATACAGGAATTACAACAGTGTTTTAGGTTAGTGCAAAAGTATTTGCAGTTTTTGCCTTTACTTTCAACAGCAAAAAATCACAATTACTTTTGCACCAACCTAATGGTTATCATTAGTCTATCCTCCCCTCCTGTTTTTGTCTTGGTATTATGATTAGGAAACTGAGGGGCATAGAGGTGAAGCAACTTGCCAAAAGCCAAAACTGGAATTGTATCATCCATTGCGCTTGCCCCTTCAGGGACACCTCCTGTGCCCAGGAGCAACGAGAGGGTTGAGAGTGAGGTGAGTGACAAGGGCCAGCCTACTGTATTCCATATCAAGGTGTCTGCAGGATGGCCAGATCTTCAACCCAATTTGGGATTTGGTAGGCACAGGATTCTGCACCTAATTGCTATCCATGAATCATCCTTGTCAGGTTGTTTTGCTAAGCATATTTTGTGTTTAAGTACAGCAAAATCTTTCAGAGGTTCAGGCAGTCATTATAATAAATTATCTGATGAATAAAGGGCAATGATCACAGGCCCTCATGTATAGAGGAGTATCCTGCAGCATTGAAACAGCATGGCTCCTGAACAGGTTATGTCTGATGGGAGCTCATTCCTCACTGGCAGTAATTTCCAGAACGCTGCTACTAAAGGAGAGGCTATCTGACAGAGCTGTGAATAGGGCAGTCTCTCAAGGCAGACTGCCTGGGTTCAAATTCCACTGTCACTTCCTACCTTTGTGATCTTTAGGGAATTATGTGCCTTTCAGTGTCTCAGTTTCCTCTTCAGTAAAATGGGAATAATAAAAGTGTCTGACTCATAGGATTGTCCTGAGAATTAAATGAGTTAATGCATATTAAAAACATGAACTAGTGCCTGATAAATATTAAACGCTCAATAAATAATGATTATGTTAAGAAATACTTCTCCAGGCTGTAAGATATCCCACATGGTTACTGATTTCCCTCCAACTCTGCATGCACTTTGTTCATTCTCTCCTTTAGAGATTTAATAGAGATAATATGACTGGTCTGCAATATCACCCTCTTCCTGTAAGTGCTTCCCTCCCCCTTACAGCAGTATTTTCCATACCAAATTCATGAATATATAGGTGTTTGGCAATAAGATCAAAAAAAGTTTTAAGGTCAAGATATATTGGAAATACTTGGCTAAACAAAGATAATACATGTTTCTTTACTGTAGACCTTCTCAGACCCCTCGAATGTGGTAAGTGCATTGTGAACCTCCCAGTGCATATGAGGGGATGGGCGCCAACGAGGACATGTTCTCCAAATTTTCTAATCACAGAATCTTTTTTTCCAACATGACAACCATTAACCACTTAAGCGACATCAATATTCTACCAAACTGAGTATGGGTAACATTTCATTTGGATTGCCTTAAAATGGTATTTCTCATAGTGTGGTTTGTGTATCATCTGCTTGTTAAAATGCAGTTTTCTGAATCTCACGCAAGACCTACAGAATCAGATTCTCTGGAGGAGGGGCTGGGGATTCCGCATTTTAACAAGCTCCCCAGGTGCACATTGCATTTTGAGAATCACTGCCTTAAAGGAAACACATCCCTAATTTCACAATTGTATACATTTGAAATACTGAATACTGAATATCCTTAATAGGAAAGATTCTTGTTAGCTTTCTAGTAACCTATATCTTAATGAAAATGGGTGTGGTGGGGTAGATGATGAGGTATTGGGGTTTTTGCTACTTTAATTTTAACTGCATAAATGTAAAAGTCTACCCTGTGTTCAGTATTGTGCCAGGGAGCTGGGGAAAAAATGATTTTTTAAGAAGACTCAGATTCTGTCTTCAAAATGTTTATAGTTTATAATCTAAAAAAAAGTAGACACACTACTTGGCGTCTTGTGTTAACAACATTGTAGGACCTTGGCTGCAGTCATCTTAGTAGTCAAGTTCACATGAGAGACAGATGATTCATTCTAGGAATTAAAGCAGGGAGAGAAGGAATTTATTTTATAGATGGCTTGGTCATGAATGAGCCACCAAGATATTGGTTTCGTTTGTTTGTTTTTTGCTATCCTGAGTGTTGGGGAGAACCATGTAGTAGGGAACCACATCCACACAAAATCAGATGAAGCAAAGGATGAGAGTGAAGAGTAAGAGGAGAGGAAAACTAATAACTGAATGAATTATGGGGGAAAAACCCTGCTGACTCTGTTCAGTTTAAGGTGAGAAATAACAGGATTAGAATGTCAAATTGCTGAGTCCTACAGACCTAACCATAAACCTCCTCTAAGCTGTTCAGCTTTTTTCCTCTGCAGTCACTAATTAAATCGTGCCTTGAAAGAAATAAAGTGAAATAAAATAAAAGCCAAAAGCTTTTCTGAGTCAAGTAGATTGCATACCATCCGCCTATAAGGAGCTGGGTATCTCCATGTGTATGGGGAGCTGAAAGTGGAAGGACATCAAGATAATAGAGCACTTGTCTCTTTCTTAAGCTTTTCATAATTATTTCTCATTGAATGAGCCATCTTTGTAGTGTCTTACTTTCACATGCAGCCTCTTTTCCCTAAATAGCAGTAATCGAAAATATGTGGGATTCCCTTTTCAGCGTGATTTATGCAGAACTGTAAACCAGAGGAACCCAAAGCACATTATAAACCGTATTTGAAGTTCAAAAATTATTCATGTCTCCAACAGGAGGAATGACCAGGGAAAGTTTAACATGGTGGCTCACCAATTCAGTAACCTTTGCACCATCCACACCTTCTATCCAGCAAATATCTTCATAAACGGTTCACTTTCTTGAACATAAGCTTGCTACAATGGTACATTCCCAAGTCTCTTCTCACTGATTTAGTGAAAACACAGTGTCTGTGTCCTAAGTTTAGGATCTCTATGATCAAATATCTGACTCCATCACCTGAAGCCAAGATGAATCCATTTTTCCTGTTACTCTCCTCTCCTATGTGCGGCAGGTCTGCCCATCAAATAAGAATTTAACCAACTAAAGCCCTAACAAAGTTATTGCTGGCCCTGTGTTCTTCTGTTGTTTGCCTGAGCAAAATCCATCATTACTCTATATGCATATGGCATGTGTCAACTGTTTTAAAATTAGCCAATTTTCCTAAGCATAAAAATGGATTTTTGTCATATCACATGAACTATATATCACAAAAACAAACCAGTATTTGTTGTGGCTTTTTTTTTTCCAAAATACGTTAAGTCTTTTTAAGTCACTGCCAAATCCATTTTGCTCACTGCATTTGTGAGATACATTTAAAGAAACCAAGCAGAAAAGAAAAAAAAAAAAAGCTCATACAGTGCCATCACCTGGAAAGAAATCTAGTTCATTGCCAAACCAACCACGCCTAGAAGGCTGGATTGCTTCACCCTGCTTTTAAATAATAAATAAATACAGCATTTGCATGCTGCCCTGCACTGAGAGTTTGAGACAGGAAAAAAAAAAAAAAAAAAAAAAGCTAAGATTAAGAAACAGAACTGTCATTTATGGAGCACTCTACTTATCAGACTTGATGAGTGCTAATTCTGCATTATTTTATTTCATACTCAAACTAACCCTGTGATGCCTGTGATGTGAGTTGTACCACATCCATTTCACAGATGTGCACCCTGAGGCTAATGTAGTAACTTGGCAAGATCGCACAGCTGGTACATAGCAGAGCCTGCCAAAGGCTTGAACCCAAGTTCACCATGCCTGAGCCTCTTCTCTCAATGACTATGTTGTCACCTGTGTGAGCATAAAACCATCGAACTTCTAGAGACATGATATCGAGGCACCAGGTTTCTTCTCTTCATTAAGGCTTTACGGGTGCGCTCTTTAAAGATTGTAGATCAGAGCATTCCTCTTTGGGAAATTCTGCTTGAGCCTCTGCATAAAGCCTCCAAACATTGCTAAGCTCAGGAGTGATGCAGCGTATATACAGAGTCGGCAGCTGTCTGTATGGTTCGTTTTGAAGGGCCCACAATTCCTCTCAGAAAGGGAAAGCACGATGTCTCACTTGGGTTAAAATCTGTGAATTTCTTTTTTGAAATGCTCCAGTGTTAATTGGGAGGGCAGCACATTAAATCATTATTAGTCATTAATACCTTAACACAAATTAGTTGATCAGGTTACTGAGCGGTGTGAAGGGCCCTGAGGGAAAGACATTATCTTGATGGAGGTGGTGGGGAGTTGCCAAACAGGGCAGTCTCTGGATTTCTGCAGGGGCTGAGTGGCTGCAGGCGGGGGAGCTAAGGGAGGATGGGAGGGGTGGGGCAGGGAGGGAGGAACCGGACCAGGGCTAATCGGTTTAGTTCCAGGCAGAATTGCTTCTGCAATGTAACTGTCCCTCCCCGCTCCTTCTCCGCACACGCGCACGCACACACGGGTCCCCCTGCTGTCCCTTTCGAGCTTGCGGGAGTGTACTTACAGGTGAGGGTTTTTGGAGAGGTACCGCCCCCTCCTCAGGAACCTCCGGGGCAAGAATCTCGCTTGCGCCTCCGCGGCCGGGGGCTTGTAAGACAGCTTTGCGCCTCTAGGGGTCTCTAGCGCCCCGAGGCTTCCGGAGGAGGCCGCCCTTGCTCTGCGGTCCGTCCCTCGCGGCTCGAATCCCAAAGGTCACAGATTGCAGAAAGAAGAGGCGCGTACAGGTCGCCTCCCAAGACCCCGCCACCCAGCGGCACGACGGCCGTCAGCCACCTGCCCCTGCTCCTGCCTGACGACGCACTGAGGCTAAACGGCTGAACACCGAGTGAGGGGGAGGCAGACATTAGCTGCCCCCGCAGTCCTCACGGAGTGCTTAGGCTTTTCTAGGCCTCAAGGGGATTTCAAGGACTTCCCTCTGCATCCCCACCTCACACTGTTAGAGTAAGCCCAGTCCCTCCACCCCCGGGCTGCCAGACTCCAGTCCAGCAGGAGTCGCCGCGCGGGCAGCCCTGGCAGCCTCGTGGTCGCGATGGGGCCTGAAGCGGAGCGAGGGACGGGCAGGCCCCAGTCACCAGCTCCCCGCTGCCTGCCGCTGGCCCTGATGCTCAGCCCTCCCCGAGCTGGGGCTCCCCGCAAGGAGGACCGCTGCCTTCGTTCTGGGAGACCTGGGTGCCCTAATGAAAACAAGAAAAACAATCACAACTGAGAAGTACTGGAAAAAAGTAAGAAACTTTGAGCGAGGCAGGATTCCTCCCAATCCACTGTTTACGAGGCTGCAGGAGTTGACGGCAAAATTCTGGCTTTCTAATTCATCCTGCAACACGGGTTTGAATCCCGACTCCACTGTTCACTAGCTGTGAGATCCTGAGTGACTTAACCTCTCTGTACCCTTTTTTTTTCATCTTCGAAACGAGAATAATAGTATCTACTTCGTAGAGAGTTGTTAGACTTGAAAGAGATCTCACAGTGCAGACTGTAAGCATCTAGTACAGTGCCTGGCACACAGCAGGCGCTCATTCACAGACATTGAACTCCTTGCATTTTCAATTACTGAGAACAAGGGAGAACAACAGTAATTGGTCCTAGTCTCACGGAACTTCGCAGATGTGTCTGGGTGAGTTTAAGTCTTCTATTTTAAAATCAATGTTAATATGTCACCTGTGATTTTAAATGAATCACAAGTTTTGCTCTTTAAAGGGCTTCTGCAGCGGATATCAATGTGTTTTGAATAGCTTTAGGTTCCAAGGAGTTTTCACAGGGAACACGTGTGGGTGAGGAAAGAGCAGAGACAGGTGGTAGAGCTCCAGACCCCCCAGGCCTGCTCCAACCTGAGTGTTCCCATTTAATCTGCTTTATATATTGGGGTTCTTGGTAAGGGTTTATTGATTAAAGTCTTCTACTGCTGTTTTGAAAGGTGAAAACTACCGTGAATATGTCCTTGTACAATTCAGGGAAACCTTTTCCTCCAAGCTTAAGGATGCTCAACTCTGCTATTTGTCAGTTATTGTCTTTAAAGTTTATAATTTTTGTGCAACTCCAATCTTTACAATTTTTGTGGATATAAGGTGTAATATCCGTTTTACTAGGTGGGGATACTTAGGCTGACAGAGGTCACACATAGCTGAGGTCACACAGTGGGCAAGTGACCATGACCAGATTGATGCCCAGGTTTGTCTCACCCAAAATCACCCACCCCACTGACTCTCAGAGCCACCCAGGGTGGAAGACAGAGGACATGGTGCAGGGGCAAGAGTCCAGAGTCCGAATGTTGGTTGCGCCTCCATGCTTTGCCTTCCTTAGTTTCCATATGCAAAACAGGAATAATACTTTATAAGGTTGTAATAAAAATTAAATGAGATAATATAAGTAAAAATGAACCTAGTCCAAGTTTTATTGTAAAATAGGCATTGGGAGCATATTAAATATGTATGAACTTGCCCCACACATTTCATCTGCTCTCCAGATCATTTCTTTAACCTTTTATTGTAAGAAATATTCATACAGAAGGTATAGATGCATGCATGTGTACATATGGGGTGTGCATCTGTGTGTGAATACATATGTATGTATGTGTGTATAGATATAAAATTGTAGAGCAAAGCTGCCCTCAGGTCAAGAAACAGAACACTGCCAGCATCTCAGAATCATCTCCTTCTGCATGCCCCTCCTTGATCAAATTCCCATTTCTCCCTCCAGTCCAATTCACTTCTCATCTTGTTAAAAAATAATTTTCTTTTCCCCTTTTACTGATGCCTCTGGGTTGTCCCCAGCCCTTTTGCTATGCCTCTCTCTGTCACTTCACGAAGGTTCTGAGTGACACTTGTTCACAGGAGAGAAGTGAAATAAAGTGGTTCAGCAGATATGTGTGTGAGAAAGTGTGTCTGTGTGCCATGCTTCCTACCTTTGTAGAATGCAGCATACTGGACACCTCCTGAGATATGTCTTAACCAAAAAGAAAAGGAGGGACAAGTAGATTAGTATGGGATCGGTTTGGGAACGTTCTGGCTATTTGCTGTACCCCAAGACCACCCAGGCTTGAGTGTCGTAACTCCAGCAGTGAGAGGTGGACATCACAGCAGCTAGTGTCTTGGTTACACGTAAGAAAAAATTTCTCTCCTCTTTAGATCCCCAGATCCAACTCTAGAATTTCTACTTTTCTCAATTGACAAATTACACCTCAATTTAAATGTTACTTCCTCTAAGAGACTTTCCCTGACCAGCGGCTCAATCACTCTCTCTGACAATACTCTTTTTCATTATCAGCACTTGAAATTATTTATTTATTTGTTTATATTGTTATTTTTCTGGATACCATAGTAATAAAGAATGTGGGCTCCAGGTCTAAACTAGATTAGAATGCCAGCCCCGCCTAGTTACTATCTGTGTGGCCTTGGGCAAGTTGCTTAGCTTCTCTGGGCTTTCAATTCATCACCTACAAAATAACAAACCTACTTACCTTATAGGATCAAATGAGTTTATTTGTGTAAAACTTGAGTACAGTGTCTGCCGGGACAGGACACTTCCGTACTATTAAGGTGTTAGCTCTTATCAGCGATGTGCATAATAATCATGACTGTAACCATATCTTCTGTCTAGAATGGAAGCAACTTGAGGGCAGATCTTTTATCTGTGTTGCTGTTTGCTGAACCTTCAATGCCTAAGAATAGGACCCAGCACTACACACTCTTAATAATATACTCAATATACACAATAAATCTTTTCAGAGAAGTATGTCTTAGAACCTCGATCCCAGCCCTGCTGCTTGGTGCAGGAGATGGCCATATCAACAAGTCAGAATAGTGTGGTGAGTACAGAGCAAAAACAGAATTTGAACAAGATGTGTAGGCGTCTAGAGGGGGAGGCAATTAATTCTGTCCCAGAGTCTCAAAGAAGCCTTCACAGAGGGATACTATTTACAGAGTTTTGAAGCTCAGTAACCCTTCAGGAAGCAGAGAATAGGACAGGGGAAGATTCCGCAGGAAAACAACCAAGGACCTCTAAGGCTCCAGAGTGCTGAGGGAGCTGCCTGGCGTTTGAAGTGGCTGCTGTGAGAAGAGGGAGTGGGAAAGATTTACAGGGGGGCTATTGGACCACCTCAGGAAGGAGCTCCTGTTTGTCATGCTAAGCAACTTGTTATTCTGACAGTAGAGTCACTGGAGAATTACAGTAAGTGGAAAAGCATAGTCAAATTTACCATTTTGAAAGATCATCCTGGCTGCAGGGAAGAGACTGGATTGGCCAGCCCTCAAGAAAATAGATACGGAGATCAAGTCCTGGGAAGATGCTGGAGAGCAGGGTGAGAGCCTGGCATCAGAAAGTGGCAGGAGGGGTGAGGAGGAGAGGATGGCTTTGAGAAATCATTAGGAGATAGACCCTGTCAAGCCTGGGGGATTCATTGCATGTAGGGGCAGTCTGAGAGAAAGTAGAGCCCGGGACAACACACATTCCTTCCTTATCCCTCTGGAGATCAGGTGGATTTTAGTACCTTTAACCAAAGTGGGGAATTTGGGGAAAGGAATGGCTTGGGATGTGAATTGGCACATACTGAATTTAGCTTTGGATTTTAATCTTGGTGATGTCCAAGTAAAGACCTTTAGTAAGAAAAAGTGTTTAACATTTGTTGAGCATCTACAGTGTACCTGAAACTATGTTTGGCACCTTACCTACTTTATCTTGTTTAACATTTAAAACAACCCTTCGAGAGATGGAGCATTATTTTTTACTTCTATAGGTGATAAAACTGAGAATCAGAGTGCTAACAATCCCTTTTTGACATGGTTAACATGTAAGAGCAGTAAGTAGAGTAGTTTGATTGAAATGAAATAGAGAAAGATTAGAAAATACAGTAATAAAGGTAATTTGGGGTAGGTCATAAGAAGCCTTGAATGGTGGTGATAACCACCCCACAGAAGTGTTGTGAGAATGAGGTGAGATAAGGCTTGTGAAAACCTTTTGTGAACTATAGAATAATGAGCAAATATGAGTTGAAGTTGTGATCTAACTTACTGCAGTAAATAACAATAATGATAATGAAAGAGTTATATTCAAATCTGTATTTTTTTAAATTCAATTATTATGTCTCCTCTCAATTCTTCTTCTTGGTAGGTCCATAATTTTTTAGAAAGAGTCTTGTTCTGTTGCCCTGGCTGGAGCGTAGTGGCATGATCTCAGCTCACTGCAACCTCCGCCTCCTGAGTTCAAGCAATTTTCTCCTGCCTCAGTCTCCCAAGCAGCTGGGATTACAGACATGCACCACCATACCTGGCTAATTACTTCACAAAATAATCTTTAATACATGGCCATGCTTTTCTTTCTCCCCACCGCACTATCAACATATCTGATATGAAAACAGAAAGCTCTCACAAGGAATGATGATAATGTGGTAGAGATGAGAAGGAAGGAGGGAATTTGAAAGACAAACATACCCAGCTGATCCCACTATTGTGTCCTTACACTTTGGAGTGAGACCCTAAAGATTAGTCACTTGGTTATTTCTACTGTCATTCAAAACCTCAAAAATATTAGGATAAAATAACCAAGCCACTCACCGGCTCTTTCTTTGTATGTGAGCTAAGAGTTGCAGTGCTTCCCAAAGGCTTTGGGTGGGCTGAATCACAGTTAACAAGGTCTCTCTTCAAATAAATATAGGTTGGTGTATGCTATTTGTGCCCTTCTTGACTTGAAATTTTAGAAACACATGTCCTAAGGCTCACTCTGGGCTGCTCCTGACCCCTCCTTCCATGTTCTTTCTCTTTTTTGTCTCTGACTCCTCCTATTTCTTGCCTCTGCCCCCTTTCCCCATTATCCTGTTGCTATTCTGCAGGGCCTTTGCTAACACTATCCAAAAATAATAATAATGCCAGACACTTACATAATTTTAACTTTTCTAATAGCCACATTAAAAAGTAAAAAAAATGGATGAAACTAATCTTAATATATTTTATTTAAGCCAATTTATTTAGAATATTATCTTTTTAACATGTAATGAAGATTAAAAAATACTGATGAGATACATTACATTGCTTTTCTTTTATAACCAAGTCTTTAAAACCCAATGCATATTGTACATTTACAGCATGCATTCAAATGCTCAAGAGCCACATGCTACCAATATGCTATCGTATTGGCAAGTGCCTAGAGCTTAGTCCTGTGAGGTATCAAATTGTCTTCTCCTTTTGCCCAATCCAGAATTCCAGAAATGTTTGCATTTCATGTGAGCCTCGGTAAGAGGAATAATGGGTCTGGCTGTTGATGATTCCATGCTGTGTTGATGCTACTCCACTTCTCTATGGCAGAGTGACAGTTTAAAGAGGGTCACATCCTAGTTGGTCACATGAGAATGGTTCACCGTTGCCCCCAGTTTGAAGCATAACTGAGCTGCCTGTCTTCATTTCCAGATAGAAGAGACTTTAATTCACAACCCCTAACCACACGCCCATGGCCCCGGATCTCTACCTCAGCCCCCAAACATAGCAGTGGATACCTCTGGGTAGTAAAGAGAAAAGGTGTCATGCCCACAGTCTAGCTGCACAGTCCTTTAACGCAGAAAACAAGGGTGTCTTTGAAACCTGTTCCCCAAATAAACTCATAGGGCTAAGCAAACAAACAGACTGGGTTCATGGGAATTGTGCTTTTGACCTGGGAGCCATTATGGAGTGAGTTTAGGTAAGCCATTCCACTTTTATGTTCAATAGGAACTTCCTCCATGTTGGAATGGGGCCACCCAAGCGACCAGTGACTTGCAGCATGAAAAACATCTCAAAGCATGTGAAGACCAGTGACTAGGGAGGTTGTGTTACCGGTCCTCTCACAGGCCCTGTGTTTGCCTTGACCTTTCCTCTGGGAGAGATGCCTGCTGTGGGAGCAAACGTGCGTGGCTGGCTGGTCATGGCTCTCTCCTTGTGGGCCCTTCCTTGGCGTTGCCCACACTGCAGGCTGCCTCTGTCCTGTCCTGCCCAGCTGAGCAAGCACGGTGCCCTGTGGTACAGCTTCAGGCAACACTGCACCCCACCCCCTCCCTGCTTTTTCATGGTCTCCTCTTTAGTGACTGCTACAGCATATGTTTTATTAAAAGGGAGAGAGAAGGGGAGACAAGAGGTTATGTACATGGACATGCTCAAGAATCTTAAGATTGAAAATCTCCTGCTCAGTGCTAAATGCCTAAGGGATTTGGCATTTTGCCAGCTCTAAGAAAACCCCAGGAGGAACATTTGGGTGGAGAAATGGGAAATGGAGGAAAATCAAGGCTCTCTCTTAAGAGATTCTAATTATAAAATATGAGAAGCTTTGTGTGTGTGTTCTCTTAAAATTTGCTTGTTTGCCCCTGATATTCTCATTCAGATTCTTGGATATGATGTTGATAAGCTCTCTGAGGTTGAGCAATACTTTTCTTGCAATATATAGTTGAGACTTGAGGATGGGTGGCAGGCCAGGTAATTTTCAATGTCTAAGGAGATGCCCAGCATTCCAGAGCTTCCTGCCTAGGTTCTAGGGCAACTTCCTTTAGGCCAATCTATGTTTAAAATAATTTAACCAGGCATATGGTATTTACAGAATGCAAGAAAATAGGTGGCCCAGAGTAAACCCCAAAGAATCAAGCAAGTCTTGAAGTTTCCAACCTTCCCAACAGTGCTGCAGTTATTATTTCTGTCAGCTAGAACCCTTTCCCTCCTTCCTTCTATCCAAACAAATCCCACCCCATCCCTCATGGCTCAACTCAAATTCTCCTTCCTTTGAATACTGATAGCTCTCATTATCTGTACAAATCAATTGCAGATTAATTAGGTCAGCCTTGTGACTTCTCTGGTATTGAATTGCTGTTTAGAACTTACATCGTCATTTCCCTTTTGTCAGATGTAAGCCTCGTTTCCTAACTAGACTGTAAGATCACTGAGGGCAAGGGCAAAGACCTACAAGACTTTCATTCTTCACTACCCTTGGGTTAGTCCCAGAGGAGAAACCCTGTGTCATTGTAACATCTCCATCCTTGTAGTACAGAACAACTAAATCAGATTATAATTACCAAGATCAAACCATTTCTTAGAAGAAGGCCATGGAGTCTGGGGCTGGCTCAGGAGCAATGAAACCCAGATCCCATTTCATAGTGTCCCTTAAGTGCTGTGTGACCCGGCATAAAGCAGTTCCTCTTTCTGAGGTTCTCTGCTCTCCCTTTTCCAAGAAGGGGGACAACATCATTTTAGCTTTACTTCTTAGGGTAATCAAAGATAAATGAGACAATAAGCTGTGCGAGGATTAATTAGATGAGCTCTGTAAAGTGCCCTCAGCCCTTTGGAAGAGGATGCCATTATAAAATGTATACAAGGTCTTATTACTTAAGAGAAACAGTTGAATTGCCAAAAATACAGTACGCGGTGGGGAAAACAAAACACTAACCAGGAAACCTCAACTAAGCATCCCAGTCAGCAGAAAGTGCCCACGCAGATGTCTCAAGTCCCTCCAGATTACCTCTTGTTTGTGAGTTGGGGAGGCATTTCAGAGCAGTGCCGCAAAGGAGTGTATCATTTTTCTGCGATGCTCCCCAGTGGCTAGCCTGTGTCTTGGGAAAGGGGATCAGGAGAAGGAGATGACGCAGGGATGTTCTTTGCCCTTTGGCCTTGCTTAGTAAACAACCTGTCAGGAGGCCAGAAAGGAGCACCTAGAAGATAATTTTGAGGGCCAAAAAGAGAAGATGCTCCCCGTCTTTGAGACCAGACCCATGCTGACAGAGCAGGAGCCTTCCTCCTTCCCCAGCCCTTTTCTCCTCACCTCCTTTCTTGTCCCCACACTGCAGCACACATCACTCCATTCTGGGAGACAAAGCCAGCTCCATTTTTGGTGAGGAGGGGAAGTAAGAGTCAAGAATGCTTCTGTCTTCTCCATGGCTGCAGCTCAGCTGTCAAACACTTTGGAGCCAGGGGCCCTCCAGAAGGGGAGACTATGGTCTGACATTTGCTTTCTTTCTCTTAAATATTTCACAGTATACATGCTCTGTACCTTTTCAAATCATATCCTCCTCAAAGAAGCAAGGCATGCATCTTTTTCTAGTGTAGGCAGCAGCTCTCATATTGATAAGACAGGATCATTGTGGCAGCATTGCTTGGTCATGCCCTCAATGCTGCAAAGCAACTTATTCTGGGTGAAGGGGGACTCGAGAGGATTATGCCTTAAACAAATAATATACACACAACTGTGTGAAGTCAGGAGGGAAAACACACAAACTCCAGCATCACTTTGTTGTTGCCTGATGTCATCAGACTGCCCCCCAGGGGATTTGGTAAAATACTTTAGTTGCTTGGTTAATACTGGCATTGCATGTATTTTAGCGAGCATGGTCAGAGAGAGTCACTTCAACATGCACATGTGTGGAGAAGGACAGAGGCAGAAGTACTTGACTTACAATATACCTTTTATCCCTCTGATTGGTGTATGCTGACATATCACTGTCCCTGCTGAATAAGGCCCAGAGTACCCATCTATAAGCTTGGCCTTTTATAATTGTTATCCTTTTAACAAAACATTTGTTTCTGCTCATAGCACCCTGCTCCCAGGGCTGCAAAGGGCACACATACAGTTCTTTACAGAGGGGTCTGTTCAATCACGTTACAGTGCATTAGCTTGAATATTAGTTAATATTTGGCTTAGGTCTATATACCCTGGATAAATATGTACCATGAAGAGGGACTTCTTGGTGAGGATAAAAGTCCTCTGAGCTGGAACAACAGCTCACAAGTTCATGTTCCTACTAGGCAAGAACACCCCAGGCATCTGTGGTTTGGGCAGGGTACTGCACATGCTTGATTCTTCTGTCGGCAGCCTGCTTCCTGCATACAGCTGTGAGCACAAGCACACATACATACACACATTACAGACAGCATTCAACTGTGTACCCAGATGATCATAGAAATGGAGAGAGAGAGATCTGCTAGATGATACCAGCACATCCCACCTTTCAGCACAGCAATGTTCTTCCCTACTGTCTCCAGTGCTCTGCCAGGCTCAACTCGATCAATGGGGCTTCTGCCACCACCCTGGGGAGACTATTTGCAACCTACAGGGTTCACTGTTTGGAATTTTATTTTCCTGACTGCATGTGCATGGGAAACATGCCATAGGCTCTATGAACACGAGAATATGGATATCGTGCATCATAACCTCAGCTCTCCCCGGTCTTTCTCAAACAGTGAACCTCCCAGTGTCAGCTGGGCAGGCAAAAGTCCTCGTCATCTTCTGCAATTATGCAGCCCTATTGAATTTTCTGAAGCTAATAGGAGTTGCACTAACTTTGAGGACTTAAGCCAGGCAAAAGCAATGTAGGTCAGGCAGAGTGCCCAAACCCTGAGACAGCCATGCAACACAAGGAGGCAATACCAGAGTGATCTCTCTAGCTCAGCCCCAAAGTCCATTGCTCAGCTCTATAAGACAGCAACTAAGAGAGGTGGAATCATTCCCTCTGCCTGCAACTGCCAGGCACCAGGGCAAGAGGGTTGTATGAGAGCAAAATGGTCCCTTTACCGACGGACACACCAAAAAGGACAATGAAAACGGGATAGAGAAAAATCACCGAAACCCTGCACTGTTACCTTGAATCCTTGCAAGAGCCCTCCTTGCTGTATCAGCTGCTCCCCAAACCTTCAACGACTGGGAGGAGACTCCTAAAAGATTCCAGGTTTTTGTGCAACATCTTCAGTGGCAGCTTTCCAAAGTTTTTACTTCATGATTTCTTGTGGCTCCTTCTCATTTGGGGAAACGCGAATGCCTCCCCCTCAGCGTGTGAGAGGGAGCGGATGTCTCTTTTTCAAATTCTCTTGCTCCCCGCTTTACTGTCGGTACCGCCGCCGCCACCACCACCACCGCCGCCAACGTTAGACCACTTGCCTGCTGCCTTCCCGCTGAGCAGCAGGAATCCCGGTCTCCCACAGCATCTTTGAAGTGGGGCTTCGGCACCGGGCCGGGGCGCACACGAGGTGGGAGCGGTAAGGAAAGTGCAAAACCCAACTGGGGGAGTCCCCTGTCCCTCCGCCGAGGAGAAACCCAAGATTTTGCCTTCTTTCCAACTCTAAAGAGACTCACCTACCCCTTCTCTCACCCGAAATCACTGCCTTGCACATGGGCAGAGACAGGTCCTCTGGCTTCACTGCTCCCTCGGCTGCCTGCAGACCTGCCCCTGACCTCGGAGCGCACGGCAGGTGCACGTCCCCGGGCAAGTCCTAACGGGATCCTCAGAGCTCAGCGTAGGCGCTGCCAGCACAGCAGCGAGCAGCTTGCGAGGCAGGCGGATCGCATCCCAGAGCTGCAACCCGGCGCGTCCCCGCTCCGACTCTGCGCTCCCTTACCTAAGCAGTGTCACCTGCAGACTCAGACACCAGATGAGTGTCTTAAGATAACAATGCTGCCCTGCCTGCCTCTCTCTTTCTTTCTTATGCACGTAGGTTGGCAGCCAATGGGACACAGCGCCACACTCCCCACGGGTGCCCATTGGCTGGGCAGCTAGGCAGGGGGCGGGCTCTGAGCCTCACCGCTCTCTCCTTTAGTGAGCTGGCAGGCTGGGGTACCAGCTCTGTTAACCCTCCCAGCGTTGCAGCGGGGACTTTTTGGTTTAGATAAGGAAGCCTTGGGTACATTCACGGGTGGGGCGTTGGACACTCTAAGAAGGCTTGGGAACAAGTAGTAGCTGGGGAGCTAATTACATTTTCTTCTAATCTTCCTGAGTTACAATAATCATTTGTCCCAGCCCATTTTGTTTGCTTGCTTAACTAGAACTGCCAGGGATTGGGACCCATCTGAGCCATTTTCCATCTAATTTGAGGTTTCATTTGGTTGTTTTGTGCATTTTAGCCTCTTGGATTACTTAATTAGAAATGAGCCCCCAAGTGAAAAATACTCAGTACACACACACACACCCCCCAGAGATCCAAGGGGAGAGAGAGGCAAAAGAGAGCAAGAATCCAGTAAGATGGCTAGAGAGTGAAACATTTAGAGGCCCAGACAGCTAAATCAGGAAACATTCTGCCCCCACACCAGGACTGTAAGGACAAAGGCAAAGAGGAGAACTTCAGGTTTCTGGGGAGAGATTAAGTTTAAAAAATGTCCTTCCAAAAAAGGGAATTGTTTTCCCTATGGTGTTTTCCCTCTGTATGTCTCCTTTCACTTCTGTGTGTGTCAGGAAGAGGGACTGTGCATCTCCGTTTAGTTTTTAAAGGAAGACCAGAGAAATCAGAACAGGACCAGCCTTGTTTCTGTGAAGCAGGTGCTGTTGCTGGGCCTGTGAATTGAGAGAGAGGGAGGGAGGAAAGAAGGGAGGGAGGTGGAGGGAGAAGGGAGGAAAGGGGAAGGGAAGAAAATATTAACTTTACATTGAAGTGTGAAGTATATATTTTTGATGTCCTAATGAGGGTACAAAACTGAAATATGTACTGCTAACTAGCATACTATGCTAGATTTTGGCAAGAGCATGAGAAGGAGAGTAATAGTTGAAGAAAAATCCAATTCAAGGGAAGAGCTGGGGGCTGGAGCTGGGGAAGGAACTTGGGAGATTCACGCTAAGTCACATGGTGAGGGAAGAATGAAGATAAATATATAGTCAGAAAGGGAGAGGAGTCTTTCAATTGAGTTTCCATAAATGGAGAGGAACATCAGAGATTATTTTGTAAAGAACTAGGGAAAAAAGTACGCAGAGATTTAATGAATGTCTAAGTAGTACACATGGAGATTAGCTAAATTGCATCAAGTAGCCATCAGTTCTGAATGAATAAAGAAAATTTAGAAATGGTATCTCACATACATCCCCTTAGATTCACACATCTATCACTTTCATCTGTATTTTCTTCTCTGTATCTCATACAAGTTTGAACTTCCTTCTGCATACTGCAGGTATCTGTTTGCCTAAGCTACAAAACATTCAGAGAATGGTGGTGCCACAGGGTCCTGAGCTCTCTGTCTAGAATAAAATATCTAAGCGAACCAGTGAAAGTCTGTATCTATTGCTACTCAGCTGGTGAGTTATTTACTTTTGTGATTTCTAGAGACAGAGACCCACTGAACTTGTCCCGATTGATAACACACTGAGATGTTGAGATTCTTGTAAAATAGTGTAAGGAAGTGAGTAAATGGAGGGGTTAAACAAAGAATTGCTGGTTTCAATGGAAAGAAAGTTGAAATTTCCAAAATCTGTAATAGAGGAAAGAAGCGAAGTTGGCAGATAAGAAGACAACTTGAAAAAGAAAACTTGCTTGTGCTTTCTTTTCCTTAAAGTCTGAAGCCATGTAAACAAATTTAAAGAGGCAAAATATGCATTAAAAATTGCCACAAGTGTATAGTTTGATGAATTCTATATAAGCATCAATGTAACCATTACTCGCTTTATTTCTAGAACCCCGGGAAGCATGTTCCTGAACTTTCTCAGTCAAAACCCTCCAGTCCCCAGTGATAACTATATTCTGACTTGCATCACCAAAGATTAATGTTACTTGCTCTTGAATTTTGTAAATATAGGATCTAGAGTATACACTCTTTTGCGTCTTGATTCTTTCACTCATCATTATGTCTGTTAGATTTATCCATATAGTTGCATGTTTTATTGCTGTGCACCATTCCATTACCTGACTATATGACATTTATTCATTCTGCTCTTGATAGATATTTGGGATGTTTCTGGGTTTCTTTGTTGGCTATTAAAAGTAAACTTATTATGAATATTTTTGTGCTTGTCTTTTGGTGGATGTATCCTCTGGGAAAACACCAAGGAATGTAAATCACTTAATTTGCTTTGACTACGACACTGGAGAAAATCTCCTGAAGATTATTCTGAAGCCTGTTTTCTCACCAAAATAATTGAATAAGGTGATAGTGGCAAAGGGTATCACTACTGAGTACCAACTAAATGCCTAAAATGTGTCCCATTCTTTACATACATAGTCTCATTTCCTCTTCACAACCACCCCTAAAACTATGTATTATTTCTGTTTTACAGATAACAGTATTGAATTAAAGACACGATGTTAGGAAATAGCTCTTGCTGTTCTGAGCGCATGTGTATATATATGCATATATGTGTGTATGTGAGGGGGAGATGTAAATAAATGCCCAGGGAATGAAGCTAGAGAAAGGGAAGTGATGGAAGTTCTCACTGCATCGGTGCAGCTGGAGCTTGGCTTGGAGAGATGGGACAATCTGAAGAATGAAGAAGGTTGCATTCCAGGTGGACAGAATGGCATGGAAGGAGTGAAAATAGGAAATAGACTTTAATTTGATTGAGAGATATGCATGTGTGTGCACGCGTGTGTGCCTGTGCGTGTGTGGTGGGAGAATAGAGATACGGTGCAGTGAGCAAATCTATCTAGAAAAACAGTGTGAGATTTAGAAGAGTTTTTAAATTTCTAAACCATAGGGTCTGAACTTTATCTTATAGAAAAAGAAAAACTAGAATGACATAATGAAAGTTAAATTTCATGAAGATCAACCTGGTAGTTGTGTACAGAATATGTCGATAGGAGGAAAAGCAATCAAAATCTATTTTAATAGTCAAGGAAAGAGGCCGTTGGCACTTAAATACAGGAAGGTGGACCTCAAGAGAAAAGTCAAGATTGGAGATAACAGAGCTTGCTGTTTTATAGTGTTTTAAAGGGCAGAAGTATTTCTGAGAATGAATAAATGCCATAAAGTCATGTAATGCACTAATACACAGCAATAAAACATTCAACTACATGGATAAATCTCACAGACATAATGATGAGTGAAAATGTTAAGACACAAAAGAGCATATACTCTAAGATTCCATAGTTACAAAATTCAGGAGCAAGTAACATTACTCTTTGGTGATAGAAATCAGAAACATTTTCTATGACCTGCAGGGGTTAGCAGAGATGATTGGCCCCTTTTGTTGATGGGGAAACTAAACACAAGAATGTCCAAGCTTATCTTCAAATAAGAATTTAATGAAGTTAAGTCTTGATTCCAAGTCTATTATTTCACTACATCATTATGCCACTACACAAAGGTGATGATTAAGATGATAACATTTTCCCCCATTTCATTTAAATGTAAAACATCATCCAGTAGAGATGGCCTGGTTTCTATGTACTTCAACCTTTACCCACATCTCTAGGTATTTAATTCCCTAAGAAAGGACCATGTAACATTATTTCCATTTTTACAGTAATCAAGTACCCTGGAATAATATATTCTCTTAAAAATTCTACAGCTTCTCTTGTTTGGTTCTTGTTTATAGAGAGAGAGAGAGAAAGAGAGAGGCCTAGAATGATTTGAGATACCAACTACCAACTATTCCCAACTTAATATGTTTTAAGAAGACTAGATATTGACATATTAGAAAATCAACCCTAAGTGGTTCACTTGGGCTTTCTAACATGACTCAAGACTCTTCAGAAAATTAGAAAGATTTCAAAGTGACAGTAGATTATATGCTACTCAAAAGCAGGAGGAGTATTTTTCTGGTTGTGCTTATCCTAATGCTTAGGATATGGTAGGCACACAAACATTTGCTGAATTAATTACGGTGGTCCATGAAGCCCAGTGATTATCCATGGGTGCACCCTAGTGTACCATAACTATATAGTGGAAAGAGCAGCGGGCAAAGAGATCTTGTTCATGGTCTTGGCTCTGTAGAAGATAGATCACTATTTCATGGGTCTCAATTTCCTTATCTGTTAAATGAGAGATTGGATGAAAACATGGTCTGGTACTTACATGCCATTTCTCACATTCTAGTACTAAGGGGTGTTTTCCTGGCATCCACTATCATTATTCAATGGCAAATAACCTCATATAACTAAGTTTAATACTAGATTTTTTATGCTAGAGAGAATAGAATAAAAGAGATATCATGGGATCTTTATGTCACTCAGTATCTCCTAGGGAAGCGATAATGAAGATGAGTTTTCAAAAGGTTGTTAGCTGATATATCTTTTTTACAGTAGTTTACAGTAGTTTGCAATGCTGCATGGTAAAATGCCTTGGGGTTAATTCCCAGATAAGTTAGATATAAAAACTCAACTAATAAAGTTTTTGTTCTTCTTTTCTTTGCATATGTGGTAAATGATCTTTCACTACTTAAACATTACCTTAAATATGGCTTATTTTCTCTATTCAATTAGTGAAACCTCATAAAATATAAGGCAAGAGCTTTTTTTTTTTTTTTTTTTTTACTTTTAAAGAATATATTTTCACATATGCCAATAAATTGACACCAAGTAGAATGAAAATGTAATTGCTTCTAGAGTAGGGGTCGTCTTTTAGAGCAGTAGTGCATTAAATTTCTAGCGTGAGAACTACAAATAGCACAGTCTTCATAGCACCTAGTATTCAGGCTAGCATTGACCCAATAACATCAGAGGGACACACTTTTGAAATAAGTTATTGGTTATCATGTGAGAGAAAATTCAGTTAAATGTTAGATTTCAGAATACACAGTGTTATGTTTCTACCACTGTTTATTGCATATTGTCATCATTTTTAAACGGCAACATTGTTGAGCACTATCGAGAATGGATCTTATATGGGTTTTGTTGCTGATGGTGGTGGTATTCTTCAGAATACTTATTCAGGATGCTGACTATCTGCATTGTTGTACTCTTGACCGGACTGGGATTGACTTAGCTCATGCCCAAGGGCATTCTTTTATTACTTTTCCGTCTGTTAAGAATGCTTAGGAACTTTGGGTTTTCTCACAATTTTCTTCCAGCTTTGTTTTATTTACTGGATTCTCTAAAGGTTCAAGATTTGTTTGAGCTAACTCTGATATTTTTTGCCTATCAATTATAGTATTCCCCAAATCATCTTTTTATTGGCTACTTCAGATAACATTTGTGATAGAAATGAAGAAGCTGAAAGAAGTTGCAAGTAAAAGTTTTGGTCTCCTGCTTAACCGCGCGTTGCTCTGTTATGCATATCTATCCATCCATCTAGACCAGTATAACAAATACTTTCTTTAAATATTTTGCAAAGTTAGTGCTAAGTAAAAATATGCACATGTTCATTCCTCCCAGCACCCGTCTATCCAATGTACAAACCTAACTGTTGGGTAAAAAAAAGACAAGACTCGGACAAGTTATAATACATTCACAAAACCATCGGGGGAATTTGCATCTGGAAAGCATCCCCCGCCCCCCCCCACCCCGCGCCACCCCCGCCACCCTGCTTTGCAGAATTGCCCTTTAGGGTGTGTACCCCGTGTGTGCCGTTCTCAAGCGTTCTGGCTGATGATGCCAGAGGGAAGATTTTACATTGCAAAGATCAATTTATTAAAAATGCCGTGCAGGTAGTTCACAGCCAAGAGCCTTGCTTGCGTTGGAGGATGCAACGAAGGAGAGAGGCAGGAACACCGGCAGCCAGCTGGGGGCTGACCTGATTCCCTAGAATCCTCAGCTCCCTTCCTCTTTCCTCTCGACGTCCTTCCTTCCCTTTTTCTGCTCTTCCCCCACCCCCGCTTTCCCTTCTCCAGATAAGCAGCTCCGGGAAACAAAGAATCGGGCTCTCCAGACAGCAGAGCTTAAACCCAGCACTCAGCAAGCGGCATCTCATTCCGGGGTCCAGGGCTCTCCCGGCTCTCCATCCCCTCCCTAACCTCCCCCGCCTCCCGCGCTCGCTCGATCGCTCGCTCGTTCGCTCCCTCCCCCCCCACCCCGCTCGCTTCCTCCCCCACCAACGCAGCGCTAGGAGGAAGGCGGCCGGGGCTCAAGATGGCTTTAGCCCGGCTCTGCGCCCTGCTCGCCTGCTGCTGGGGGCCGGCGGCCGTGCTGGCCACGGCCGCCGGCGACGTGGATCCATCCAAGGAGCTGGAGTGCAAGCTCAAAAGCATCACGGTGTCGGCGCTGCCCTTCCTGCGCGAGAACGACCTGAGCATCATGCACAGCCCTTCGGCCTCGGAGCCCAAGCTCCTCTTCTCGGTGCGCAACGACTTCCCGGGAGAAATGGTCGTGGTGGACGACCTGGAGAACACGGAGCTGCCCTACTTTGTGCTGGGTGAGTCCCGGGGGAGGTCGAGGCGGCCGGAGGCGCTGGACCGGCGCCCCCAGCCCCCACTCCGGCTGGCTCTACACACCCACTCGCCGACGACCTCCCCTCCCCCACTCCTACCTCCCGGATCCGCCCCACTGCCGGACCATTCTCCACACCCACTTGCATACTAGCGCCTCTGTGCACCTGACTTCTTCCCAAATCCGACCTGGATGCTGGGCCTCCTCTCACGGCCCTACCCCAAAGGAACAGGTTGTATAAGTCTTTCTGAAACCTCTCACAGCCTTGACCTCCCAGCTTTGATTCAGGAGCACATCCACACAGCACTTTTTGTCTGCTACCAGCTCAACTCCCATAATCCCCTCTCCCCGCTCCTTAGCCACATGCTCAGCTCTTTGCTTCACACACCCTGGACACCCACACCCACTCACAGCACTTCCTGGGGGCTTTATAAACAGGTATCCTGTTATCACCTTGCCAGCTATGTGCAGGCCAGATTCTAGTCTTCATTCATGGAGAGACCTTTATCTGTCACCAGGCTACTGACACCCTCAGTGTCAAAACACTCAAGTTTCTTATACCTCAGCTGTTAATTCTGGGAAGTCCTACCTCTATGCTTAGATGTCACAACCCCCTCGTTCAACCACATCCGCACATGATGTCACACCATAGTTGCTTAGAGACGTTAAACAACTGTAATCTGTTAATACGGGTCTCTTCTTTGTTCCCAGGACCATCTGAGATAGGCATAGGCATTCCTGCACACAGAATGACCTTTCTAGGCAAGGGTCTCTTCCTTCCTTTGTTTGTTTTCATCTCTCTCTTTTTGGTACCCACACTGTAATTTTCTTAGGTCACCTTCAGATAGTTGAACTCCTGTCACTTCAGGTTCTGGAACCCACACATTGCTTCAAATCATCCCTGTTTTCCACTACGAAACTGCAAAGATATTGTGGTCCTCCTCTAGTATCTTGCAAAGCACCACAAGTTCGTGTCACTTAGCCAAATTTCCCTCACTTCTCCATGTGCAGATGGAGCTCTCACCCTGCTGTGCATGCCTACCTTGTAATCCATTTCTTTAGCAGTGTTGCCAATTATTCTTATTTTGCCCAGGAGAAATTCAAAGAAAACTACACATCAGTCTCTAGATCCAAGGAAAGAAAAAAAGAAAATGTCCAGGAGGCTGTTCTATCTACTTAATACCCTACCAACTAGAGTTCCATTTGCGGGAACATGGTTTCCTGATGGCCACATGTAGGCTAGAGCCACATGTGGAATTCTAACACATCCCTCTTGCTCTTCCTTCACAGGAGATGTCTTCACACTGAAAACATTAGAAAGTGAGTGAATAAACCCCTACTCTCCAACCCCTATGGAAAAGCAATTTCAGAAATTGCCTCGTCCTTTGAAAAATTGCTTTACAGTTCCTGGAGTGCAGTTCACAGTTGAACCCATTAAACCCAACCTACACTATTGATAGGATTATTTATTTTTACATTCAAAAATACCAATAACATGATAAAAACTGAGGACTAGCTGGGAATGAGAGCATTGTGGATATGCTGCTCATCAAAATGTACAATTACTGGCTTATTCAGAGGTTGGAAAGTTCACATTGAAGTCATGCTGATGTGCAAAGTACAATCTGTTCATCATAGTATATAAGAATGAGTAGAGGGAATTATGTGCTTCTAAAGAGGCTGTTTTGTGCTTTGCTTGTAGTGTTTACTGTGCATGAAGAGGTTACTTGTATGGTGCTTAAAAAAAAGGAAGGCTAGCAGGTATTCCAATTTCACTTCTTTTTTCGCAGAATCCCAAAACCAGGGCCTAATGCTGTGATGCGCCTGCTAGGAACCAATGTGCACACTGAAATCCCAGATGTTAAAGAATGGGTTTTCTGCACCTCTGTGCAAAGCTGCCCACTGCAGTGTCCTGTTGGGGTTGCCATGGTAACCTACTGCAACTTGGCATTTACACACAGGCACACTCTCACTTCAGGGCCAGATGCACTATTTAAATGCAGTGATTGTCTCCCACCCTCCCAGTCAGCGGCGTATGCTCAGAGCAGAGAAGGGCTGGTACCTATTCTTTCTGGCTTAGTATGCTCAAAGGAAGAAGAAATGAATTTTAGTTTGGGTGGGTGGTTAAACAGATCTGGGCAGAAAGGAAGAGGAGTCCAAGTTTATGGAGGATAAACTCAAAGGTAGTTGCTCTTGAATTTAACTTGTGTGGTCCTGATCATGCAGCTCACAGCCGATAGTGAGAGGTGTAGTGACTTTGGTTTAGGGATTTCCCTACCTATATCTTTGGAACCTCATTTACCTAATCCATCCCCTGGGGAATCTGAATCAGACACTTTGGAAATTTATTGAGCTGTACTTGCTCAGCACGCAGAGACGTTACTAGGAAACAAGTTACAGAAACAAAAGTCTCTTGCCCTCAAGTGCTCTCTAGTCACTGGAAACAAAGATACCTGTAAGAGCTGTAAGTAGCAATACCTGATTGTGTGGTATGGCTGTTAAGGGGTAGGGGGTGCTATGGAAGGATTTGCTGGCATGGCAAGAGCAGACTCCATGGTGGTCATGGACTTGACCAGAAGCTTTGACTAAAATCAGATCCTGTCACTCCTTTAAGTGAAAACAACAATGAACAAATGACAATAAAAACAAGCTTGGGCTTCCTTTTGCCTCTAGGATCAAGTCCTGTTACTTCACTGAGGCCAGCTAGGGTCTTCTCAATCTTATTGCAGTCAAATTGTCCAGCCCCTTATCTCTCCAAGCCTGACATGGCCTTCTGGGCTCTTTCAAGACTTTGTACTTGCTAGCTCCTCTGCCTAGAAGGCTCTTAGCCCCTTCTCTACTAGGTAGTATCCATTCTTCCTTCTAAACCATGCACATGTCATCTCTATGAAGCCTGTCCCACATCTGTGTTCTTTGCATGGATTAAAAAAGAAAAAAATCCCCAAAGTTAAAAACAGATTAGATTTGGATTGGAAAGGTGAAGACATTTAAGGTCATGGAGAAAAGATGAGCAAAGGCATTTGGTGGTAGGAATGAATATGGAAATGGCATGCATATGGCATAGTGTCGGGATCAGCCTGCCTGGACAGAGCTTTGTGACATGAGACTAGTGGGGACTGGGCCTGGCTCTGTAGAGTGGCACATGGCTCTCCACTTCAAAACTAGGCAGGGAGGGCTGACTTGACATAGAAAGCATTGAAATCTGGCTCCCAGAGGCTATCTCAGCCGTCAGCCTTGGCAGTTTTGCTTGTGGTGTATTCTGAGTAAAGGGGAGGAGTCAGTATCTCCTTTTCCCTGAGGTAAGATTTGCAAATTGTGAAATTATGACTTTTAGGTACATTTTGTTTGACTACACATGGTTTTTAAAATGCTTTGAATGCCAATGTTTTTAGTTAGGTCTAGGTTGCCGTACTTCTCACAAATACTGATAGTTCTCTGCCTGATACTCTTCTTCATAGTACTTATCTGGTAACTCCAAGCCACATAATCTAACCCTAAACCCCTGCTTTCAGATGTGGGTAAAAGCCTCAAAAATGTTACAAAATAACTGTCCTTTCTAATTTAAAATATTTAGGCACATAAGCCTTAGTATCCTCTCAGGAGATTTAAGAGATTTGCCAAATTAATCAACTAATATTTCATATCTGAACTAAAATTTTATATTTCAGCTTTCAAAACAGTAGATATTCCTGCTTTTGGAGGCATATTTGATTTGGAAATAAGGAGTTAACCTGAAGCGTGGCTTCCAGGTTTTCTGTGCTGTGAACAGAATATATTTTTATATCAGTCTCTTTACTATTTGAAGGCGAGACCCTTCTATATCACCCAGCTATTGAGCTTTTGCATGTGTACAACTTAGTGAAGAAAGGTGTTTCTCTTGTGCCTTGGCATTTTGCTTTAGCTGTCATGGCTTTTGATTGAAGAAGGTATTCCTGAAGATAAATCAATCAGCCTGCAGAGATGTAGTAAGTTCACACATGCAAGGTGCTATTTAAAATGTCTGGAGCAGGCAAGTGTGGCGGTTAAAAGAATAGGCTTTGAAGACAGATTTGCTGTCAACTTCTGGCTTTCCACTTATTCCAGCAGTGGAGAAAACAGAAGAATGGGGAAGTTAAATAACTTACTCAGGGTCACTTAGTGAACAGTTGATGGATCCATCATTCGAATTCAGGTCAATATGATGTTTAAGCCTTTCTCTAAGCTACTATTTTACATGCCTTAAAAGTTTTCAAAATCTTTTCTTATTCACGGTTGAATAAAAGGAGCCCTGACAATGGTTAAAATAGAGAAAGCACACTCATCTAGTTTGTATAGAGGAGTCTTTTATGATCTTTATGCAAATACTTCTTGAATATCCTTGGCTATTGAGTGGTTTCTCACACCAGCTTTAATAACTTCATCAAAAAAATAGTTAGCTAAGTAAATATACTTTGCTAAGAAGAGTTTGGGAATTCTTTATTTATAGTTTTCGGGTTCGAGTAGCCATGTTTCCGTGTTCCTGTGGTGACATGTATGGGACTCACAGTAGTGATAAACAAGGTAGGTAGGCTGCATGGGGATGCAGGTAATATGTTCAGTGCCCTTCTGAAGAGGGTCCTACAGATGTACAAACTGAGAGTCCCAGAGAGAAGGCTCCCTTGTTAAATGGAGCTATCCAGAAGGTGGGTGATTTTAGCTACTTGTCCAAAGCCAGTGATCTTTGTATTAGGTTGTCTTGTGCTTAGAACTTATTTTCAGAGCTCAGTGGGGCTGTTTAAATAGCAGTTACTGAGCTTTTCAGTTGGCTTCAAAGGTAATATTGGACATAATGTTCTACTTATGAGTGAGTTTTGGCCTGATAGGAAACAATTAAAATACCGAAGTATCCCCAATTCTTTTCACACATCTCTCCATCTTCCCATTTGAGGGGAAACTTTAAAGTATGTTTCTTTTCCTTCTTTCTTCCCTCCACTACAATGAGCTGCCTAGGTTAACAGTAAATGCATTTGTGTAGATTGGTAGCCCCATCCAAGACAAAGTAGATGAATAGTAGTAATCCTAAGGTAGGGTCTTCGGCACTTATAAAACTCATACTAGCACAATGTGCTAATTTATAGTATTGAGAGGGTTATTATTTACTGTTTCTCTATAGAAATTTAGATTTTTACAACAAAGGTGTGCTATAGCTGGCCTAAAGTTAGAACCTGAACAACACTATTTTATAAAAGACAAAGTTGTGTTTTAAAATGTTGTAATGGCTGCCCCATTCTCCTCACAATAACTGCTGGCCTTGGCTCCTGTAAATAAAACTGCTAGCCTTTCTCCGCAAAGGCTGCATACCTTCCTTATCAGTAACTGCCAGAATTACTAGCCTTTACTTACCGGTAGTGACTAGAATAAACAGCCCAAGCTAATTCCATCATGGCCCCTGCGCCCTGTAGTAAATAACTAAGATCTGTTATTTCTACTACAACCCAGATGATTTGCAAACTAAGACTTATCTTGACTTCTGTAAGCCACTTAAGTAACAGTCAAAGTGACAATATATCCACATTGTGGCCTCTGGCCCTGGGAATGTCCGGAGACCCACACTCTCCTCTCTGCCCAGGAGATGATTTACGGAATCCCCTAAATGTTTGAATCCCTTCACCCTCACCCCCGCCCCTCACCCTCATGTCCGCCCAGAAAGTGATTTGCAGAATTCACTAGCCCTTGGAATGTCTGAGGCTCCTCACCCCCACCCCCGCCACATACCCTTACCCGGGAGAAAGGTATAAAAGGTATTGACACCCTCCCTCCGGGGCCACAGGTTGGAGAGACGTGAGTCCTCTGTGGTCGCCGACAATAAAGACCCTGCAATTTGGCCTACTTTTGTCTTGGCGTTAACTTTCTATGCTTGGTTCAGTACAACAAAGGAATTTTGAATGTGAGTGATGAATTTTATAACACGTTATGTGCTTTTTAAGATATGTTGATAAGATTTGAATTCAAGTCATTAGAATTTTTGAAAAAAAAATAAATTTTTTTGTTTTTTTGTTTTTTTTTTTTTTTGAGATGGAGCCTCACTTTGTCACCCAGGCTGGAGTAGGGTGACATGATCTCTGCTCACTGTATCCTCTACCTCCCAGGTTCAAGTGATTCTCCTACCTCAACTTCCTGAATAGCTGGGACTACAGGTGCCTGCCACCACACCCACCTAATTTATTTATTTTATTTTATTTTTTTTTAGTAGAGACGGAGTTTCACTATATTGACCAGGCTGATCTCGAACGCCTGACCTCAAATGATCTACCCACCTCGGCCTCTCACAGTGCTGGGGTTACTGTCGTGAGCCACTGCACTCTGCCGATTTTAGTTTCTTTATTCATCTTCAGAAGCAAGATTGAGGTCTTGTCTTATAGACACACTATATATGCACATATATATCATATATCTATATACACACATATGTACTTTTTCCTTTCTTTTTTTAGAAATGTAATTAAACTTAAAAGTCTAGGAGTTTCTCATATTAGGGCCAGTTTATGAGAACAAAACTTGGCAACTTTTCAGCAGGGACATGCGAAGTCTTCATTT
Organism: Cacajao melanocephalus; assembly: GCA_963573385.1. Taxonomy (NCBI): domain Eukaryota; kingdom Metazoa; phylum Chordata; class Mammalia; order Primates; family Pitheciidae; genus Cacajao; species Cacajao melanocephalus. The sequence goes on from CAUYLG010073008.1 coordinate 166,289, forward strand.
CTTCAGAACTTTTAAACCAGTTCATGTATATGAACAGATGGCAAAAAGAGCAAGTTATGAGCTTGTTGAAGATTAAGTTGCTCATAAGAGATACAACTTAAGGTCTATGGAAATTTCAAATGTACTACAGGTTGACACCTATCATCATTTTATTACTTTTAAAAATTATTTTTTAAAAAAATTATTTCACTAGCTTTTGTTACATGGTTATCTATCATCATTTTATTCCTATTAAAAATATGATATAGTTGATATTTTGTTTTTAATCATGTACACTTTAAACATTTAAGAAAAATACTCAAAGTGGTTGTATATATCTCTAGATTTCCAAGGAACAAAAAATTAAATTGTTGTTGATGGTAATCTAAACTGACATTACAACTGTTGTGAAATGATTTGTTATTATTTAGTAAAGGTGAAAATGTATGTTCCCGATGATTTTGCAGTTCCACTTCTAGATATTTATTACACAGGAATTCTTACCTGTATGTATGAGAATATTTGTTAGAAATAGCAAAACCTGGAAGCAGCCATTGTCAGGAGACTAGAAATATACAAGGCGGTACCTTCATCAGTGACAGATTATCTAGCCAGGAGAATAAATGAGTTGTAGCTACATATATCAATGTGGGTAAATCTCACAAATGTAATGGTAGGTGAAAATAAGCAAATAGCTAAAAAATATATATATAGTACAATTTTATTTGTATAAATTCAAAATAACATTGTTTAAGAATACATACAAATGCAAAACTTTTGTGAAAAGCAAGAAAACAAAACAAAATAAAAGATGAGTGTTACCTCTTGTAGAAAGGGAAGACTGTGTGAAGGGAGAGGGCAAAAAAGAGAGCCTCAAAGCTTCTAGCAGTACCTGATATTTGTTTTCCTTTTTTTATTAAAAAATTACAAATTATTTTTTAATGAATTTTTTAAAGAACAGTTTTAGGCCTGGTGTGGTGGCTCACACCTGGAAGCCTGGTGAGTGAATGGCTTAAGCTCAGGAGTTTGAGATTGGCCTGAGCAACATGGCAAAACCCCGTCTCTACAAAAAATAAAAAAGTTAGCTAAATATGGTGGTGTGTGTTTGTAGTCCCAGCTACCTGGGAGGCTGAGGTGGGAAGATGACTTGACTCCAGGAGGCTGAGTTGCAGTGAGTGGTGATCCTGCCAGTGCACTCGGGCCTGGGCAACAGAGCAAGACCTTGTCACAAAACAACAACAACAAGAACAGCAACAACAATTTTAGATTTATGGAAAAAAATGGGAAGATAGAACAGAGAGTTTCCGTATACCGTATACCCAGTTTCTCTTGCTATTAACATCTTATATGAGTGTAATACATTTGTTACAATTGAGGAACCAAGGTCGATTCATGATTTTTAACAAAAGTCCGCACTTTATTCAGATTTCTTTAGTTTTCATCTAACATCGTTTTTCTGTTCCAGGATCTTATCCAGGGTACCTCAGTACACTCAGGCATCGTGTCTTCTTAGGCTTCTCTTGGCTATGACAGTTTTCAGACTTGTTTGTTTTTGATGACCTTGACAGTTTGAAGAATACAAGTGCAGCATTTTGTAGAATGTTCCTCAATTGGTGTTTGTCTGATGTTTTTCTCATGATTAGACTGGAACTAAGGTTTGGAGACGGAAGCTATAAAGTGTCATTTTCATCAGATCGTATCAAGGGTACATTCTGTCAACTTATCACTGTTGATGCTGACCTCACTCACTTTGTTGAGGTTGTGTTTGTCAGGTTTCTCCACTGCAAAGTTACCTTTTACACTCTCTCCATTCCTTTGAAGGAAGTCACTGTGCACAGACCATTCCAAAGGAATGGGAAGCTATGGTTTGCCTTCTCGAAGCCTGAGTATCTACATAAATTGTTTTGAATTATGCTACATGAGAGAATCACTTATTTTCTGCCATTTATTAATTTACTTATTTATGTCATATGGACTCATAAATGTTTATTTTATACTTTGGGTTTTAATTCAATACTATTTATTGCTCAAATTGTTTGTCTCAGCATTGGCTAATGGGAACTCTTTTAGTTGGCTTTGGTGAATTTTGACATACCCTAGTCAATGTAGGCGTTTGTTTTTTGAGCACCTTCTTGCTTCCTGTCACTAAAGCTTCTCAAGGGTCATCTTGCATATTACCTGCCCCTATTCTAGACTCACCTATTTATCCAAGGACCTGTGATTCTTTTAAATGGAGGATGGTGTCAGAAACCAAGATCTGGGAACTGGGTGTGCTTGTTGTTACAGGAGCGTTGTTGTTTCTAGGCCCTCTCAGCTGACAAAGCAAGGAAATACATGTCTTTAATAACATGTATACATCTATCTGTAAATATTTCTATAGGTAGCCATCTGTGTCTATATTAACCTAATCATGAGTTCATACTGATGTCTCCAGCTTTAATCCATTATCTAATTATCACTACCTAATTAACATTAGCTATCATCTAATTAATTCATGAATCATCTAGCTTCCTCCCCTTCTTTATCCTACTCCAACAATGAGTAACCTGGCTCCTACCATCTGCCATCCATTTATTTAGTTTTTCAGTTTCGCCGTGAATTTATTACAGTATTGGAATTGTTTGCCCATACCACTATGGGTAACAACTTTATCAGTGATAGTGTAGTTTTTCTGTACAGTTTCTTTTGTCTTTAGTCTTACAGATGATTTTAAAGTTACTTAGGCCAGCACTTCCCCCCATCTCCTTCCAGTGAAGTTGTTTATACATTTATGATATAGTTAGTATTTTGTCACATTCTGCATTCATCCTGATCTTATCCAATCTCCTAAATGATTTCTTTTTGTTTAATTTGCACATATAAAGTTGGCTCTTTGTTCCCTAGAGTTAATGAATTTTCACACATGTATGGTGTAATATATCCACAGTTATAGAATCATGCAGAACAGTTTGATCACCCTACAAAATCCCCTACCCTTCATCTATTTAATCCTCCATTCCTTACTTCCAAACTCTGGCAACCACTGCTCTTTTACCATCGCTGTAGTTGTGCCTTTTCCAGAATGTCATATAGTTATAATAAAGCATGCAGCTCTTTTAGACTTGCCTCTTTTTCTTAATATCATGCATTTAAGATTCAATGACATCTTTTCTTTTCATGGCTTGATAGCTCAGTTATTGTTATTGCTGAATAATACTCCATTGCATGGAAGTACCATAGTTTGTTTGTTTACCTATTGAAGGACATTTTGGTTGTTTCCAGTTTTTGGCAATTATGAATAAAAATACTATGAACGTTAGTATGCAGATTTTTGTGTGCTTCCTTTTTTTTTGTAATCTCATACAGAGATTTGACTGAATTTTATTTCTCAATTCACAGCATATTTTATCATTGGTCTCTGAAAGCCCTTACTCCTTCCAGTGGTTTACTAGTTTGTCTGGTTGCTTGTTTTCCTTTATCCCTACTCTCAGTTTCCACTTACCTTTCCCCATAAAAAAATTCTAATTTCCCTAATGCTTATTTTTTTGGCATGTGTTCCTACAATAAGTCAATAGTTGTTTTGTGTTAATATATTTTAAATTCAAGGAAACGGTGATGTGATATCATGTCCACTCATACTACTTTGTATAAATATAGCCCAGCACTATCCAATAGGGATTTCTGTAATAGTGGTAATATTTTAGATCTGCCTTATCCAGTATGGTACTTCTGGCCACATGTAGCTCTTGAACACTTGAAATATAGCTAGTACAACCAAGGAACTGAATTTTTATGTTTACATTTTAATGAGTTTAATTTTAAATAACTTCATGTGGCCAGTGGCTACCATATTTAACAGTGAATGCATAAAACATGCCCACCATTGTAGAAAGGTTTATTGGACAACACGTCTTGTCCATTAATTCTGACTGTTGTAGAACACTCCATGATGGTCACCTATTACATTTTGCCAGTCCTCTCATGATAGACATATCCCAGTTGCCTCCTGCTTCCTATCACTGTAAATAATACTGCAGTTATCATTTTTGTACATATTTCCTCAAGGACTTTTGTGAAAATTTCTCTGGGATACATAGAAGGAGAAGAATTGCTGGTTTAAAAAGATTATGCATATTTAATTTGGCTAACTACTGCCAAACTGTGCTCAGAATGGCTGGATCAGTCTGTACTCTCATCAGTAGTATTAATATTTGAGGGTTCCTATATCCCCATACTCCCACCAACACTTAGCATTGTACAGTGTTCTAATATTTGTCAATCCACTGAGTATAAAGTGACATCTAATTGTTATTACTTTCATATTTTTAGGACGATTTTGGATACGAGGGAGGTTGTCTCTTTGACTATAACATGAGTTGCAAATACAGTTTTTCCCAGGTTATTGTATGTTTCTTGACTTTGCCTATGTTTTTGTTTGCTTTTTTTTTTTTGGTTGGTTCGTTTTCCAGAAGTCTTTGAATTTTGTATAAATGAAGATATTATTTCTTTTTGACTTCTGTACCTTAAGTCTTCATTGAAAAGGTCTTCTTCACTTTAAAGTTATAAAAGTATTCACCATTTTTTTTCCTGAATACTCTAATGGCTTTATTTTTTACATTTAAATATTTGATATAGTTTGAATTTATAGTGTTATGTAGTATGATATACAGCTTTATCCAAGTATGCTGTATGAAGTACCAACTTTAGCTGGTGTTCTTAGTTCGTTTTGTGTTGCTATAAGCGAGTACCCGAGGCTGGGTAATTTATAAAGAAAAAAAGACTTATTGGCTCATTATTCTGTTGGTTGGAAAGTTCAAGATTGGGTATCTGCATCTGATCAGGGCCTTAGGCTGCTTCCACTCAAGGTGGAAGACAAAGGGAAGCTAGAATGTGCAGAGATTACCTGGTAAGATATCATCACAAGAGAGAGAAGCAGAGATGCCAAGATATTCTTTTTTAAAACAATCAGCTCTTAGAGGGAACTAACAGAGCAAGAACTCACTCACCTCCAAGGAAGGCATTAATCTACTCATGAGGTGTCTACCCCTCTAACCCAAGAACCTTCCATTAGACCTTACCTCCAACGTTTGGGATCAAATTTTAGTAAGTGGTTTTGGAGGACAAATATCCAAACGGTAGTAGCTGTCCACATGGTTATTCAGATGTTTCATTACTATTTATTAAATAGCTTATGATCTCCCCTCTGATTTGAGGCGTCACCTTTATCATATAATACATTCCATAATACATTTAGGTCTATTTCTGAGCTTTTATTCTGTTCTATTACTATGTCTGTATATTCATGTGCCTATACCACATTGTGTTAATTATTAAAACTCTATAGTATGTTTTCATATCTGATAGGACTAGTCACCCTTTACTGCTATTCTTTCTAGAGTTCTCCTAGCCATTCCGTTTTTCCGCGTAAACTTAACTGGCTTCTCTGATTCTAAAAACGTAACAACAACAAGAATAACAAAACTAGTGGTATTTTTAATTATAAACCTTGTTAAAATTTTAAATTAATTAAGAAATAATGAAATATTTATTATGTTGGGTTTTTCTATCTCTTTAAGAAGAACTTTGTATGTTTGCATTTGTGTGAGTCTTCTTGTCTGCCCTTTAGTAGAGTTTTACAGATTTTTTTTCTCGTATGGTTCTTGCACATTTCTTATTAGATTTACTCCTAGGTGTTATATCTTTTTGTGCTTTTGTAAAAGGAGTGTTTTCTTATTTATTTATTTATTTTCCAAAGGATTATGCTTTATGTATATCAGAGCTGTTAATGCTGTGTGTTTATTGACTGCCTTTGTTTGAGGGAATGTGATGCTACACATGTACACCATGGCAGTACCCAGTGGAATCCTTTTACTGTTACCAGTTTCGAGGTGGATTTTAAATTCTAAATACAAGAAAATTCTGATGGTGAATCTGCCACCCTATGGAACCTGTGTATATATAGCATCTTTTGGAGTTATGCATTATAAATCTGTGTACCTTTTGTGGTCCTAACTGATGGCTTCAGATTGTCCTATTCTCCCTGGGATATCTGTTTTTCCCCAAATATAAATTCTGAGAACGGAATTTTTTTCTTACTCATGTTTCCCCATCATAGTCTCATCCTGTACTTTGATCTCATTATCATTCCCATATGTTCTCTCCTGTCCTTCCTTGTTTCTCTGGATGGCTCTTTCAGTCTACCACCAATCAAGAACATAACCTGAAAAAGCACAATGACAAAGCATGGCTAGTTTATTGAAAGGTCCCTTCTGCACAAACACATGGGAGGAGTGGCTATTTCCTTTTTCTCTCCACTTCTGCTTCTATACCACATGTTCTTAGCTTGAAGCCCACAGATGGGCTACAGGGTTCATTGAGTATAAAATTTATGCATAAGGGCAACTTCTTGAAAAGAAGATTCACAACTTAAGTCATATGTTTAAAAAGGTCTTATAAGTGGGATAGTGATTAACTGTTTTTTTTTTTTCCTGGAACAAAGAGGTCTTAAAAAGTGACTTAAAGAAGAAAAGCTTATGCTCCCTCAGGTGACAATTCTGGGTTGAATGGTTCAGCTTGGCAAGACCCTACCCCATGAAGTTATTCAGAAACCTCAGATGCTTCCACCTTGTGGCTCTGCCGTTCCCCAGGCCCTTATCCTCTTCTGCATAGTCACCAGTATGTGTGTTTATGCTCACAGGAAGGGGAAGAGCAATCATTCAGGGTATCAATTTCTTTCTCTCTCGCTATCCCTGTTTTTTTTTTTTTTTTTAAAGAAAGTGAGGTAAAAGTTGCACACATCCCTTCTACTCTAATGCCATAGGTAAGAACTTTGTAATATGCCCAAAATCCCAGCCAAGGACATTGGGAAAAGCAGTCTTATCTGGGTGGTCATGTGCTCTGCTCAACTTAAATTCTAGAAAGAAAGAGATAATAGATTTTTTTTTTTTTAAATAGCAATCCCTACCATAAGGATTCCAAAAAAATCAAAAATCATTTTAACAATTTCACTGTCCTTCCAGGAAACACCTTCTATTTGAAAATACACATCTTTGGCTTGATCATCTTCTGCCTCTCCTAACTACCTCTATTTATCATCTTCCAGGACACTCACCAATGTGCTTAGCACTGCCCCTCTGTATTTTCTGCCGTGTCAACTCCTGCCTTTACACAAGATTATTTTATTGACTATGTAGGCCTGGGTCAAACATGTTTTCTTATAGGGCAAGATATTAAATATTTTAGACCTTTTAGACCACATGGTCTCTGTTGTAACTACTCAATATATCTTTATACCGGCAGAAAAGCCACCATAGACAATATGTAACTTACTGTATATAGCTGTGTTCCATTAGAATTTTATTTACAAAAATAAGCAGTTGGTACCCACAGGTTGTATTTTGCCAATCCCTGGTATACAACATCTTCAGCTTTCTACTTTATAATTCCTTCACTCCTGCAACTCCACCTTCGTAACTCCATTTTACTTACCTATAACTATGGTTATATCCTTCTCATCCCTAAAAATTCTTCAAACCTGAAACTGGCCCTACTCGAAACCACAGATTCTTTCCAACTTTCCCATGCTCTTTTTCTCTGCCTGATAATTGGTCCTTGTAAATTCACCATTTCATTGACACTTTTATTTTCTCCATGCGTATTAGAATGCTCTGACATATTTTCCTTTTCTGAAACTACCTTTTTATTAGAATCCTCAATTTCAATGCTGCTTCTTGTCATTATACAGCATCTACCAGTCAAATGTCCAGAGATGGATCAATTCCCAAAATTCACATGCTCATGCTTTACCTTTACCCCCAGACTGAATGCTGAGATTTGTGTGTAAATTCTATTTGTGTACATTCAAGGTACCATAGTTATCTAAGTTCTAGTCTAAGTTTGGTCCTGAAAATTGCTTATTACTTTTTAATGACCTTGGTCATCCCTTCCTCTCACTTCCCCAAGTGACTATTTCAAACTTTTAGTAAGGTAGTTAAGCTCCCAACTTAATTTCCTGTCTTTACACTTAGCATAAGATGTTGCCTTGTAGTTGAGGCTATCAGGCATAAATTATCTCCAGTGTCATACATCTCCAGCACACAAACTTAGAGACCGACTTTGGAATTCATTCTTACTTTCTTACCTCCAATTTCTAATGTATTTTGAACAGCTTCTAAGTAGAAGTCATGATACTAGGCTTTTGGAAGACAATGAGGAAAAAAACAAAAACAAACAGACATAATCCTGTCTTTACAGAACCAAGAGTTTGATCTCTTCCAGGACCTTACTATATATATCCTTCCTCTCTTCTAGATTTCTACTTTTTCTCTTCCTCTTTTTCCTAGATTCTTTCCTTAAGCCTATAGGCATACTCAGCTCTCTTTTGTCTTACAAAATTAAAGAAACTTCTACTTACCTGTGTATCCTCTCGGCAAGCATCCTATCAGTCTCCCCATTCACAATAGCAGTCACATTCCTGTCTGCTTCATTGCGCTGAGGTCACTATTGATCCTCTAATGTTAAATCCAGGGAACTTCTATCGTCATCTCAGTGGCCTTCAGTTGCATTTATCACTGTTGATCTTCCTTGAAATTGGTCTCTTCCTTTCTTGGGTAATGCACAATCTCTATATAGGTAGGAAGGCAACTTATAAAACTGAAAAAAAAAAAAAGCCAGTGCATTAAAAAAAAAAGAAGAAGAAGAAAAAGGCTAGATGTGGTTGTTCATGCCTCTAATCCCAGCACTTTGGGAGGCTGGGGTGGGCGGATCATGAGGTCAAGAGATCAAGACTATCCTGGCCAACATGGTGAAACACCTTCTCTACTAAAAGTACAAAAATTAGCTAGGCATGGTGGCAGGCACCTGTAGTTCCAGCTACTCTGGAGACTGAGGTAGAAGAATCGCTTGAATTGGGGAGGTGGAGGTTGCATTGAGCTAAGATCATGCCACCACACTCCAGCCTGGCAACAGAGTGAGACTCTGTCTAAAAAGCAGAAAAAAAAGAGTCCTTACCAAATCAGTTGGTGGTGCTTCAAAGGCCTAGTTATTTACCAGCTTATGATACTTTGACTCTTAGAGCCTGTCCAAGAATACCCAGAATTCTTAGCAACGCATAAAAAGACTCTATGACTGGTTCTACCTCTCTAGCACTATCTCAAGTTAACCTCATATTAGTTTGGAAATTCTCCATTGTAAGACAAAATTCAACAAAAAGCGATATAAATGGTAAAGAATATGCTTAGGCTCAGGTCAATGAAGGTGCCGTCCAGCTTTCCTTTATCAGGGCTCCAATTGTGGATCTCTGCAATTTTCATGACTTTGGCATCTAGGTGTGAGCTTCATCCTCAGGCTGGTAGTTAAGAGACCTGCAGCAGTTCAGGCTTCCCTTCCGTATGGAAGATGTTCAAAGAGTCAGAGTCAGGATTGCTTTTGAGAGACCTATCCTGAAAGGAAGGAGGCATCTTTCTTCCAGCAGACTCCTGCGAGCTACTTCTTGATACTTTTTGGCATGAGTTGACTTAGGCCTACTCCTCCTTGGACCAATCTCTGTGTTAAGAAGAATGTAATAACTGGTTAGCTTTGGCTAATCAGAGTCCATTCCTGGAGCTGAAGTTACTCACCCAGACATCATGGCAAACAGTAAGGTAAAGAGACAACCTCGAAGTTACTTCAACAACTCTCCTCCACTTTATACTTCAGGAATAATGGGCTATTATTGGCTCTTTTATTTTCCCTCTAGTTCTTTTCATTTTGCTTTCTACATCTTAGATACAATCTCCTTCTAGGAATCTTTTGAGAGCTCTTTTTACTCTTGTATTCTCGTAGCACTCCATGTACTCTTGCTTGGTAATATTCTAATTCTAAAATAATTTTCTTCTTTATTTGCCTACCCCTGCGACTGTAAGCTCCTTAAAGGCAGACAGTTTCTTAGTTAGCTTTGTCTACAGATTCTGGCACAGTGCTGTTTGGCATGGAGTAGCTACTTAGTGAATGTATTCTGAGCTTGGTACCATTGAACTTCAACAGACTAACTCCTGGGAAGCCCCGGTGTAGCTCAGTAGCTCTCTAAGTGTTCCACAGACCTTCTCAGGGACTGATGAGACCCTTTTTGGGTGTCTTTGAAATGACAACTATTTTCATCATAATATTAAGATATCAGTTGTCTTTTTCACCAAATTGATATTTACAATCATGGTGCAAAACAGTAGTGGGAAAAACGGTTGGTGTCTTAGCAGGAATGAATACAGCAACACCAAACTATTCTAGTAGTCATTGCATTTTTCACCACTCTTTTTTTTTTAATCCAGTTTCATTTAAGAATAACCCAAATAAAGCAGTAACAATTATGAATTTATTGTAAATTAACCCTTGAGTACATGTCCCATTAATATTTTAAGTGACAGAATGGGGTGTACACACAGAAAGCACTACTACTCCAAGCTAAAGTGAGATTGTTTGAGTTGCAAGCCGAACTATCTGCTTTTGTCTTGTAACACATTTTTTACTTGAAAGAACAACTGAAAAGCTAACTATAGTTATTCAGACTCCAGTATTTGGCTGAAATTTTTTTGAAAGTGAACAAAGTGATCTTGGAAAACAACTGACAGTGTGTGTTGCCAATGATAAAATTCAAGCTTTCAAGAGAAAAATTAACATATTATGGAAACTTGTAAATGCCATAGTAAGCTTGACAGCTTTCCAATATTTGAAGAGTTTTCTGATGAAATCAGTAATGCTGTTAATGGGTGAGGGTTTTTGAAACTGTATAATGAAATGGGCCAGCCTTTGGAAGATCTGTGTATCTCCATGAACCAATATTTTCTAAGTGACCAATGTGTATTTCAAAACTGTGCATGTATAAAAAAGTTCAAAATTCAACATGGACAGTAATTTTAATAAAGAGTGTACAAAATGTTCAATGTGTGGTTTGTGTTTCCATACTGCCAGTCACCTTTAGGAAATTAATGCTTGTCGAGTTTTGGTATAGTATTAAAGAATATCTATAATTAGGTGGCAATTAAAATACTCATTCCTTTTCTAACTTTATATCTGTGTCAAACAGGACTTTCTTCATCTATTTCATCCAAAATAATATGGTGTAGTGTATTCACTAAAGAAGTGGAGATGAGTATCCATCTGTCTTCTATTAAGCCAGTATTTAAAATATTTGCCAAAAAACACTGAACACTGTTATTGTTCTCACTATTTTTTGTTTTGGAAAATATGGTTTTTTTTTTTCTAAAATATATGGTTTATATTAACATGTAGTGGGTTTCTTATTGTTGTAATGAGATGGATTAGTAAAGATTTAAAAAATTTCTTAGTTCTGGCTTCAAATATGGTAAACAGTAGATATACCCCACATAAGCAAATGCTCTTTGTGGTTCTCAATAATTTTTAGGAGTGTAAAGGGTTGCAGAGGCCAAGAAGTTTGAGAACTGTTAACCTAACTCCCGTGGTACTTCAGCTGGGAACTGACCCTGATATTCCAGAGAGAATTAATTGTCTTTCATGCGAATGTAGCAGCACTTGGTTTACATCTCTATTACAACACTCCCACAAAATAACATTAGTTTGTCTGCCTGTGAGCTTAGTACCGATGCATATATAATATTCAGTGTTTAATGAATGAACAGGCTGGCTGGCTGACTGACTGACTGACTGAATGAATGAATGAATGAATGGAGGGTTCCGGATCTCTTCATCTACCCCCAGGTCTGTTTTGTTACTGAACCGTTATGAGAGTCTTGTGGATCCTATGGAGAAGAAAGCTTTATACACACAATAACCTCTTCTAATTAGATTTGCTGCCTTCAGCCCACATTCCCTTCAGCCATATGGGAAATTTCTATGGGTCAGAAAGTAAGAGTGCTTGGTTGAGAATTTCAGAATTATGGAACTTAAAGAAATTTTCAGAGGTCCTTTTCTTTTGCCACTATCTTGAGGGTTTTGGACATACAGTGAGCCTGGAAGGCACATTGTTATGGTTACTTAAAGGTCACAGGGGAGACCAATTGAGAGAGCCTGACATTTAAATCAATTTTGGCATATTTCCCAGGGGCCTTGGTATTAAAGGGTAGGAGATGGCTGTTGTTACAGAGCCACTTGGAAAAGTATGAGCTACTTTAAGACAGAAAGAACATCTAATTCTAAGATATTTTTACCTTCGTTTACCTCCAGAGGAACAGAACTGAAAGTTGATTTTTCCAAAGTTGAAGGTTAAAGGAATCTGAAAGTTATCTGAGTTTCTCAAAATTTTAGAGATTTTGCTGGGCTAGGCAATCCTGGGGTCAGACACTAGGAAACCCAGAGACTTAAGATTTAAGCACCCTGAAAACTCCTAGGTCAATGGTTCCTAAACTTTTTCGTGACAAGACATCCCTAAAAATGATGATTTTTCTGTCTCCCAGGAGTAAATCGCGTGTCTTCTCATGGTCGGAGGTGATGGGTTTTAGGGACTGTGGCTTTTGCCAGATCCCACCAGTTACCCTGAAGGTAGTGGGTGAACATCGCTGTGCGTCTGAATCCATCTACAGCAGACTGTGACGCTAGGGCGTATCTATTGGGAAATCATTTTCTAGTCTAAAGCATCTGTGTGAGATTTTTCTAGTCTAAAGCATTTCTAGTCTTTAGACGAGAAATCATTTTCTAGTCTAAAGCATCTTCATACGATGAGTGTACTAGTATCTAGTGTTGAGTACACCCACCTTATTAATGAACTAGGATCTAGTTATCTAGTATGTTAAACAGGCTAGGAGGCTTGTCTATGAACAGTGAACTAGGCTGTTATCTAGTATGTTAAACAAGCTCAGAGGTAACTTAAAATCATTGAGTTCTGCTTCCATCTCATCTCTGGACCTGTTTTGCTATTAGCTTTAGGAACTATTCCTAATTAGTCCAGTAATCTGGCAGAAAAAAAAAATCATGTTCCAGAATTTCTTGTGGCATTAACACAAATTAGAGCATGTGAAAATATATAATAGCCATTATTTCCAAAAGGGACTTGATAAAGTTGTAGCCAACCCTAAAGGCAAAGGAAAGACATTTGTTTACCTGTGGAAACTTGTTCACTGTCAGTGTTGCCGAATAAGTGGTAATTTATCATTTTAAAATAATGTTAGGCTTACATAAAAGTTGCAGAAATAATGCAAATAATTCCCATATACCTTTCACCCAGCTTCTCCTAATGATCATTTTGCCTACTTGTAGTATGATGATGAAAACTAACAAATTAGCATCAGTATGAGAATATTTTTAGGCGGTACTTGAGTTATCATTTAAATACTATAATATTTAAACATATATTAGAAAATATATGTATTAGAAAAATAATAGACATATGAAACCTGTAATTTCATTTATTTGGTATCTAAGATTCAGATTAAGCAAAAAGTTGATTTAAAGTAAAATTTAATTAAGAAACATAAAAGTGACTTTCATTTCAAGTGGCATATTGACATGGCAAACTTATGAAGGTATTATTTGAATGACATTTTGGAATCTCTGTCAACATAAATGTGTGAATTTAAGAACTTACCTCCTTTCCCTTACTACCTTTAGAGGCTCCTAGGACAATGGCTTCCCAGGATGGGCTTTAGAACTTCAGGGTGCCACTTCTCAGTGATTTTCATTCTCCATCCATGATGGTTCAGAATAAAATCCCTGCATGTGGCCATAGCAAATCTGACTTCCCTATAATTCTCACTTTACAATGTAGATTGATGATTATGGTAGTGGATGATGGAAGTTAATGTTCTTTCAAAGACTGGGAATTGACAACAACTTGGAAATGTTCGTACTAGAGGGAGATTTGAGAGGGAAATGTAAATTATCTAGTTAATGGGTTTTCTCCAATATAAATGCAAAAACTGCTTTCATTTTCAAGTAACCATGTAAATCACAGTGTTGCCTGGCAGTTTTATGTCCTCCCAGGTTCTGTGCAGAGATGATTGTTAAGAACTTTGGAGCAAGGTAGCTATTCAGGGGTTCAGATGGCCTTGAGGGATGTGTGTAGATGGCTAGAAGGACTCCTGCTTAATCTGGAATGGAATTTGCTGACCACATCTGCCTCATGAAGTTCAGTGTTTCCTCCTCCCTCAGGACTCAAAGGCACTTTAAATAATTTGTGGCTCTTGAAACTCAGCCCCCACCCCCTACTTTTTTTTCTCCTTGCTGCTTTCCTTTGGCTCAAAGAATCCTGATTTCCTATGCATGTCCTTATTGTTAGTGAATGAAGGTTTGGTGAGACATAGGGCTTCAATTAAGACCACCACAATTTCATTGTCCTTATAGAAATCAGGAACTTGCTGGATTAAATAATGACTTCCAGGTAGAACAAAGTGTTTTTTGGTACAGGATATGCTTTTGGAATTTTGTAAAAACCGGAATCTTCCTTAATGAAAGCAGACTCAGTCTACTGATTTTTAAGATCCTCTTCCTTTCCCTCATTTTATTTTTTTATATAAAATTTTGAATATGAAGAGTAGCAGTGATGTATAAAGAACCATTTTGTCAGAAGCTACTGCTTTACAGCTTCTGTGTTTTTCTTGTTTATATTTGCCTGGCTTTCCAAACTACTCCACATTGTCTGGAATTCTGAAGTACATTTTCCAAGTCCTGGGGTGCTCTGGAATAACAGGATAAGTGTTCTGATTTCTGAATGTCAGGCACATGAACTGTAGATAACAGTTGGCTGTTAACTACAGTTAACAGCCTATTTTTACATTGGCTTTTGTTTGTTAACTTTTTTATTTTTAAATTTTATTTCCTGAGGTTGCATATCATGTAACAATTGCTGGTACTACCGGCATAATTAAAAAAAAAATACAACAGCAATTTGACCACTGAGCCACATGCTGACCACCTTGCCTAGAATTTGTAAATTTGCTGGCAATATGTAATTATTATTTTTATTGCCTCAAATAACAATAAGTCCAGAAAAATATGACCAGAGGGAGCCATCATCAGAGCATGTCTGCGAAATCATTAGAGCTGGGATTCATGGTATAGTGATACATGTAGTTCCCTGTAGCTGTTGTAATACTGGTAGAGACTGATACCACTCCCTGGATGCATTTGGTAAATTGGGTCATTTATTCATTCTAACTTGGCAGATGGGAGCTATATACTTCATGTGGACTGTAATGTCTTGCTAACCACTGACACCGACACTAACAAAACTGTTGGTCTATTTTGTACAGTCAAGGAAGAAAGTATAGCATGTAACTATGCTTTGGTTTTGCTCCAAGGTAACATTTTAAAAATACTTATTGTTAGGGTTAAGTAGACCCAATGACTGTCACCTCTCTTCTCCACCTAACTTCAGGACTAGCTAAGAGACAGAGACAAGAGCCAGGCAGTTGGAAATGAAAATATCTCCTTTATTATTCATCAAACTATGCTGGGAGATGTGGCTTAGATATGGTCAAGAGGCTTGCTTAACATTCTTTTAAACTAAACTTATGTCTCCAAATAGCAGGTCTCCATGGAAATACAGCTGGCCCCACAAGTCTCCACAGAGTTTAGACAGCAGAGCAGAAAACACTTTATTCAGGCATGCAGATACCAAAAATATAGAGAGGAATGAAAAGGGCTGAGTGCTGCCAGATCAGTTTTTCCCCCATATTTGTCAATCAGATCTGTTTCTCTTCTTCTCACAAGGTGTACAGGGTAGAGACCAGCCATATTACCTTACTGGAGACGTCTCAGATATAGAAGCATGAATTCTGGAGAAGGGGAAGTTTCCCAAGCCCCCATCACTCATTGCATGCCAAGTCCTGGGCTAAGTACTCCCCCTCTATTAGCTCAGGTACTACAACAATCCTAGAAAGTAAGTGCTGTTTTATTAATGTAGAAACTAAAGCTTCATAAGGGAAGTAGTTTCCTCAAGATCACACAGCTAAGAAAGTGAGTGAAAAAAATATACCCTTCAGTCTACCTGACCCCAAAGTCTCTGCCGTTAACTAGAGTGCTATGAGGTCTCAGAAGTCTTAGCTTTAATAGCGCTTTTCACCTTAACATACACTCTGGTACCGTATCTCTCTATACCTTGCTTTTACTATGTGTCCAATGGGGAGAACAATCATGGCTTAGATGAGAGAACCCTTATAGCGAATAGATAGCAATGAATGGTTGTAAATGACAGTTAGCTACACACACATGGATACCCAATGAACTTACTTATAGGTGAAGGATAAGCACTTATAATGTAGATAACAGAATGTACCCAGGCTTTTTTTTTTTTTTTTTTTTCAAGATTTCCTTTATCTGTGTGCTGATACATGCTGGATAAAGGAAGTTAACCTTGTTTCCCATAAAGTTGTAAATTGGGTTACATTGTACTTAGAAGATTATTTCATTCACTTATTCATCCATAAAACACTTATCAGGAGTCCATTCTGTACCAGGAGGTTCAGGGCTAAATTACGAAAATGCTTTGATGGCATAGGTAATGCTCATATGATCCAGGACTGTGAGGTCCTGTACATACCCATAAAAAGAAAGGTAGTTAAAAGATTATAACGTCTTTTCAACCATAGTGGTTTCTTGGCAGAGCTATTTTCAGTTATTATAACTCTTCTTCTCAATAATACGTTCACTGCATTTGACTTCCTGTAGCATCACTTTGATAATATAATTAATTAATTAATTCATTCATTCAGTTACATGCTTCAGAGCCATATGTTTATTTTTTAAGATTTTCTCAGATTGGGGTCAACTGGACATTTTTGAGTTCAAAACGGTGGTGTTTGTGGGATACTGTCACTCATTTGGTGATTAGTGAGATTTGGCCTATTTGCAAATAGATTGTCTTTTTTCTATGCCAAATGCAAACATCTATCAGCTATATACAGAAAAACTTTCTTAAAGTGATGTATTTTGTAGGTGATAAAAATATCCTAATAAAGCAGTGAAAGCGTGTTGGATATTTAGATGGGACAAGCCAAGGATCTGTCCCATCCTTTTGGGAATGTTTTCTTGCAAAGACCAGAATGAGTCCCTCTCTTTAATAAATAATTTTCACATCTCCCTATCTCACATAGATAGCCCTTTTACCAAAAGTCTCACAGTTTTTGTTATCTAACTCAAATTATTTTATATTACTTGTTTACTCTGCATTTATTTTTCCTCCCAGGTAGATGGTAAGCTCATGTATAAGACCTACCATCTCTTGTGTGTCTTTTTTCAGAGCCCCTGTCTTCCTTAGATTCATAAACACTGCTATGCTCATCTAAGTCTCAAGGAATAGTTACAGAATAAATGCATGAGTTCTCATCTGCTAAGATTCACCAAATCCCAAGCTTTGTTGTTAACTCACACTGGGAAAGATTTTTCAATGGACTGTTTTTCCTTCCTTAATTTTCTGCATGGCGGAGTGCAAAGAGCATGGGCTTTGGTGTCAGAGAACCCACCCCTTATTTTAAATGACCACGGCCAAGTTTTATTCAAAGCTCCTGAACATTGGTTGCCTCATCTGTATGGGAGAGATAGTACTTGTGTCACAAGAGAGCAGGAAATCATATTTTAGGGAAGCTGGCACAGTTTTTGGCACCAAGAAGATCCACCCGGGCTACACCCTCTTCTGTGCCTTCACTCAGGTAGCACCCAAGCACTCTTTCCTTTTCTGTTCGGTGATATCCTTATTAATGAAAGCTTTCTAAGGAAGCTCAGCTTGGTGCAAACAAACTCCAAACCTCCTCTAAATCTTGTGAAGCAGAGCTGTCTGGGTGCATTAGCATGACAAAACCACCTCAGGACACAGCTATTTGTCCCAGTCCAGTTGAAGGTGGAGCCATGTTGGCTCAGCAAAATGACCAAGTATTCTAAATATATCTGGGTCAGCAGCCTCTTCTCCGTGCTTTCCCTTTTCCTTCTACTTCTCGTCAACCAGACATTCCTCAGTGGCTTCCCCTCTACCCCACCATAAAAACAGAGGTATCTGATATAATTAATACTGTTTGATTAACTGATTGTAGTTGAATGTGAATGAGTTTCAGCTAGTGTTTTATCCCAACCAGCAGTTATATTTTAGGCCTTTTACGTCTATAGTCCCGTGATAAGAGATCTCTAGCATCAACAAGCAGAGAGATTTTCTGGGGCAGGAAAATTCTACAGTCCCAATCTGCTGGCTCTAAGGTTGACCTTGAACATAAACCAAATTTAACCTTTTTAAGGTAATAGGATATGTTGGCTCGAAAGAGGCATCTCTCTTTCTCCCTGATGCTTGGGCTCCCTTCTCCCCTGCGGAAAGTTGACCTGAGCACCAGGTCTGGAGCTTGCTTTGGTGATTGTCAAGAGGGTGGGTAGAAAAGTGAGTACCCTATCATAATCCTCTCTTCCAGCCTCTAGAGGGCCATATTTCCTGCCCTTTGTACCCTGGATAGTACCTCCTCCTTCCCTTTAAGGCTGATATCTTAACCTCATTCTAATCACTATTCTCATCATTTTCTATTCTAAGACCCATAAATGCATGTTTTATGTTTTCCAATACACTGGATACTATTTTAGTGAGCATTTTATTAATGGACTTTCCATATTATAAAAATCACCGTAAATCACAACAGGCAGAGTGGCATAGTAGAGTTTTAGTCTAAGAGACAGGAGACCCAGGTTCAGTTTGGCTGCACAGCTATAATGGGTCCTCAGTATTTTCCAAGTCTAGCTTGGGTGCTGGGCATCCACAAAGAGTTAATGCCAAGTCTGGGCCTTCACAGACCTCGAGAGTTTGTGTATTAGCTCTACCTCTAGGTAACTGTGACCTTGAACAAGTGCGTTTACCTCTCTGGATTATGTGTATAATTACGGCGTTGGAGTAGGTGAATCTAATGCTCATTCTAGCTGCAGATTTTATGAATCTATGTTCAGCAGACCTGCCTCTGGGAATTAATACTTCAAAGTAATATTTTCCTATTGTAATAACCCTTCTTGTCTGATATCCTTGAACTCTTTTCTTTGTCCCTTGCGTTATTTCCATCTTAGTTAATAATGTCTATGGCTGAGAAAAGCCTGTGATGAGGACCTTTTGTCTTCAAGAAGAGGTGTTGGCTGGAATTAGACGTGGCCTGTTCCACTTGTTTTTTCCTTTTTGAGTCATGTTTCTGTCTTAATTCTTTCTCCTGTCATCACCAGTCCTTTCCTTGCATGTGTTGTCAATATCCCTCTGTTTATTTTGTTATATAATTGCTCAGCATTTGTGTTGTGGCTCTTTAGAATCACATCCCCATAAACTTTGTACTTTCCTGCTTGTTCATACCAGTGTTTTCTAGCCCAGTGGTTCTCTGCCAGGGACGATTTTACCACCCCCTCCCATTTGGAATGGCTGGAGACATTTGGTGCTATAGGCATCCAGTGGATAGAGGCCAGAGATGCAGCCAAACATCCTACCATGCATAGGGCAGCCCACACAACAAAGGATTATCAGGTCCAAAATGTCGATAATGCTGAGGTTGAGAAATCCCTGGAAAATTATTTTTAATTTCTTTAAAGCAGAAGCCAAGTATAATATGTCTATTTTCACATGAATAGAATGCAGCACAGGGCTACACAACAAGAAAGAAAATAACTGCTCACTATTGTTTGACTAGCCCCTGGGTAGGTGAACAGAGTTACCCATGGCTCAGTGATAGAATTTAGCCATGCGCCATCTTACAAGAGCACATCTAGGAAGATGGATAGAAAATTGTGACTAAACCCATGGCCGAGGACAGTGGCTCACGCCTGTAATCCCAGCACTTTGGGAGGCCGAGGCAGGTGGATCACCTGAGGTCAGAAGTTCAAGATTAGCCTGGTCAACATGATGAAACCCTGTCTCTATTAAAAATACAAAAATTAAACCGGCAGTAAAGATGTGTGCCTGTAATCCCAGCTACTGGGGAGGCTGAGGCAGGAGAATCACTTGAGCATGGGAGGCAGAGGCTGCGATGAGCTGAGATTGCACCACTGCACTCAAGTCTAGGCGACAGAGTGAGACCCTGTCTCAAAACGACAACAACAATAACAACAACAATGAAACACCACGGTTATGATATTTCATGATACTTTGAAACACGTAAAGACTATTCTCTAGGCTGTCTACAAGCTGAGGAGCAGGGAGGCCAGTCTGAGTCCCAAACCTCAAAAGTAGGGAAGCTGACAGTTCAGCCTTCAGTCTGTGGCTGAAGGCCTTTAAAAAAACAATTAAAAAAAATAAAAAGAAAAAAGACTATTCTATTGGGGTATTTAGTCAAATGCAGCAAGACTGAAGACCCTAAGGCAATCCAGCTGGGTTATGTTCATAAGAGGACACTCCACATGAGAGGAGCCACAAGGACTGTCACAGTGACTAGTGAGGCATAGGGGTGCCTACCATGAGGGAAAACAAACTGCAAAAACCTTCAGTAGGATGGGACTTCATTTGATGGCAAATATTAGTGCAGTGTCCAACTCTCTTAATAGCAGTGGTACTACTTTCTTCGGGAAGACAGGTCATCTAGTTTGACATTTGTTTTGCTTCATTTTATAATTCACAAGTTAGAGCTGGTGCTTCTCTATAAACCTGTGA
The DNA here is from genome assembly GCA_963573385.1 of Cacajao melanocephalus. Classification (NCBI taxonomy): domain Eukaryota; kingdom Metazoa; phylum Chordata; class Mammalia; order Primates; family Pitheciidae; genus Cacajao; species Cacajao melanocephalus. Next base: position 186,783 of record CAUYLG010073008.1, read on the forward strand.
TAAAATATTCTAGAACAATGCTTGTAAAATTTTAATGTGCATATGAATCACCTGAGGATATTGTTAAAATGCAGATTCTCTTTAGTACTTTTGGAGTGGGGACGAAGAAGCCACATTTCTAACAAGCTGCGTGCTACTGGGTCATGAGAACACTTTGAGTGGGAAAGTTTTTAAATATTTAAGCTGGAAAGTATTTTAAAGGTAGTTTAACCCAAGCCTGTATATCACAAATGATGAAACTGAGGCCTGGAGACTCTAGAGCAGTCGTGGACAGAGCATGGTGAACAGATGTCCAAGCCCAGTCCCCATGCCCTTCCTTCCCCTCTTCCCCCACCTCCAGCTTACCACTTTACTGCACAATTTTTGGCAGGCCACTTCCTGTTGCTGGGCCTTGGCTTTCTCTTTTTAAAAATGAGGGGGCTGTAGTCCCTGTAAATTCTGCTGTAGCTGGGGCTATTTCCTCCATGCCTCTGTCATTTGGATGCCCATGGTCACACTGCTTGTGGCTCTTTTCCTGCTGCCTACTGCCTCCAGGGAATAAATCTGGAGAATGCAGGAACCAGGGCTGGGTGGGCAGAAGATTGCTGGGGACTGCTGGTTGGGTACTGGCAGGATTGCCAGGTACTGTCTTCATATGGTGAGTGTACTAGGATCTAGTGTCGAGTACACCCACATTACAAATGAACTAGGATCTAACCTTGGTCACAAATGAATCCCAGCACCCATCGAGCTGGTTCAGGGCCACTACTGATGTGATGAAATTCACAGAGCTTAATGAGAACTGACGTTTCTTGCTGCTGAGAAACGAGGCAACAAAGCAAAAGCAACATCCCGTGGCAGTAAGCACATCCACCTGCCCTTCCACTTGTGGAAAAAGTTCTCTTAGAATCCTAGGGATGACATTTCTATTAATATTGCATTGGAGGTCATTGGGGACAGGAGAAAGAAGGAGAGAGAGGAGACCTGTGCTTTCATTCACTCGAACCTCTTCATTATTCATCTGCTATAATGTCTTTCCTGGCATCCTGTTCTTTTTCAGGTCATTGTTATAACTAACCAAAATGGTTAGCCTTGGACATCCCTCTGGGAATTCCTAAGGCATTTCTCAAACCTTATCTGAAAATAATAATTATACCTCTTCTCACAGGATGATCATTATTGCTGAAGTTTCCTCTCCCACCTGTATGCATTTTTACCACTTCCTTTTTGCATTCTATAGTAGCATACAGTGAAGCCATTTTTAAAATGTGGGGGGAAAAAATCGATATTTTAAGCAATGAAGATGCATTGTTTTCCACAGGAGTTTTCTTTGAGGATTTTTGCAGACATCAGACAGTAAACCTCCTTTGTATCTCTTTAAAGCATTAAGGAGGATAGCCCCTTTCATTCCCCACTGAATAATAGTAAGACTGAAGCTTAGCAATTTGATGTTTGCCTAAGTCCACCACAGTGGGTTGGTGGGGAGCGAACCAACATCAAGAATAAAAATCCAGACACCTTGTGATTCTCCACTCCTCTGAGGTTGCTCCCAGTAGTATATTAGACAGGACTCCAGGGGTGGAAGATCAGTGTTCTCTAACAAGATCAGAACTGTAAGAGCTGATTAGACCCGTGTGATGGAGCAGGAGTAGACAATGAGTGGTGGAGAGGTCAGTGAGGTACTGTTGCTTTCTGGGGCCTGCATTTCAGAAGCAAGAAGGCACTCAGTGAAATGAAAATGTAACTCATTTAGTCTTGATGCAATGACATTCCTGTATTTGCAATCCATGACTAATCCGTGGATCTCAGTGCTCCTTGGAAGCACAGAGGCTAGCTATGAACATGGAATGATGAATTTTGTAGATGTCAGCACAATGGATTGGGATTTGTGGATCCAGAGATCTGTGCCGTCATTTCTGCTGCTGTTATCTGCAATCGATAAATGCTTTCAACGCACATTCCCTGGGTGACTACTGTAAACACAACACAGTCCTAGTTTCAGATAATTTTGTTTCTTTAGCATCTGATACATCGTAGATATTCAGGCTAAGTTAGTGATATAAATAAATGTCTGAATGAATTAACATATGTGCTAAGGTGAATGTGACCTGTTCCTTTCCCTCATATAACATGCAATCTATAGCATAATTATGCAATCTATATAACATTAGTTATCTTCTTGAGCTTTGTTTTCCATACTTCAAAAATAAAAATAAACTAGACCTTTACAGGGCTCACCTATGCACTCATTTATTCCTATCCTTTTGGATAAGTAGAGATGCTTCCCTACAAATTATTGTTAGATGATTTAAGTGGAAGATCTGTACGTTAGCTGAACTATTGGTAAAATAATGGCTTTTGTCTTTACTCTGATGATATTCATGTGCAAGTATTATTAATGACAAGATATAGCCCCATTCCTGCCCCATCATTATGCTTTGACCATCTTGATCTATCTCCAATTAAAGAAAAGAGAAAGGTGTGATGTGTTTGGGCTTCTGGGGCATTCATGCTTATGTGGCACACGAACTTTGAACCATGTGTTTTTGATATAGAAGAGAATTCTTTTAGTCTCTTTTAAAAAGCTAATATTTTTAAGGTGACAAAATGTTGCAGAAAGAGAAGAGCGTGGGCTTTGCATCTAGACGGACCCTGTTTTGAATTCAGTCTATGAGTGATTGCTATCCAGTTACTCGGCTACTCTGATCCTCGATTTTCTTTTGACCTCTGGGAAGTTTATAAATGGTAAAGTGCCTTGTACACAATTATTGCCTAATAGTTCTTCTTATTCTAATTATTATTTAGGTCAGTGCTTAGAGGCATCTTTAAAGATATCTTAATTGGATAACTAAGGTGATACATGTGATAAAAGCAAGATTCAGCTGGACAGGCACAGATGTTATGCTGCAATATTAGAGACACTTTAAAGGCTATCTTTAAAATTACAGTGTATGAATCATTGTGATTTATGAACTAACCAAAAAGAACTCTTTTCCTGGAGAATCTGACCTATGGTGTGTCACAAGGAGAGGAAGACCACCAATACTGAAATATCTCCCTCATGTTTTTACCCGCTTCTCACTCGAGTATGAGTATCCCTTAACACATCATTTTACTTGGCAAATGCAGAAGCAAATATGTGTGATTCCAGGTCGTCAGTGAACAGCTTTACTGGCATCATAACAGTTTACACCTGTTAAACACAGGCAGTTTGCTAAGCAAGTGCTAGGACATATACCAAGGCAGGATAGGAGGTGGCTTGCAGACTGGAATTTGTTAGCTCTGTTTTTTCTATCAGGACCTTTGGAGTTCAGTCCCAAGTGGGTCCTAGCCATTCCCCAGAGTATACTCAAACCTTGGTGGAATTCTAGATTACAGCTTCCAGCTTCCAGACTTTTGATGTTTCATTGCATTGTTATCTAATGCAGAAAGGAGACCCTGCTGCTGGTATCTGTGCCGTCCTCCTGATGAATGGGCTTATGAGATACTAGGGTCAGGAAAAGGCATGCAAAAATTCAGCTGCAGAATCACAAAGTTACCTGAATAAAGCCACAGGATGAGAAAAGCAGACTGCCATCATTCCTTTTGGTGACTTTGTTTGGTACCTACTCATCTCTACTGATGATGAAGTTCAAATAGAAGATAGTAACTGGTAACCTAAATGGTGTATGTGGATCTTCTTAGCCATGGTAAGAATCATATTTCCTACTCAGGGGAAAGGACTTGATTAATTTGTTATTTTCTTTGTTCACATGTTTTTAGAAATGCGATACTTTCCTTACCTCTTTTGATTATAAAGTTAATATATGTTCACAGTATTTGTTTTAGAAATGATAGGAAAGAATAAAGAGGGGGAAAATCACCAATAACCTTACCAACCAGGAGGAACCTGCTATGATTGGGATGTTTGTCCCTTCCAAACCTCATGCTGAAATTTGATCCTAAAGTGGTAATGTTGGGAAGTGGGGCCTGGTGGGAGTTGTTTGGGTCATGGGGACAGATCCCTTATAAATTTCCTCCAGGGTGAGTGGGTTCTCACCTTATTAGCTCCAATAGAAGCTGATAGTTAAAAAGAGCCTGGTACTTCCCCACCATCACTCCTGCTTCCTCTCTCACCAATGGCTCCCCTTCTGCTGGTTTCTGATGTGAGACAAAGCAGCCTGAGGCTCTCACCAGATGCAGATGTCCAATCTTGAACTTTCCATCCAGAATCATGACCCAAATACGTCTCCTTTCTTTATAAACTACCTGCTGTCAGGTGTTCTGTTACAGCAACAGTAAACAGACTGAAAGAACCCTTCTGACACATAGGTATATTTTCCTCTTTTAAAGACTAATTTTTACCTACATTACCTATTGCCTATGTATTTTAAAATCTAGATTTTTCATTTAAAAATTTAATATACACAAATTTCCATAATGTAAAAATCTAAAAAATATAATTTAATGAATTCTGGGAAGGCAGCAGATGGGTTTACTATTAAATTCTCAGTTCCTATCAGTTTGTGGCACAACATAATCTCTTGATATATATTTGTTGAATAAAATAAACAATGATATTCTAGCATGTGGATGTTCAAAATTCTATCAGATAATATTGAAATTTCTTATTATTTTTGCAATTATACCTAATGCTGCAGTGAACATCTATGGTATAACAAAGTTCTTTTTGTACTTCTGATTATTTTCTTAGGATAGGTTCCCAGAAATACGATTACACACTCTGTCAAAAGGGTATGAGCATTTTAAAGTTCTTGGAACATATTACCAAATGGCTTTCCAGAAAGGTTGTATTAATTTATATTGCCACCAGAAGTGGATGAGAAGCACATTCATTGTAGCCCAGGCAGACAGGGAGTAAATACTGCAGGAAGGACCACTTGGGCAGCTCCATCCATCTGGGAGGACAGACAAGAGCAGCTTCTGGTGACTTGAGAGGAAGGTGTTTTTTAATAGGATATGAAGAGTGAAGTTTGTCATGTCCTTTAATTAAAAAAATCCAGTAAGTGCAAACTTGGTCTAGGGATAGAAAAGATAACATTTTAGGAAAACTGAAATATTAAGCTTTCTCCTGCTTACCTAACAACCAGCCCCTGCAAACCTCAGAAAGGATGCTGCATGCCAGGAGCTAATGGTAACCTTGTCTGCCTCCACCTCTCAGTGTCAAACACTTTAACGTGGACCAGGCTCATGCCAGTCTCTAGGTAACACTAATTCCTGATTTAATTACCCTTGACAGTGTGTGATGGGCCTTAACAAGCTGGAATCCCTAATGAATTGCATCTTGGGGGTTTAGAGCATTACCTGAAGGGTGTGGCCCTCACCCAGGCTCCCTCTGGTGGGTGCAGAAAACCAGATTCCAGCTCAGGGATTCAGTGAAAATGACAGGGCACCATCCATTGACCTGCAATGTGATGCTTCTAGGTGGGCAGGTGAAACACGCTATTTTTCTGAACCTAAATCATTAGAAAAGAAGCACCCCAAGAACAATTTAAAGAGTATCAACATTAGATAGGTGCCATGCCACCTCCCCTGCCATAGAGTCATCATCCTGGGGCACAGACTGTTTTACTTTGTTGTTGTTCATTTCAGGTCTCTTGTTGATGTAGGATAGGTCTGGGGTGGGAGGGTACACTTGCTCACTACATTGGGAGGATATCCTAACCTCATAACCAGGATCACACAAACCACCCTTCCTTGCACTGGCAAAGTCTAGTTTTATCTCTGGCCATCTTTGTTAACTGAGACAAGATGGCTGTTTTGTAAAAGGTAATTTAAATAGGAAGAAATAATAGAAAAAGAAAATGTCAAATATATTTGCAAAGGTGGATCAGTTTACAAAGTAAGGTGTAGCCATGAAAAGGATTGTTCACTCATAAGCTCTGTGACCTTGGGGCAAATTAGTTAATGTTTATGAGCCTCAGCTTTCTAATCTGTGAAATGTAGATAATAAAACTCACATTGAAGGGTTTTTTCTTTTCTTTTTTTTTTTTTTTGAGACAGAGTCTTACTCTGTCGCCCAGGCTGGAGTGTAGTGGTGCAATCTTGGCTCACTGCAACCTCCACCTCCTGGGTTCAAGCCATTCTCCTGCCTCAACCTCCTGAGTAGCTGGGACTACAGGCATGCGCCAACATGCCAAGCTAATTTTTTGTGTTTTTAGTAGAAAAGAGGTTTCACTGTGTTAGCCAGGATGGTCTCGATCTCCTGATCTTGTGATCCACCTACCTCCGCCTCCCTAAGTGCTACGATTACAGGCATGAGCCATCGCACCCAGCAAAGGGTTCTTGTTAACATTTGAAGATGGAGTGCATGAAAGACAGAATATAGCATGACTTTTAGCACGTCACTGGGGCTCAAGAATGGTAGGTGCATTTTTCTCTTTTTTTTGTTAGGTGGTTATTATTTTCCCTATTTCTTTCTTTTTGTTACAACTCTCTTTCTCAGGTAGAAGCTAAGCAAAGATATTCAGTCTCTCAGGCTGAAGAAGATTTGAGCTGATAGTGCGTCTTGGTCTGGCAGCGGCATTGATCCCTCCCTACATCCTGCTTCCTTGCTTGCTGGGATCCTCGGGACCTGCACACTGCTCGGCAGTGTTACTTCTTCGCATTTCGCCTCCCTCAGCCTTTCCTCTGTCCTTATACTTATTTGTAGTTCGATTTTGAAACGACAATGCGCTCTTCCATTCATGAATTATCCCTAATTTATCACCTGGAATTTATGCCAACTTGTTCTATGAACGCAGTGATTATATAGCCCAGGAACTGACACTCTTATCCCTTATATGTCTACTGGGAAATTTTTATACTGCTTGAAACGTATTCATCTGTTGTTTTCCCAATAAGATGAATTCCACTATTTGGTGAAATGTGGCATCTTCATCTATGGGTCTGGTTTAGCATACTGACCTGGTCTTAAAATAATCCTAATAGTGACACCATCCTTCCTTGGAGCTCGTTGGCACCTTTGACAGTGAGAGGCTACTTCTTTCTCTGTTCTTACATTCATACTTTTTTTTTTCCACTGTTTGTCATATTTCTATTTCATAGAGGATAAGAAATTTCAATGCTCATATTATATTCAAAGCGGAGATAAGTGATTGATTGCTATCTTCCCAGGCCAGTGGCTGAGCCAGGCTTTGCTGGGTCAGGTTGCTAATTCTACTGACTTCTCCAATTTCTTTTCAATCCATTCTATAAAGTTAAACAACTCTTTCCCTCAGTTGCCCCCGTAGGAGATTAGCCTTTTAGATTCTTGTCTAATACCCAAAGACCATAAACACACTTTTGAAATCACAGAAGAGTGATTTTCTCACAGATGTTTCTTCTAGATTTTGATTTGGAAGTCACTTAGAGATCTCATACTTGGTGCATACACATGAACAGACATGCACCAATTTCAAAAATAGCAGTAGTACTGTTAGTTCTCCAAAGAAGGGTAAGAATATTTAAAAATTGTGAGCTTCTTCAAAAGTAACTCGTTTGACTTTTGAAATCACTATGTGGAGAATTTGAGGGTAACAATTTTAAGTCTAGTAATGTTTTGACTTTTAGAATTTTGATTCAGTTAAGCAAACGTTAAATATGATTTGAGTCTTGGAACTCACCATAAAAAGTCCAGTACTAGGCATAGAGGCTGTCTGATGCATAAAGAGAAAATTTGGGGTGAGATTAGCCTATAGAGCTAAAAGTCTTCAGAGAGGCTCGTGAGAAAAAGAAATGGATAGTCTTTTGTTTTCTTTTTTTCACATGGTACTTCTAAGTTATAATCCTTTTCAAAAACATCTTGTTTTCCCTAATTCATCTAATGACAGAAATTATGTGAATAACCCTTAAATCCCTATGCAGGGTTATAATTAAGAAAAGATGAAGCCCCCCCAAACCATTTCTGCTAGTCAATGGAAACTTACATTTATATTATTATTATTATTATTACTATTTTATTTTATCAGAACCTGATGATTGCTTCACCAGGGTATTGTAAGTTATTATTTGTAAAGAAATTGTATCTCTCTGGAATAAAGGTCATTTTCTTTTGCTGCATAAGTTGACATGAAAAATTACATCTAGAGCAAACATTTACGTTTTGAATCATATGCGTACAGGATGCTGTTGACCTGACAAACTGTTTAAATAAATCATCGAAATGGGATACCATCCATCCAACAATTTTGAAAGAGCTGAAAGTAAAATTGTAACACTGTGGGCCAAATATGTCAGATGGCTCCTGAATGAGAACCCTGAGTCACTGGCTGCCCTGTGCAAGCGTCAGCATCACTCAGGGATCTTCAGAGGGGACCTCTGGGCCCTTAGGCCACCTTCCGTTGAAGGGCTGAGGTGAAGCACTAACCGAGAAAGTACCACAGCCAGAGTGGAAAGATAGCATGGTGGTTAGAGTCTTGGGCTTCAGACCCCAGTGGACATGGTGGGTGAGGTGTGTGGAAGCTGCTCAGTTACGGAGAAGGTATGGGCATAGGTGGAATAGTGGAAAGTACTGTGACATGGGTGAAAAACTGGTGTAGACATCAAAGAAGAGAATAAATGAGCGCTTCTCGGAATAAAAAGCATTAACTGTGGGGTCTTCTAGAAACCACTACTTCAAATTTTTAATTTAACATTTTAATATTTTTATAGAAGAGAGAGGTCATAATGAAATGTCTTTAGTGTGTAATCGATGCTAAAGCCTTCCACACACAGGAATGTCAAGCCAATAGAAATAAATTTCAGAACTATCAGAGAAGCTTAAATGAGAGAACTGAAGAATAACTTCTTTTTTTAGAAAAAAAAATTAAAGCTTCATTTTTGCAGCCCATGTAAGTGTGACTTACCTGCGCAAGATTTGCCTAACTGTTCCAGTGATTGCTCACCCTCTAAATGTCTTGTATGCTTATTGTTTATGCTGTCTATTTGGCATGGAGCCTATGTTAGCTTCAAAATTTTATTTATCTCCTTTCCATATACGTCTTGACTGCTCAGTAACATTGTATTTTTCCTTCTGGTATCACCAGAATCTATTACAGAGTCCAGAATGCACTGGATCATCAATGAACCTTTGGTGTATTCTGCATCATTACCCTATCCCAGCTTCCCTAGAAAACAGGGCTTGAGGCATGGACTAAATTATGTTGCTTTTAATAGCAAGTCAAGGACCACAAAAATGAGTACAAAGAGCAGTGAGCAAGGAAAAAATGAGAAGTGATGCATGATGATATGTTGTCATAATGGCCATTGCTTCAGGACAGCAGCAGGAAGACTCAGGAAGTCACTGGGTATGCACATTTGCTTTGCCAAATGGGAAATCTCTGGACAGAGGTATCCCACTCCTTGGAGCAGTACATGGAAGAGACAAAGGAGCAACTACTTTTGTTTGGCGTCTTCCTTTTTCCTGTTTTCCATTGGTCCTTTATTAACTCTCCTGTGCTTCTGGGTCTCATCACCTGGCTCCCGCAGTGGCCACTCAGCAAGCCAGATCTCAGACCCTAAAGTATGGCATTTCATTTGATCTAGAAGTTGCAAGAGATGCCAAGACACAAAGTATACAGCTTGGTAGCTTGGTGTATGTCCCTAGCCAAGGGAGGGAGGATCTGTCACTCTCAGGCAAGTAACTGTTCCTAAGCAGCAAAGCCATGCTGGCTCAGGTCAACTTCATCAGTTACTAAGGGCAGCTAAAATGGAGCAAGCAGCTGAGGGTCTCAGAGGCATGGCCAAGGCAATCAGATGATGGTTATAAGATGCCTCTGATAGGATGATGATGATGGTGGTGATGGTGATGATGATGATAATAAAATGAAAGCACTGACAGCAAGGAAAGAGCCAAGAAAGCACCTGAGGAAGCCAACAAGAATCACCAAATAGGTGGAAGATATTTTTAATGTAAGGATAGATTAAACACTCTTCAGTTAAGATAGGTGGAGGCCAAGAAAAGTCCTAATTAAATGGATATAGATTTGTTCATAACATCTTGAAATATTAGAAATAAAGGACATCTTTTGAAGCTTGAAGGAGAGTTAATTTGGGAGAAATGAAAGAGGGTATTATTATTACCTACTAGTGGGTAGTAAACACATAGAATATATTATCCTCTGAAGAGATATTGTCAGAAAATACAAATTGGTTGAAGAATAATTGAGGCAAGTTCATATTTTATGGAGCAATAAGCTGCTACTATGAGGAAATTAAGGGTGTTTAGGGTACTAGCCCTAACTTTTTGAGATTGAGGTCACAAAAGACAGTAATGTCCTTTGTGTAATATACTTGGTGTCATTTTCAATGACTGAATCCTGGTCTGAATGGATCATTGGTCTGAGCCAATATAGTGTTTTACATACCTATATTTATCATTAACATCCTTAGTACTTTCAGGGACTTTTCCCCACAAGGGACGTGTGAGGGGTTGTGGAGGATACAGCAGAATTTTTGCCTCCACATCTAGGTAAGCAACCTACATTCTTATAGAGGAACGATGTTCACTTTAAGGACTACTCTCCTTTGTCAGTACTTCGTCTATTAGCATTTAATTCTCCTCTACAAACCAGTGAGGGATTAAATGGGCAATCAATCCACTTAATCTTTGCATAGCCATTTGAAACACAAATATAATATACGTTATATATTCATATATAATGAATATTATATATAGCATGTAATATAGAATATTATATATAATATACATTATATATGAATATATATACATTATATTAGTGTGTAGTGTAATATATAATATACATTATATATTCAAACATATATCATACTCATTCTGAACTCTAGTTCTTTGCCTAAATTAAGCTCTTTACTTGGATTGCCTTCTCTCTCTGTTTATCCAATCCATGCACCAAAAGACTCAGGCAAATTCCCATTTCTCCATAAAATCTCTAACTACTCCATTCCTTGTGGCCTTTTGCTGCTTTAAATCATTTGCCATTTATTGTCTTTATCATAAATACTCAGCTTTATGCTGTCTTGAATTGGTTGATAATCACTTTGTTTATGCATATATCATATTACCCTAACTAGATTTTAAGCCCTGTTAAGATCAGGATTGAGGTCTCACAGCACAGTCATCTTCTGCCAGCGTCTAGCACAATGCTAGGCACTTAGTTGATGCCGGCTGAACACTTGCCAAGTGATGGGTTGGCATGTGAGAGGAGTGCACAGACCACCCACGCAAGCAGACTTGAAGTGGCAGGCAGCTCTCTGTAGCCTCATGCGAGAAAACGCTTCCTCCTTGTGTTTGGATAATGAAAGCAGTCCTTGATTTTCACTGAGAGTAATAAAAGTTATTGCCCCTTTTAGTGGTGCTAACTTACTCCCACTCCTCCCCCTCTATCAAAACATGCTGGTGAATCCTAAAGACCTCCTAATTGATAATAAAGAGAACTTAATCTCCTACCTGATTTTTAAGAAGAGAATTTTCTATCTCTCTTTTATTTCTTTGTTCCTCTGGGCAGTGGCTTCTGTGGTAGCTGTTAGCAAAATGCTTCGGGCAATATACATCAGACATAGAAATCCATCATGACTAACTTCCTCCCAAGCTGAAATCTAAGATGATACAGTGTTTAGTCAAAGCGCCATGAAGCTCACACTCACACCCTTACTAAATCTCTCATATGGACCTTCTTTATCTCATCTCTCCTGGCGAGAATTTTGAGGGAGAAGATTCATCTGTAGTAGAGGCCAGAAGAAAGACTTGGAGTGAGAATGACTTGAATAATTTGGCCTCGAATGTGCTACTGAACTCTATTAGCCTTAATTCCATTATCTTCCAGATGCTTCTTGTGAGGATGAAATGAAATGAAAATATGTGAAATGCTTGGGTAAACGAGGAGAGTAGAGGCTCCACTGCCAGGTGGAGGATCCTAACTGGGATTCCAAATGCTGGCTACCTGCTTGAAGCTCGTGTACTCATCCTAGCAGGGAAAGATGCCGAGCTAGCACCCTGTGCTTCTTAGAAAGAGAAATGTGGTATACTTGGAAGTAAGAGTCAAGCCCTCCATGGGAAGCAGCTCCTAAGCCCTGCGATAATCAGAAGTGCAGTTGAAAGGCTTCCTAGAAAACAGCTCTGTCAGAAAGAACAAAATTAAATGCCCTTAAATCAAACCTTTTACACAATGGACCTGTCCCCCTCCTGGACAAGATGGAAATAGACTTGCCATTCTGGGCCTTAGTTCTTTTACCTCTCCTTTCTTTGCCAGTTGGCCACTGAATTCAGCTTCCTGCCTGGGGTTAGCTCACAAATTGATCCTGAGGTCTCCTGAAGGTTTGGTTATGCCAATTTCTTGCTGCACCACTGGCCAAAATGTAATCAGCTCATAGAGCCAGGGTGGGAAAGAGGCAGCTTGCAGTGAATAACTGCTGTCTATAGAGTCTGCTATTGAGAATACTGAACTCCTAGCACAAAGAAGTAGCCTAGGGCCCACCAGGAGCCCAGTGGGTTGAGGTTAGGGTAGGAAGTTGGGGTAGCCAGAAAGGAATGTGAGGTTTCATCTCCCATGATCTGTGGTCACCATCTTTGGGATGTTGAGTAAGGGTTATTATATATTTTGGAGACTCTGTTGCCTGTCCCATCTGTGAAAAGGGAAAAATAGTACCTATCCTGTTCCCTCCATGAGGCTTTGCTGAGGAACAGACCCTCTAATGTATTACATTATTGAGAACTCAGTAAACCACAAAATGTGCCAGGCAGTATTAATTGTCATTCGTGTGGACAAAAAGTCCAGTAATTATTATTATTTGATGAGTTTTTCCCTTTGTTTTTTAATTCCCTTAACATTTTTTGTGCAAATTTGTGTTGACCTTCCATATTTCCCATTGATTGATTGTTGGAATGAAGCCGTCACCTGTACTGAGAGGATTTGCGTGGGACCACTAATAATGAGTCCATTCTACTCAGCATGCACTGGTTCCCCTGATTCTCTTGCTGAAGCCTTGTGGAAGAATGTGTTTCTGCACCCCTGACTAGCACCTGACCCCGTGGTCAAGTGCCACTGCATATGGCTTATGTGTGGTATTAAAATAAATGAGGCAGAACCAGCTGCACTGCACACTCCCTGGAGTGTTAAGAGGAGCCCTGGCCTTGGAGGTAGGGGCTGGTGCTTCAGGAAGTGCTTCAGTCATGATAATCCCTAGAGAGAAGAAGGTTGAGGGCTCCAGAAGGGGCAGTGCACTTTGCTGTTCTGATCCTAGCTCACTATCTCAAGGGCTCTTCTCTCTCAGCCTTTCCATAATTTATTGCAAGTCACTGAGAAGACCTTTTAGATCCTGGGCGTTTCTGCCTCCAGTTCTTTGAAATAAGGAGGATAATTCCCGTCACCTCCCTTGCGGGAAAGCCGTGCGTCTGATGAGTTAGGTAATGTCTGGACAGAGTGCTGACCACTGTGAAGTGAGAAGGAGTGTGGAGTGGCCAGATGCAAAACAGCGAGTGGTGACACTAGCAGCCAAGTTGCCAGGACAGGACTGTCATCCTAGTCTTGTGAGCAGGAGTCTGAGCTGAGCATAGTGTCCTGGAGTGGTGACAGGCAGTAGGATAGAGAAGAAAGGAAAGGGAGGGTCCCCATTTGGCTTCTTAAAAATCTTCTGTCTTGCATCCTTGACCTTGGAAGTGAAGGCTCTTCCCTATTGCCACATTCCAGCAGTAGTCAAGTACATTTGAGCCATCAAGGCTTAGCTCCAGTGTCCTCAGATATTACAATTAATCAGGTTGACAAGAAGCAAAGACAGTTTCACTCTCTGGGTTTTGTTTTGGGTGGCATCGTGCTCTGCATCTTGAAGAACAGATGAGACGTGGCTCCTGTCACTTCTGACCCATGTCTTTTCCTGCTCTGAGTCTCCCACCCTTTTAACTCACTGGGCTTTCTCTCAGTCCCTCTGCAACACAAGGCTTACCCTCTCTACTTCCTTGTTGAAACCCATTTTAAAACCACTTTGGCATGAGGAGAATGGGATCTGGCAGGTAACAGTAGGGTCCCCATCGATCTCTTTTTTAACCCAATAACCCCAAAGTGCTCCAGGGTAGTGGCAGCACTTCCTTCTCTCAGCATTTATGCCTTCTGCTCAAGCCAAGAAATGAAACTGCCAGTTTCGTGCTAAGTGGGTCAAGAGGGCCTCTTGTTTTCTTGCATCTGCTTCAACCCTGTTGACAACATCCCTGAGCTGTTCTGCGCTGCCAGCAGGGCCACCATTTCTGTTCTTCCATTAGTACTTCCTCAGCCTCAACTCTGGACACATGTTACCCACCTCCCTGGTGTAGGTCCTCGTCACAAAACCTACACTCTTGGCAGGGATGTGCAGAATATACTCCATAGGCGGGTCTTTTTAACTCACTTCAGGGGCCCTCAGATCAGCAAATCAAGAAATTGTGGACTGTGAGAACTCATAGAGCCTTAAAGAAGTTGGAGGAAGGGAAGAAGGAGGAAGAAATGCTAACTTTTACTGATCACTTTTTCTATGCTAATGGTAGTACAATACTCTATACCGTAATTTTTACCCCAACCCTAGAAAGAGTAGAAGTGAGTATTATTAGACATTTTTTTTAATAGATGAGAAACCTATAGGATTTTCATCTATAGAAAGAGGATAGTAACTTGTCCACCATCATATAACCATCAAGGAGCAGAACTGATAACCGAAAACCCAGGTCTGTCTGATGTCAGGGGCCGTATTTCTCCCATGAAATGCCCTTTTCCTGCCTTACAGTTCCCCAGGGCCCCTTCTTCCATTTTGCTGTTGAGCAAACAGGAAATGGATCATTTGTGTTTCACTTGTTCAAGGTCACAGAGCTTTTTTAGGGACACAGATCTTTCAGTCTTTTACCCAGTGTCCTATAAAGCAGTCAGCACTCCCCTTCATCCTGTGTATGATTATGATAATATCTGATGTCTTGTCTCTTAGTCTATTAAAGCATAAAACCTTTTGTTCCTTCTTATAGAACTCACGTGGATGTTAAATAGTGCACATGTATATATATACACACACACACACGTATAGAAATCACCAGCAGCAACAGCAACAACAGACAAAATGCAAACAAAAGCTTGCCTATGGTGTTTTTAATTCACAGATCTTCTGATTTCCCTGGGATGAAAATGCTCCATGCTTGTAAGCAGCTTCCATTTCCAAACAGCTCACAACAATACATGCAATAGGATGATAGAGGTAATATCCGTATTACGTCTGCTAAGTTCAGTTCAGACAAGAGAGGAAGGCTGCTGCTTGGGATCCAGTGTGGCTTGAGCACATCCTCCAATCAGGTGAATGCTCCCTTTCTAGTGCCGAGATATCTCCCTCAGAATCCCAGCAGCTCAGAGGAAAGCCAAGGCAAATACCAACGTAAGCAGAAAAACCGGGAGACAGCCTGTGTGAGTGAGATAGGAAGGGCGAAAACTCATTATAGAAGAAAGTGCTGTCTTTTTGCAATGGAGGGCCCTCCTTGTGTCTGGGAGTCATGAATATTGCATCAAAAGAATCGGCTTATTTAACAGAAGGAAAAAGAAACCCAGAAGCTGGGAGAATTAAATAACTCCTGGGAACTAGCCTTAGGAAGGGCTTTTCAATTTGATTGTGGAAGTAAGTTTCTGTCAGGGTTTTGCCTTGGATTTTTAGCTTTGTGTGAATCTAGATGAAGAAAACCCCTTTGGGATGCCTGAAGTGAGGAGAAAGGCTTTTTGTGACCAGAGGGCAAGCAGGTGTCCTTGTAATCAGTGGGGCTCACAGTGCCCATCAGGCTCAAGGCCTGCTTTCGATAGTGTTTTTACCTAAAATGTCCCAATAATTGAAACGCACTGGGGTAGTTGAGGATGTTTTAAGGTGAGTGCCATTGTTGCAGCTTAGCGTTTGACTACTTTGGTTAAATATCAAACAATCAAACGCACATGCTTCTGGAGGCCTTTTGAGCTTCAGATCAGATACGGGAGCTCCACTGCTGCTCCATTTTCTGGCTCTGATGCCACACTGCTGTTTCATTTTTTGTAGAGTGGAACAAATAAACATGAGGCAAACATTACTGCTAAGATTGAGGAGGAGGCTGTTTCCTGGATTCTTATCAAGTTTCTGAGCCTTTGACTCTCTAGTGGACCATGCCACAAGGCACCTGGCTTCTATGTGAGAAGCTTCTCCCTCAGTCTGCCCCATTTCTTCCTCTGCTATTTCAGGACTGAGGGGCGGGCTCTGCTGTTTGATAGCCATCAGGAAGCGGGGAGTGTTACGGGGCATCCTCGGGGCAGTTCTGTGAGATATGGGACCGAGACAAAGAGGAAGGAGAAGTAATAACAAAAGGAACAAAGGCAGAAGGAAGAGAGGAAAATGAAGCACAGAGGCATTAAACACATTCACATTAGTCCATGGTGGTCAAGGCCACTCCAGGAGTGTATGGAGTCTAGGAGAAATCTCTCCCAGAACTTAGTTCTTGAAGGATGAGAGGTTTGAGAGGAAAGAAGGAGAGAAAGAAGGGAAACCAAAATACCCTTTGCATTTCTGCAGCTTCTTTTGAGTTGAGAAGGGCTCTTTAGCCAGAGCCTCCATCCAGAACCTTGTTACCATAGCAACCCACTTGCAGCCTGCAGGGCTGTGACAGCCCACTCTGGAGCTAGCGCTACTGAACCAGAAAATGTTATAGGGGAAGTTTTGTTTCCTGGATTATTAACACTAAGTGTATACGCATGGAGGTATGTAACAATATGTGAATTCAGTAGCAAATGCTGTTTTTCTTCCTTGACATTAAAAAGGTATGAATTCTGTGCATTTATTTAGCACCTACTAGGCACCAGCACTGTAAAGGTACTGAGGATACAGGGATGAATGAGGCACAGTCCTTGACATTGATGAGGGCACTGTGAAGGGGTGTGGGGGAATACACACAGCCAAAGAAACAAGAAGTTACCATGCCATGAGATGAGTGGATTTAGGTGCTGGATGTTTCACGAGCACAGAGGTGGGTGCAGCTTAATTTAGCAGGAAATTGGGAAGACTTCCCAGTGAAGATGACATTCAAGAACTCACAAAAAGGAGTGAGTAGGAGTTTTCCAGGTGGAAAAATGTAAGAAGAAGGGAATTCCTGCGGAAATAATATCATTAAGCAGAAAAGAAACCAAATTACGATTTTTGTTTCTTGACGTGTTCCCAAGGCCACCCACCCAGTAGGTCTGCCCTTTTTGCAGCCACAGTCCCCCAGCTAGAAGGTTTTGGCTGCAGCATTACCACTTTTGGTTGATGTAGTGGACCAACAGCTTTTCCCAAGCCTTGCTGGGGAATTTACCTATATACCTGCTTTAAGGGACAAATGCATTTCTAACATATACACATGTAATACTGGCAAACCAAATGCCATGGGTCCCGAGAAGGTGGACAGGCCTGATTTTTAAAGACAGCCTGAAATTCAGCGCTTGGAAATACTTTGGTTTGGGAATTAGAATACTTTCTCCCTAAGAAATCCCACCATTAGTTTGGCTGTCTGTGTAATGGCTTATTTAAAGAGGGGCCTACCTGTTCAAAACTACCTCAGTGGTCTTCACTTCTGCTAGCTGCTTTTGTTATGCTCCTAGGGATATACTAATTTGCATACTGACTCCAAGAATATGAAGATAAATTACTTCTTTCAGAGCACAGGAGAGTAAGGCCCACCTCGGTAATGTTCCGCAGAGTCCCCCTGGGATCAATGCCAGTCATCCCATGAACACTCTGTGCATATTAATTGGTGATAATTGAAAAATGATACCTGTTGTTTCTAAAGATGAAAATTGTCTCAAGTGATTGCTCACTTTTATTCAAAGACCATGGTTATTACCCAGATTCACGAAATAATCAGATTGTCATTATCACAACCAATATTACTACTAATATATATTTACTATTTTATTCATTCATCCGACAACTATGTTGAAGGTACCGTGGTGGGAATATAAATATGAAAAAGAATAAGTCCTGTTTTCAAGAATCTTACAATTTACTATGTTTGTGGAAGGGAGGATAGAGATGTATAAATAAATATGATACAAAGCAGAATGAAGCAATTGCTATACATACAAATATGTATATATGCAACCTAGCACTATGTCTTTTACATAACACATTTTGTAAGTGTAAAATGATTAATAGGGTAAACATGTCATAAACAGGCAAAGAAGAAATGATTCATTTTGATGGGCATCCAGGGCTTGCAGGACAGAAAAGCTTTATAGAGTGGGTAACATTTATATAGAATTTCTAAGGGTGACTGATATTTTAGTAGGTATAGAGGTAGAGGGTGGTACAGGCTGAAGAAACAGCCCAGGCAAAGGCTGGGAGGGGGGATATTGCAGGTTGTACCTGGGAAATGGTGAATGGTCCAGGGAGAGGTATGGTGTGGGAAATCTGGAATTTGGGCATTTGATTTTGGAACGTATTGAATGCTTTGCTAAGCAATTTGAACTTTGCTGGGGGGTGGGTGGGAAGTGAGCAGCCGTTGATGATGTTTGAAGAAGGAGCTGATACAATTGTGCTTATTGTTCACTGTCTGTTTACTCCCAGCAGAACGTAAGTTCCACTAGGTCAGCTTTTTGTCTGCTTCGTTCACTCATATATCCCAAGAGCTCAACCCAGTGCCTGGCATGCAGTAGATTCTCAATACATATCTGTTGGGTGGGATTCTACCCAGGCTTTGGGAATTTATTTCTGGAGATAATGTGAGAGTTAGGAAACAGGAAGGATTTCATGCAGGAGATTCTAGCAAATGATTCCAGCAGCTGGAGAATACCTGTGGGAGTGAAGCCGGGAGTGACTCTTAGAATGGAACACAGCTATAAATGGGAGGACTGAGGAAAACTGGAGGACTTGGCCACTGAGTGAATGTTCCTTGTGTATCTAGAAATGAACAACTGGCTAGACTGTCATTAACAAGGTGCAGAACTCCAAAGAGGAGGTGCCACTTGGTGGGGGTGGGGAGGGGAGGAGGAGAGAGAGAGATAATGACTTTGCTTCTAGACTGGCTTAATTTGAGGTGCCCTTGAAAAATGCATGTAGACACCTGCTTTAAGAGAAAAATTGGTGGGTAGAGCTCAGTATAAGACATGGGACTAGAGTTATAGACGTGGGAGTCATTAGGATAGAGGTAATAATTGCAGCGTTAAGGGAGTGAAAGCCGGGTCTCCTGGGGAGGAGTGAAGAGCAAGGGTCATGAGGGTAGAAGACAGAATCTGGGGAAAGCTTGCATTTAATGGGTGGGAAATTCAAAAGCTTGAAAAATGGTAGAAAAGTCAGGATTAAAATTAGGAGAGCAAGGGTCAAATAAGTCAAAGGAACAGAGTTTTATGACTGAAGATGTGACCAGAAGTATCAGTATAGTTGAGGTGAAGGCTACTGAGAGCCCACTAAGTTAGGTCGTCAAAAGGTACTAGTAATTTCAGTATAATGGTGGAGTCAGAAGACGTTACAGGAGTTGCACATGTTGGATGCAAAAATAGAGCACAAATGTGGACTACTTCTTTAAGAAGTTTGGCAATGAAGGAAAGGAGAGGGAGGGTGTAGCTTCAGGGGAAATCAGAGTTGATGAAAGACGTTTTATTTTTTATGAATGGATGTATGTTTGTAAGCTAATGGGAAGGAAACCGTTACTTAAAGATTTAATGATAAACTCTTAGTTATATATAGTATAGAAAAAAGTATTTTGATTCTGAGAAAAGAGGAATTATAAAACACGTTTTCTTCTACACATAAAATAATACATCTGTGCACAATTTTAATGTGATAGTGTGAAACACAGCCCATAAAGGTAATATTCAGTCTTGCTAATAATGATCACTTTGGCAGTCTCAGTTTCTGGCCATGGAAACAGAGCTTCTTTCTGTAAATGCTGTGAGGTCAAAGAGGTGGTGATATAGCACTCTGTGCCTGTGTCACCATTTGCCTTGGTGTTGGCTATGTAGTCCCAAGTAAGAGAAAATCAGGTCAGATAGGATGAGAACTTGAGGTTCTAGAATTTGGGTTTCATGATAGTGTTAGGAATCCTAGGTGCTGAGATACATTAGAAGGTTTGGACCTTTCACCTCGCCCTCCAGGTTTTCATAAAGATTAATCATTCATCTTGTAAAGATATTAAGCATATTCCAAAACATGAAGGAAATCTAATAAAATGTTCCATGGAAAATCCAGGTTACAAATCTCTATGTAGTATGATACAATTTTTATAAAATTAAATGTTGCACATGTAGATACATCTGCATATAGAAAGACCTGAAGGACTCTTTAACCCCAGAAATATTAACAGTAGCTATCCATGGGAATGGGTTTATGAGAGATTACTATTTTCTTTATATTTTTATATACTTGCCAAGTTTTAAACAATAAGCATCCATTATTTTCATGATCATACAATTATTTATTTATTTATTTTGAGACAGTCTCACTCTGTTTCCCAGGCTGGAGTGCAGTGGCATGATCTTGGCTCACTGCACCCTCAGCCTCCCTGGTTCAAGCAATTCTCATGCCTCAGTCCCTCAAGTAGCTGCGATTATAGGCATGTACCACCACACCTGGCTAATTTTTGTATTTTTAGTAGAGATAGGGTTTCCCCATGTTGTGCAGGCTGGTCTCGAACTCCTGACCTCAGGTGATCCACCCACCTCGGCCTCCCAAAATGATGGAATGATAGGCATAAGCTATTGCACCTGGCTTTCATGATCATAAAATTATTTAAAACCACAACCTAAATACCACAAAAGTATAATTGCACATGTATTTTCTCATATCCGTCTTTTCATTTAATTTTCACTCTGAAGAGGGTCTGAGTTTGGAGAGGCCTAATTGTATAACCCCTGGGACCTGTGATTAGAACCATACCTCACTACTGAATCAGAACAGGCTCCATTTAGACTATGGACTAGAGCAAATCACAACTGTTTATCTAATATGTGTCCCCATGGGTGAAATGGGTGGTGGCACTCCTCCTGGCCTGGTTGAACAGAGTAGGGCTGCCATGACTAATTTCCCTCCTTCTTTTCTTGCTCCCCCACCCCCTTCTTTTCCCTTCCTTTTCCCTTGCTCACCTTTCTCTTTCTCTTCCTCCTGCTTCTGCTCTCTGTCCTCCTCCTCCTCTGGCTGACACTGCTTCTCCTAATGGTCCCATGCTCTCTTGCTTTTGAACCATATGCACTGGAGAATGAAGAGCTGGGTCAGGGAAAGTTCATGGTTATTATTGACGAAATGCAACAGGAACCAGAGGAGAGGCAAAAGGAGAGTTTTAACTGTGGCTACTGAAATTAGGACATTTAAAAAATTGATTTTAAAGAGGTATATGTTTGTGGCAACAGAACTGTTGTGTATCTTGACTGTGGTGGTGTATACACAAGCCTACACGTGATAAAATTGTATAGAACTAAACACACACGCACACACATACAAAGACAGAAACAAATAAGTATAAGGAAAGCTAAGGAATTCTGGATAAGGTGGGTGGATTGGGTCAGTGTCTATCCTGTGATTGTACTATTGGTTTGCCATGTTTCTATTGGGGAAAATGGGGTAAAGGATACATGGTATACCTCTGCATTACATTTTATAATTGCATGTAATTCTATAATTATCTCAAAATTATAACAATGTAATAAAATAAAATACATATATATGCACCATCCATGTCATACAAAATCCATTGCCCATGTAGCTTAGGATTCTGCTCTGATAGGAAAAACAAATGGTTTTAATACAAATTTACTAGGAAATTATGGTATGTTAGGGACTATGATAAGTAGGAACATTACATATGTTATTCTCTTTTAATCAGTTCATCAACCTTATAAGGCGTATTTTTATTATCCTCCTTCTATACATAAGGAAATGGAGGCTTAAAAAACTTATGTAGCTTATTGGGGCCCACCCAGTTAGTAATTGCAAAGTGAGGAAGCAACCCAGGTGGCTGACGCCAAAGCATATGCATCTAATCAATATGCTATACTCCCTTTGTGCTTTGCCAGGCAACACGTTTGCCTTGAATGATATTTAAGTCAGACAGGCAACGGTGTCTTGACTTCTCCCAGTCATGATTTCTTTGCTTGATATTTGAAGCTCAGTCCCCTATGAGTTTATTTAAACACTACACTTATTATGTGCTGTTTTACTGTTGCTAGTAAATCACATTTATTCCCTGCTATGTAGAGACATATGTCTTTTAAAATTGAACTCTTTCTCTTAGGTTTCTGTGGAAGACCCCCCAGTCTCTCCACACCCACTAATTAACTATCAAGATTAGGTAGGACTTGTCTATATAATCTGTTTGTGCAGGGCATGTAATTGACTATTGATGAATCCTGCAGCAAGACCTGGGAGACTGCAGCAAGGTTGGAAGAGCCCCAAAACTGGCAATCTGGGCAGAGCCCAGCTTCTGGAACTGGGGCAGTGTTTGAGTGAGTCCATGGTAGGTGAGAGCAAAAAATAAATTAAATAAATAAATAAATAAAAAGGGTGTGCCAATTAGGTGAACTGGCAGAGGGAAGACGGAACAAGTAAAGATGAAAATGAGCCCAGCTTAGGCATTGGTACATCTAAAAGAAACAAGGTGGTAGTGGAAGAAGGCAAGGGGATAAGAAATCCAAGGTCAGGAGGATGATAGTATTGAGGACACGTTCTCCACAGCTCAAATTCTCATACAGATTGAGCACCCCGATCCAAAAATCCAAAATTCCAAAATTCCAAAATTTGAAACATTTCTGGTTCCAAGCATTTCAGGTAAGGAAGGGCTACTCAACCTGGATATGCTTCCCATGAGAAGCCACCAGCTCCAGTACATGGATAGCAACACTGTCACCCAGCTGGCTCTGGCTCCACATTGCTGGAAGACTTTAATCACTGAACCTTGAAAGTCCTGATGCTATATGTGATCCTTTTCAGTTCGGTGGGGGGACAGTGGGCTTTTTCCTGTTGTATGGAAGCTAGAAACAACCTTAGGTGTCTGTGCCCTGGTTTGGAGCAAGTGCGGTGGTTATGAGTTATTGTTTCCTGTGGTGAGCTGACTGCCCCCATGCCTCTCTGAGCCTGAACTCCGTGTGATAAAGAGAGGCAGTTTTCAGGCGATTGCTGGGAAGATGCTGAGTCTGTGCAGAGAAGGCTAGAGAGTCAGGAGGGCTGCTGACCTCATGCAGGTCGGCTCTGTGCATGCTTATGTGTTTCTTTTCATGGAATGCTTTGTTCGGGGCTGGGAAAGAATTGGCTAGTTAAAGTTAGCTCTACAAAGATTGCCTTACAGGGAAAATGAAAGAGAACCTTCACAACCAGTCACAGGAGAGAGAGGTCATTGCAGAGGGAGGAGCAGGAGATGATGTGGGGAAAAAATTAATGAGAAGCACTGGGCGTAACAGACTGACTCGAAAAAGGGAAGAGAGAGAAGGATTCTGGGCTACCTGGGACTGTCTAAGCTGTGTGAAATCTACAGATAAAAGGTAACTCAGCCATCTTATTAGAAATGGGGGATGTCTGCACTGCATGCTTTTCTCTCATACCTTCCTTCCTAGGCTAAAATCTCAAACCCAAAGGCATTAGGGATGTGAGATGAAGAGAAAAGAGATGCCTGTTTGGGAGGGAGGAAAATCTACTCATTATAGAGATTTTGATCAAGCACAGAAAGCTTTATTTAAAGCCATTTCTCCCATCAGACCTCATTACCCACATCTGCCTTTGAGTCGATGTCCCGGTCTGTTTGTTGCCCAGATGGCACTGACCCCTGCACAACATGGGTGGAATGCACAGCATCCTCTGGGAACTCCTCCTCATGGTGGGCGGAGCCTCCACCAGGTGCTCAGAGAAGGCGTGACAGGTAGGAGGGAGAGGTCCTGGAAACAGCTGGCTTATGTGCCTTCAACATATTCCCTCTTCCTTTGATATGAAGGATTCTTTACACAAAAGCCACTGTCAGCAGCAAAAACATAGTAATAAGTATTTTTTTTCCTGCTGAAATAAAGTAATTACCACAGACTATGCAAACACCTAAGTGACCCCAACAGTAACCAGAGCAATTTGCTATGAAGTTGGTTTTCACTGAAATAGCAAAACATTGTATGGAAGCCAGCCTGAACCCAGATTGCACATACAGAGGAGAGGCACTTGCCATTCAGTTCTGATAAGGAGGCTCTTTGAAATCTTGGAGCTTGAGAGGGAGCAGGAGGGAAAAAGTGTGAAATGGAAAGCAGAGCCCAGGAACGTGGCAAAAGGCTACAGAACAACTTTGCACCAAACACCTCCAAGCTGCCATCCTTCTCCCCGAGCTGAGTGCTGCCGACCCCTGTGGAAGTGGGCCTGTTGGGTGGATTCATGAACGTTGTAAGGACTGCTACAAACTCTTAAGAGGAGACATACCAAAATCCCACCATACAAAAGGGGGCTGTCTCCTCCTGCTGTAGAGTCCTTCCCATGCCCAGCAGTTGTCTAGATGTTTGCAAAACTAAGGTGAGGGATTGAGGTGATACACAGTAAACTCTCATACAAATCTTTTGTGTGTTCCAACTCTATAACCTATCAGCTCTATCAGAGATTTCCATCTCATCATCATTTAGAGCAATAATAAAATAGAAAGCACTAAGCTTCCATGGAAGCCACCTAGCAGAAGAGTGTGTGTTTAGACCAACCTAGGAGGGCTTGGTTTGTAAATAAATAAGTTATTTCTATTCTTAAGAGTGGTCTTCCAATGGCAGCATCAGCATCACCTGGGAGCTTGTTAGAAATGCAGAATCTAAGGGTTCACCCCAGACCTGGTGAATCAGATGTTCATTTTAACAAGATCCCAGGTGATTCACATGCACATTAAACACTGAGAAGCACTGCTTTGGGTGACATCAGTATTGCCTCTCTCAGTTGGCAGTATTATGGAAAAAAAAAAGTCTTTGGAATTAGTCCTAGATGCAGATCTTATCTCCATTACTTAATGATGTTGTTAAAAAAAAATCCTGACTTCTCTTAGACTCAGTTTCTCTATTGTAAAATCAAAACACCAGGATGGTTGTGAGGATTCAGTGAGCTAATGGATATGAAGTGCCTGGCAAAGAGAGGGGCTTAGCAAAGGTTAGTGTCCCAACTACCAAGTCTTTTTGTTAGAGGACTTTTGAATAAAGTACCCTGCCCACTGTCCCCAAGAGGCTAGATTTTATGGAAACCAGTGTTTGGAAGAGTTATAGGAAGCTTACATGGAATTTCACTTTGCTTGTTCAATCTCACCTCTGTTAAACTCAGCCAGGCTTTCACAGCAATCTTTTTCTAAATCAAGCCTACTTCATAATTAAAGGTTAGATACTGGCTTATTTCCTGGTCCATTGATCCTATATTAGAGGTAACCTGGAATCAGAGGACTTTTCACATTTCTTTTTTCTACAGTGCACCTTGGTGTAACAGCGCAGGCAATGAGCTTAAACAATCTTGGGTCCAGACTGTGGCTCTGCCATTTACTAATGTGTGACCTGGAGGCATTGCCTAATCTCTTTGGGATTATACCTTATCTAGAAAATAGAGCTGATAAATCCCTATCTCCTGGGTCATTGTGAATGAAGATTAAGTGAAAAGTTACATTCAGCTAAAACAGCAGAACCTTGCACATAGTAGGTACTCCATGTGTGTTTATTTCCTCCCCCTTTGTATCTAGAAATAACTGTAACCATTTCTTGGGATAATCTAATATTCTACAGCATCGCTGGAAAAGACAGGTTTGTGTGTCGGTGACACAGGCATTATTTTTGATACTCTTAGTCACTGGCCGCTTCAGATTCAGAGCTAATGTTATATTAGACACTCCAGCCAAAATGGTACAGTGATGTACTGGTCTTATGACTCGTTTCAATAAATTAACTTTGAAATGTTACTTATTTTTACACTTAGGAACTCATTCTAACTTAGTCCTCGTTTGATCTTCATAACTTATTTTAAAGGTCTTTTTGCACGTAATCTTTTCTCTCTATGTCTTATGATGGCCTTTGGCCAAAAGCAATCATTCTGACCTAGTAAAATCCCAATTAATATTTTTTTCACACATCATGTATAGTTCATATTTACCCACCAACTTTGAGCTTTCAAAATATTCACACTTCAGTGAGAAAGAATCAAATATTAATATATTTTATTTGTAGAAAAATAAGGTAGGGAAAGGATGAAGAAAGGGGGACAAATAAGGAGTGAATGATATTAAGTAGCATAAGAGAAAAATATTCAGAAGTATAATTAAAGATGAAAGATGGCTTCAGATGAAATTTTCAAAAAATAGAAAAATCAGTGAGTCTGAGAAACTCGGATGAACTATGTATTTTAGTAGATTGGAACTTGGAAAGATGAAAGCTCTTCCACCCAAAGCAATAAAACAGTGGGGAGAATTGGGATGCTTTATTATGAAAGGAAGGACCCATGAGAGATCTTCAAGTCTGTCTTCTTTATCTTGAGGCATGCTCACACTTAGTTCCAGAAAGATGAGAACCCGTTTTTGCTTTTAAACCATGTTAGAGGAGGATATTCCATGGTCTCTTGATTCCAACCAGCATTTCAGTTTTTAACAGTTTCCAGCCACAAAGAGCTCATTCTGAAATCTAACCTAAGTCCTGTGTTTCTTGTTTAACACTTAATTTTATAGATAATAAACTGCTAAGGGTTACAGTTTTAAAATGCCATCCTGGAACATTCCTGTATCCAATACAGCAATGGAATGTCTGTCTCTTGAGATACTGTGTGTGAGTCTCTCTCCCTCTCCTCTCTCTCTCTCTCTCTCTCTCTTTCTCTCTTTCTCTGTGTGTGTGTGTGTGTGTGATTTCTCTCCCTTAAAACACTTTTGAAGTTTCATCAGGTACATTTCAAACATCTTCTAACAATTTATCACAGATGTAACATCAATGATTTTATAGACACTTTCCAAGTAGGTATTTGTGTTCTATTCTTTGAACAAATGGGTTTCTTAGGTTTACTACGTATTTCCTGCAAAGCTTCAAGCAGATTCTCTTAATTTTGGTATATCATGTTTGAAAAAAATCCAATATTCATAATTTAATAAATTTTAATTATATCTATTCTCAATGTTAGTGTTATCAAATTGATGAGGACTGACATCCTTGTATGTATCAAAATCTCTCTATCCCTTTATCTATTCTAAGTGTTCTTTGGACTCAGATAACTCCACACTC
This sequence comes from Cacajao melanocephalus, assembly GCA_963573385.1. NCBI lineage: Eukaryota > Metazoa > Chordata > Mammalia > Primates > Pitheciidae > Cacajao > Cacajao melanocephalus. Next base: position 213,866 of record CAUYLG010073008.1, read on the forward strand.
TGCTGATTAATTATTATTATTTTGCATGCTTTTACAGCTTATCCTTTTCTGCCTGCCAGAAAATCAGAGTTCTTCAGGACACAGCCCAAGGCCCTCTGCTTTATCTTCCTAGATGATCTCATCCATTCTTCTGGTTTCCGTTGCCACCTAAATGCTTACAATTATATAACTTCAGTCCATATGTTTTTCTGAGCTTGAGAGTCTTATATGTATATTTGTGTCCTGAATATGAACATTTATATATCTCACAGTCACTAAAATTTAACATACCCCAAGCTAGATTCTCCATTTCTCCCCTTGCCTTTCAAACTTCTTCTTTCAGTTTTTCTTATCTCAATAAGTGACACTACCAATTATGTACACACACAATGGAATATTATTCAGCCTTAAAGAGGAATTTCTGGCACATGTTACAACATGGAGAAACCTTGAAGACATTATCCTAAGTGGAAAAAACCAGTCACAACTGTATGATTTCACTTATGTGAGGTACCTAGAGTAGTCAAATGCATACACCCCCTGTTGAGAATTAGGATTTCTTTCTTTTTTTTGAGACAGAGTCTTGCTTTGTCGGCAGGCTGGAGCACAGTGGTGCAGTCTCAGCTCACAGCAACCTCCGCTTCCTGGGTTCAAGCAATTCTTCCGCCTCAGCATCCTGAGTAGCTGGGACTACAGGCGTGTGCCAAACGCCCGGCTGATTTTTGTATTTTTAGTAGAGATGGGGTTTCACCATGTTGGCCAGATGGTCTCCATCTCCTGACCTTGTGGTCTGGCCTCCTCGGCCTCCCAAAGTGCTGGAATTGTAGGCATGAACCATCGCACCCAGCCGAGAATTAGGATTTCTTAACAGATGAAGGGTGAGCATATTCTTAAACATGTTCAGAATATATTTTTGATAGCATTATGGAGCATCAACCCTTGGTTAAATTGATTGCAACTCCTTCCCTTTTTCTAACATCCAAAATATATATATATATATGTATCTTCCCAACAATAGGTTATTGCTTTCCATTCTCCTTTCTTTGAGTGAACAGTTTTGTCTAAATTCATCAGCCAAGGTCCTAGAAGAAAACAGGCGATGTACTCCAATTGAGTATATTGAGTTTATTGAAGGATCATTACAGAAGTTCAGGAAGGAATAGTGCAGTGTACAGAGGCTGATAACAGCAAGGTGCTGTAGCCAGACAGGCCTAAATGGGCAAAGAAGTTACTGGAACCCAGAGCTAGTGAGGGCTGTGTGGGGAGAGCTGTGACCCTCATTGAGAGACACAGCCAGCCCAAGGCTAGCCCACATGGAATTTCACTATTCTGCATCCCTCTGCTCTCCTGGGAACCCAGTCAAAAGGCAAATGGCAAGAGACCCATGCAGAATTCCATACCAGCCATCCTCCCTCAGCACAGAGCAAGGAGAAGAAAAGTAGGTGGTGATCCTGGAGTAGCAAAGGGAATATCCTTACTAGGTTTACGCATCAATCTCTTGCCATCTCCACTTTGGTGCCACTGCCTTTATCCTGAGCACAGTTTTTTTTTTTTCTAATTTGGGTTTTATATTATCATATTACTTAGTTATTTGCTTGAATTTTAAGAATGGAGTGTATCATATTATTGTATAGCTAGACAGAACCTGCCAGTCTTAACCTGAGCTATGAACCATCTACCAGCACCTCTCAATACTGCACTCAGGAATGACAAGTTCCTAAGGCCAGTTCTGGTTCGGCAGGTGTGGGGAGATTCTTCATTTCTAACATGCTCCCACGTGACGCCCACGCAGCTGGTCCATGGACCAAATTTGAAGAGCAAGGCCCTGAACCATTTAAAAATGGTCTTTAGATAAACTGCCAGCGGCCCCAAATTAGCTAGGTGAGGCAGTGGGAGGATCCACCCCACTGCTGTGTGGCCTGCCATCTGCTATTTCATTATTTCTTGGCTTTGCTGCTGGCTCCCAGGATTCAGGTGTACCAGGTACTTCTCCAAGCCTCAACATTTCTGCCTTCGGTATGTGATTTCCTGCTGCGCTTCTTCCGGGACTTGGGAGGGAATCAGGACAGCAGATTACTATGATTATCTTCTGAGAATGGTGTCTTAGGAGTCCTGTCTGCTTCACTGTTGCTGTCATTTGTTTAAACGCCATGCAGCTTGAGGTTTACCTGAGCCAAATAAGCTGATGATGCTTTGCTGATTGGATCTGTGAATTGAAGGAAATGAGAAGTTTATAATCTTAGAGTAAACTTCCTTTTGGCAGCGCAAGGTATCATAGACTCAGATTTTTGTGTGTGTTAACATATCTTTGGCCCTATTGTTTAATAGGCTTTCAGCAAATTTATAAGCAGCACTTACAAAATAAATGACTCTACAAAGAGTAGAAATAGTATAGCAGAGGTGGGGAGTGACTTATTCCTGAACTTTATCTCAGATAGTAAGCTGCAGCAGAACTCTGAAAAGCCAGAACTCTGAAAGCCAGGACTTAGGAAAAGTTACAAAACAGAGTGTCTGGGATGATTATGGGATGATCCTGGGACATCATTGTGTTCATAGTCTGAGACAGCAGCGATGAGACCAGTGGAGTTATAAATATGGGAAGGAAGAGAAGAGGAATATAAAGGATACATTTGTATCATAATCAACTGGGAAAAGCAACCGCATTTAAGAAAGTAGCTATTTTAACCTAAATAATAAAAATACTATTTACAGAGTACTTGCAGTGTGGCCATCTCTTTACACATACTCTTTCAGATCATCACACCTTCTGGGAAGAATAGCATAATGATGAAGAGTACTGCGTCTAAATGAGATTGCCTGACTCAAATCTGGTTTGCACCAGTTCCTGGAAACATGGCCTTAAGAAGCCTATATACTCTCTGTGCTGCATATTTTGTTTTGTTTCTTCTTAAGAGATGGGGTCTCCCTCTGTCTCCCAGGCTGAAGTGCAGTGGTGTAATAATAGCTCATGGCAGCCTTGAACTCCAGGGCTCAAGTGATTCTCCCGCCCTGTGCCTCCTCAGTAGATGAGGCTACAGGCACATACTACTGCGCCTAGCTCGTGCTGCGTGTTCTTTTTTACGTTGAAATGGAGATGAAAATAGAAACAACCTTCTAGAATTGTTTTGAAAAATAAAGGTGTTTGTAAGTGTAAATTGCTAAGAACAATGCCAGAATATATCAATTTCTCAATCAGTGCTAGCAATAACTATTATCATTTAACCAAGTTCTATTTCCTGCATACATGTGAGGTTTTTAAAAATCTTTTCAGGAAGCCATATTATCTCTTCCAGCCTAGTGAAAATACAATTTACAGTGGGATGACCATGTTAGTTATGGTGGGAAAGAGGGGTCCTAATAGTGTTAACATAACCACGGGGCGTTTCCAGATTGTGTTCTCAGCTTCATAAGCATCTATCTGGAAAGGAATATGGGAAAAATAATTTTAGAATGTTGAGTAGAGTGGGCCATGATTCTTTACTGATTCTGAGAAGAGAAAGAAGACATTAAGGTGAGGGAAATCCATGCTTTCGATGGCATACCAAGGCTCTCATTTTTGGGCAAAGTTCTCCATGGGGAATGAAAAGAAACTAAAGCCTCTTGAGGAATCATTTGCCCTTGAATCTGGAAGGTATTTCAGGTGAGTTCTGTGGGACTCAAAAGGTAATTACTACCAAGTATCCAGTGTGACATCAAGTATTGGCTAAATCCCGTACAAGCATATTATTTAATCTTCTCTCACTCTTTTCTTGGTAGCTGAGTGTTGTCCTATAATCCCCTATCAGTGAGGAAATGATGGGCCTAGAATTCCTAAGCGACTCACTGTTCAAGGGCAAATGGCAAATCAGAGAAAGAACTACAGCTTGACTCCCCAGCCAGTGAGTCTCCATGCTGTCTATTAACTCTGTGAGCCAGGTTAAGTAGTCATAGAGGAATGTCTATTTGTGAAAAGAGGAACTCATTTCAAAATGATACTTCACGAAAAGTAGTAGTGATCAAGAAGGGATAACAGTAAGGCCCAGAGGAGTGTGATTTAACAGTTGTAAGGCCTGGGAAGACCTCAGCATCATCTCATCTAAATATTTTCCTCTTACTAATAAATGAAGGAGGAAAGGTCTAGACCTCAAGGTCACTGGCAGCTGGTGTCAGAGCTGAGACAAGTCTCTTTTTTGGACTAGCATTCATTTCACTCTACTATTCTCTGCACATAGTGCAGTTGCTTTTGCTGGGAAGGAAGGGCTGTGGTTCTAAGCGTCTGTGACAGTCTTTGAGCAGGAAATAGTTAAACTGGGAAAATCACACTTTTTAATTATTGAAATTATTTATGGATGCCAAGACACTGCTTGTTTGGTGAACATACGTGGGGAATATTAATGGATATTATATATTACTCAATCCCCTCCTTATTGACTTCTGCATTACAGCACAAACAGATGTGGTCCAATAAAACATGACTTTGTTTTAGTAACATTATGAATAAAATATTAAAGGCCTTTTTTTCCCTTTGGCAGTAATTTTACTAGTTTGGTCTTTTAAAAAGTCAAACCCAGTCATGGGATGGTAATTAAAAGTAAAGGAATGTGCAGCAGTTTCTTAGCCATAATCTTCAGGAGATTGTCAAATGCAGACTGACGAGTATACTCTGTTTGCTGAGGGCTCCTTGAAAGCTTTCAAAGGGGCTGTAATCTGTTTTGCTTCCATGTCTTGCCCACTGTGGCTGAAGTCTGTGCTGGGGAGAACTTGCCCAGGATGGCTGCCATGCCATGCTTGTTAGGATGTCGGTGGGCACTGCAGAGGCCAGGCCGGGGTACTGTTTTTCTGCATCAGTCATGTCTAGCACAAGCCTGCCCATAGCAGGCCCCACAAGTGCTTGCTGGATGAGTTACTGCACTCCAGGCCATACCCTTTAACTCCCAAGCAGCACCATGGTTTGGATTTCTTACTGAGTTGGCCTAGGGATCTGCTCAGAGCTAGTATATACTGCAAATAACTGTGAAAGAGACAAAAGGACCCAGTTTAATGAGCAGGGGCTCTTATGTCAGCCAGACCTATATTTTAGTGATTGCCTGTTACTGTCTTAGGCAAGTTACTTTGTCACTTTGACCCTCATTTCTTTAGACATGATAATACCCACTTTTCAGGGGCTGATTCGAGGACTGTGTGATAAACATGTAAAACAACCTAACTCAGGGTCTAGGAGGTTGTTATTATTCACTTCTGCTTGACACTAGATGGAAGCCTTAGAGAAGAGAGTCACCCAGTCATGTGCCAGCTATTACGTTTGATTTATCTATTGTTTTGTTATATTTGCATGATTGTGACTAAGTGCTGTTCCATCTCTGTAGCTCAGTGTATCCTCTCCCCTGTTCCCATGTAAAATCGTTTTAGGTCAAAAAGTCTCCATGGGTGTTCTCCCGTAACCAGCCTCCCCAGTGTGGCTTCAGTCAATTCTCTCAGTGCCCCATCCTGCTAATCCTGCCTGAGAGAATCCAGAGGACAAATGTTCATCCTGTGATTTTGTATGCAAGGGCAAGGCTGACTGTAGATCTCCTCTAGCCTGGCAAATTTTTTCACTCTCAGGTTTTTTTCTGGCTTCTAGATCTATTCAGTCCCCAAATATAACTTCACATCATCTATTTGCCTTAGCATCTCATTATGAGTCAGGAAGTTGTTTTCCAACCTTCTCTGCTGGGAGCTGTGAACATGTGAGGTCTGTATAAGACCAACACCAATTTGCATCGCTCAGGGCTTTCTGCACTAATGGTCACATGGTACTTAGCACTTCCTTAGTGCTTCTTACCATCAAAACTTTCTATATATATTAGCTAGTTTTTCTAACACATACAGTTGCAGGTAAGCATTGTTATCATCCTTTTGCAGTATGGGAAAACTAAGGCATAAAAGGTCAAATGCTTATTTCAGGTTCTAGTAGCCGCCATTATGGTCAGAGAATAGCCCATTCCTAGTCTGAGTTCTGATAACTCAAAGCGATATATCTGGTTTGTGGTTTCTCTGAAGTCTTTTGGGTTGGCACCACTGGCATTTTCCTCTTTGGATGTTAGCCAGTTCTATAATGTTAAGAATAATTTATTCTTAGGTCTAAAAGAAATTAGACACATTGAAGGTGGGTACCTAACCTTTTGAGACCTGATTTTTGGAAGGTCTCTCATAGACTACCCATTGGATACTATCATTTATAAAAGAATATTCGGCTGGATTGAGAAAGTCGTCTGACCCAATTATGTCGATTATAATTTTACACCCTCATTACTCCAGCTGTTTAAGTCTTTTTTATTTTATTTTATTTTATTTTATTTTATTTTATTTTATTTTTAGGCAAGATGGTGGGTGGGTGTGTGTGTGTGTGTGTGTGTGTGTGTGTGTTTTCCTGCATTTGGAATATTCCCAGATATTAGGATAGAATTGGAGTGAAGTTGAAAGTAACTTTGATGGGGAATGCAGACATTTTTGCAAAGGGTCATTGACCTCAGTAGGAAGGTGTGTGGTGGCATGGAAAAAGCCTGATGGGTCAAGTGGTCCTGAATTTGAATTCTTCTTTCCTTACTTACTAGAAGTATAACTTGCATAGGTTTTATCCTCCTGCAGAGTTTGCTTCCTTCTCTTCCTGAAGAGGCCAGTAGTACTTACCTTGAAAAGCTTTTCTCAAGGTTATATAAATGTTTAACCCTGCATTGACTTTAACCCTGCATTGACTTATAATAGATACCTAACAAAGTTTATTTCCTTTCTTTCCTCCCCTTATTTAACCTTGAGGATAGACCTCTGTGTACTCTCAATAGACCTTACAGATGGAGCACAAAGGATAAATGCCTAATTACTCCATGTCCCAAAATGATGTATGTTCCTGAATGTGTCTGATTTCTCTTTGTAATTAGTGGGACCCATTTCAGATTCTGCAGACTGCCAGCAATCAATTTGAAAATGACAGATGTGAACTCACTCATTATCCTAATAGGTCCATTTTTAGTGTATGAAAACTGAGACCAATCTTGCCTTGGGGCATAAAGAAGTGAGTGCCTTGGCTCCTGCATGAGAATGTGACATTTATACATTTGGGATTCTCATTTGCAGGCTAGTGACCAGTTTCATAATCAATGATGAGGGAAGACAAGGGCAGGGAAGGAAAGGCTTCCTGTGGGTGCAATCATCTTTGCCTTATTGATAGGGCATCTACTAATTTGTCACTCTCTCCCTATCATGTTTTTGGAGAAGAGTTTTTAGGGCCTCCGATTTTTAAAATGACATATACATGCATTCATGTAAAGCATATCACAAGCGTATAGGTCAATGGATTTTAACAGAGATAGCGAGCCTGTGTACCCAGAATCCTTTTCAAGAAGGAAACCAGCACCAGCCATCTCCTGTCCTCTCTGTGCCCCTTCCAGTTGCCACTCCACCCCCGGGAAAACCACTAAATTGAACACCATAGGTTTAATTTGACTATTTTTAAATTTTATATAAAGATACCTTACAAAGCAAACTATTCTTGGGCATGGTTTCTTTTATTCAACATTATGAACTTCAAGAAACTTTGTGCATGTTATTGAGAGTAGCTGTAGGTTGTTTATTATCACCAAAAAATAGTATTTCATTGTATGAATATATCACAATGTATTTATGCATCCTACTGTTGATGGCCTTTTGTGTAGTTTCCAGTTTGGGGCTATTTTGAACAGGACTGCTATGAACATTCTTATGCATGTCTTTTGACTCATATCTAAATGCATTTTAGTTAGATATATGCCAGTGAGTGGAATTTTGTCTTATTGTGGGTGCAAGTACTTAGGTTTTACAGTTGCTGCCAAACAGTTCTCCAAAGCTAGGTTTTCACTTTTTTTTTTTTTTTTTTGAGCTGGAGTTTCACTCTTGTCACCCAGGCCAGAGTGCAATGGTGTGCTCTCAACTACTGCAACGTCTGTCTCCCAGGTTCAAGCGATTTTCTTGCCTCAGCTTCCCAGGTGGTGAATCCCTGGGATTACAGGCATTCACCACCATGCCTGTCTAACTTTTGTATTTTTATTGGAGACAGGGTTTCACCATGTTTGCTAGGCTGGTCTAGAACTCCTAACCTCAGGTGATCTGCCCACGTCAGCTTCCCAAGGTGCTGAGATTATAGGAGTGAGCCACCATGCCCAGCTAGTCTTCACATTTTTAAAGGAAAGGTTATGTTAGTGGTAACATTGTGAAAGGAGCCTGAAACCAAGTTTGCATCAGTAATCAACTTAGAAATGGAATCATTTTCCCTGTGCTGTGATTTTTGTGCCACTCACAAGTGGAATTTTAATATCTGAGTTCCATCACAATAGTTAGTTACCCTTACTCAGTGATAATTTTCTCTCATCCTAAACTCCTGAAGGCAAAATATTTTCCATGGAGGCACCAACCTTTCTCTCGATGTCAGAGCCTCAGCTTGTTCATTTTAATGGTACAATAAAAACCCACTTTTAAAAATTGGCCAGCAGGGGATTGGGGTATCAGTGGAAGAATTCTATGTGTATGCAGTTTCTAAGCTATGTTTAACCTGCTTGTTCTGTTCTGGAAATGTATGACTAGGAGCTGTCACTTGTCTTAAATGTTTTAATAAATGATATTTAGTTGCCTAAGGCTTTTTTAAGGCAAAGGACGTATACTTTTTTAAATGCAGAGAGAGATGGAAAATAATATACATTCTGGCTTAACATAAGCATCACCAAATACTAACTATTATAACTCACCACATTTCTGTTTTCACTACAGTGAAATCTGTATTAACTAATTTTTTTTTATCTGCCCATAAAGCATTAAGGAGTTCATAGTAGAGTGTAATGTAATGGAACGTGTGTTAGAATTGGAATTAGGAGCCTAGGAATAAGTCCTGTCTGCCATTTACTAGTTTTGTATCCTTGGGACGATCACTTAACACCTCAGCATTCACAGTTTTGAAAGGAGGGGCTAGGTTCCATGGCATGTAAGAGCCTATCCAGCTTTAAAAATCTTTTGTTTTGAATTCTTAGCAATTTGGATACATCGTTGAAAATGAATATAATCAAATTTTCCTTTTAACAAAATGTATGATTTTTTTCCCCATAGCTTAGAAAGATAGATGCTCACACTTCTCTGAATTCATTGAGCTTTTTCATAGCCATTCTTAGATAAACAAGATCAGAATTCTCCTACTCAATAGATTAAGACCTATACAAGGAATCCTCCAGCTTCTCAGTGGCAGTAGTTTCCTTGGGGCTTGCTCTCTCTTTCTCTTTTTTTTTTTTTTTTTTTTGAGACAGAGTCTCACTTTGTCACCAGGGCTGGAGTGCAGTGGCACGATCTTGGCTCTCTGCTACCTCGGCCTCCTGGTTTCAAGCGATTCTCCCGCCTCAGCCTCCTGAGTAGCTGGGATTACAGGTGCCTGCCACTACGCCCAGCTAATTTTTTGTTTTTTAGTAGAGACAGGTTTTCACCATGTTTGCCAGGCTCGTCTCAAACATTTGACCTCGTGATTTACTTGCCTTGGCCTCCCAAAGTTCTGGGATTACAGTTGTGAGCCACTGCACCCAGCCCTTGCTCTCTCTTTTTACAAAGAAAGTAGAGCATAGGAGGGGAATATCTGCTCAGCAGTTATATTGGCAAAATACCGAATTTTCCAGACATCAAATATCTTCTTAGTTTTTTATTTTAAATATTGATATTTATTCATTCAGAAAAATTCATCAAGCACCAGCTATAATTCAGGTACTTATGATAAGAAATAGGTTAACAGAAGCCCTCACAGTCAATGAAAGCCTGTGGTTATCTCTTACATCCAAAATCACAACTGATCTGATATTTTATGTGCTTTTCCTTTCTAAAATTAAAAAAAAAAGGAGATAGGATATGTTTATTATAAAAAATTTCAGACCTGATTTTTTTAATAGTTTGTACAGATCATAAAATATAAACGAGGACTTTAAAGATTATATATTGATGTATTCATTTTTGCCAGCCTGTTTTCTCTGGAATATAATTATATTAAAAAGCTGGTAAGAATGATGCTTTTGGAGGAAAAAAGAGAGTACATAAAAATCAGCTTTGGAGTTTCTTCAACATACTTTGTCTTTAATTTTTAATTATAACAGTATAAGAGATTATATCCAGTGTGTTGAGAATTGATGTTGCTTAATGGGAATGTATATTCTTCCCTAGTAGTATATGTATTATTCATAGAAAAAATGGTCTTTATGAAAGGGCAGCTGGTCCTTTAAGAGAGAGAGCCTTGTGAATTAGAGTAGCTGCTGAGAATGGTTTTGATTTGCTGCCTGCAGTGCACTTACAGGCTCATTTCACATTAGTAGAAGATGATCTGTGTTCCTTCCTAACCTCTTAGAACCTAAATTACAGATGGGATTATTTAAGAGATTTGGGACCAGTTGATGGTCAGTTAGTGACAGGTCACCAGAGGAGCATTCTCACCTTTATTTTTCTCATGATCTACAAGGTGATATTAATTTCATTACCCTGAGGCAGGTGGAGAGAAGGAGTGGAGATTAGTTTATCACAGGAGATCATAACCAATAATTTTTTTGCTCAAATCATTGTTTATTTTATCTTTTGGCTTTCTACCTCATCCTGTTTCCCCTTCATTTTTTCTTCTGTATACCTAATGTTTCTCCTTGCTTACTTCTTTTCACCCAGCATTTGCTATGTTGACCACCACACATCCAGTGCCAAATAATGAGAAGTCACTTTGTCACTGTATGGAAAGGGGCTCTCAGGAAAAGCAAGGTGACTGATCTGGAGGAGGCAGAAAAGAAAATAATAAAAAATAGCTAACATGTCAGCTTTGCTAAGTGTCAGGTACTGTATTATTTTATCTCATCTTTATGACAGTCCTTTGATATAGGTATTCCTACTGATATGATGATCTCTTCCCACTCACAACACTCCTGACACCAAATATGTGGGGTTATTCACACCAACAACCAATTTGCCAACTCTCTGGACACCAACTGGGTGTCAAGAGATTCAGTTCAGTTCTGATGCTAACTACCTGCAATTAGCATCAGACCTCACAGATTCCCATAATACTGCCTCCACTTCAGATGCCAGTGGCAAATCCGGGCTACTCAGACTTCTGACCAAATGCTTATAAAGTTGAGGGTGGAAGGATTTCCCACAACCCTCTCCTTCAAGTTTGATAATCTGCTAAAACAGCTTATAGAACTCAGGAAAATCCTTTCTTACATTTACCAGTTTATTATTATGGACACAACTCAGAAAAAGTCAAGAGATAGACAGGGATGGGTATGGGGTGGGGGAGATGTGAGGTGCTTCCATTCCCTCATTAGGCATGCTATCTTCTCAGCACCTGAATGTGTTTGTCAACCTGGAAGTTCTCTAAACCCTGTCATTTAGGGGTTTTATGGAGGTTACATTATATAGGCATAATTGATTAAATCACTGACCATTGATGATTAGTGTAATCTCTATCCAATTTTTTCTCACGAGAGGTCTGGGGTGGGGCTGAAGGTTCCAGGGTTTCAACCATCTAATCAACAGTTTGGTTACTTTGGCAACTAGCTCTCCTACTCCATTTATCTCATTAGCATAAAGTCAGGGATGGTTGAAAGGACCTTATTATAAGCAGTAAAAGATGTTCCTCCTCTTACCATTATCATTAAGGATATTCCAAAGGTGTAGGAGCTTTTGCCAGGAACAGAGATAAAGACCAAAAATGTACTTCTACACTTCTTATTATATCACGATATCACAGTATTATTATTATAGCCACTTTCAGATAAGGAAATTGATATTTAACTTTGTTAAATGAATTGTATAGAGACATATAGTCAATGGTGGGACTGGAGTTTAAATTGGATTCTAATCGGACATTTAGGTTCTAACCTCAGTGTTCATGGGAGCTGGAATCATCAGGTTGAACCTATATTGAGAAATTATCATATGAAATAAAGTGAAGACATTTGGCAGTTGGGGAACAAAATAATAATGGGACCTTTCCCTGAAAAGTTCATAGCATCTTCTTCCTAGTAGTGGTGACAATTCAAGAAATGATAGTGATGAGTAAAAATGATGAAAGTTTTGTTGAGCCTGAGAAAGAAATGAGGAAACTACTTATGATCTCTGTATGGGTTGCTGTAAACTGGGTTTTTGTCTTAGTCTATTTAGGCTGCTATAACAAAATACTATATACTGGGTAGCTTATAAAAAAACAGGAAAACTAAAAACCAAAACAAAACAAATTCATTTCCCAGCTCTGGAGGCTGGGAAATCCAAGATCAGGTGCCAGTAGATTCAGTGTCTGGTGAGGGCCATTTCTTGGTTCAGAGATGGTGCCTTCTTGCTGTGTCTTCACATGAGGGAAGGGCAAAGCAGCTCACTGGGGCCTCTTTTATAAGGACATTGTATTAGTCCATTTTCATACCCTATGAAGAAATACCCAAGATTGGGTAATTTATAACGAAAAAGAGGTCTAATGGACTCAGTTCCACAAGGCTGGGGAGGCCTCACTATCATGGTAGAAGGGGAAGGCCGAGCAAAGGCACGTCTTACATGACAGCAGGCAAGAGAAGAACTGCCCTTTACAAAACCACAGATCTCCTGAGACTTATTCACTCTCAAGAGAACAGCAGGAGAAAAACCCACTCTCATGATTAAATTACCTCCCACTGGGTCCCTCCCATAACACATGGGGATTATGGGAGCTACAACTCAAAATGAGATTTGAGTAGGGACACAGCCAAACCATATCAAGCGTTAGTCCCACTCTTGAGTGCTGCACCCTTATGACCTAATCATCTTCCAAAGACCCCAACTCCTAATACCATCACATTAATGATTGGGTTTCAACATATGATGTTTGAGGGACACAAACATTCAGATCATAGCATTCTACTCCTAGGCCCCCAAATATCCTTCTTGCATGGAAAATGCATTCATTTCATCCCAATAGCCCCCAAAGACTTATTCCAGCATCTACTTTAAAGTCCAACTCTCATCTAAATATTATCTAAATCAGATATAGGTGAGACTCAAGGTATTATTTAACCTAAGACAAACGGCTCTCCAGCTGTGAACCTGTGAAATCAAACAACTTATGTGTTTCCAAAATTCAATAGTGGGATAGGTATAAACATTCTCATTGCAAAAGAAATAAATAGGGAAGAAGAAAGGGACGACAGGTTCTGAGCAAAAAGCCAAAACCTAATAGGGGAAGCAACATTAAATCTTAAGTCTCCAGAAGAGTCTTTTCTGACTTGATGTCCCACCTTTGAAAACACTGGGGCTAGGGTTGGTTCCCTAAGACTCCCGGCAGCTGTTCCCCGATGGCTTTGCTGGGTACATCCCATGAGGCAGCTCTCCTGGGTTGGAGTCACTTGCCTGGGGCTGTCCCAGACTGGAATTGCAATCTAGTGTCTCTACTGATCTGGAGTTGCAGGGGTAGCCCTGCCCCATAACTCCACTAGGCCTTGTCTTAGTGGGGACTTTTTGAGGGGGACTCTTTGAGGTGACTCCATTACCATAGTGGATCTCTATCTGGTTAGTGATGCTGCGGCTCCAGGTCTCCATCTTTCAAATCTAGGTAGAGGTAGCCATGCCTCCACAGCTCATGTACTTCATACAAGTGGAGATGGCCCACACTGACTGTGCCAAGGTTTACCAGTGGTACCTTCCAGAAAGGCAACCACAAGGCCCTGAGCCTACTGCAGCTACACACAGGGCAGCTGAGGAGTACTGCACTGGGTTGTGGGTAAGGGAGCCTTGCAATTGTTCTGCCCTTCAGGGCCTTGCACTCTGCGCTTCTATTGCGAGGGACATATCCAGTGATCTTTAAAATGTTTTGGGGGTCATTCTTCCCTTATCTCAACAAATAGTAGTAAACTTTTATTGAGATGGCAGATCCATACTAATCTCCTTTATGAAAAGGTTGCTTAGCTACACCTTTGTTCTCTGCTACAAAGGCTTTCTCATTTCTTCCAACATGGATAGGCTAAGAATCTTTTAAATTTTTAAATTCTGCATTCCTTTTGATTAGCAATTCCATTTTTAAGTCAGTTCTCCATTCTTATATTTTACTACTAGCACTCGAGAGAGGCTAAGCTACACCTTTAATACTTTCCTTAAAAATAACTTTGGCTAAATATCCAATTTCATCACTCACAAATTCTACCTTCCACAAAACACTGGGACACAAACACAATTAAGCCAAGTTGTTTGTTGCTTTATGACAACGATTGCCTTTCTTCCAGTTTCCAATAGTATGTTTCTCATTTCTATGTGAGACCTCATCAGAATGGCCTTTGTCATCCGTGTTTCTACCAATATTCTCTTCACGATCACTTAGATATTCTCTAAGAAGATCAAGGTTTTCTGTACCACTCACCTCTTCTCTTCTGAGCCCTCGTCAGAATTACCCTTAACATCCTTTTCACAGCAATCTAGGCTTTTTCTAGCATGCACCTCAAAGCTCTTCCAGCCTCTTACTCATTACCAAATTTGAAAGCCACTTTCACATTTTTAGGCATTTGTTACAACAGCACCCCCACTTCTCAGTACTGATTTTCTGTCTTAGTCTGTTCAGGCTGCTGTAACAAAATGCCATACAATGGGTGGCCAATAAACAACAGACATTTACTTCTCACAGTTCTAGAGACTGGGAAGTCCAAGATTAAGCCACCAGCACACTTGGGGTTTGGTGAGTTCGTTCAAAGACGGTAGCGTCTTACCATGTCTTCACATGGTAAAAAGGGGTAAGGCATCTCTTTGGGATTTTTTTTTATTTTTTTTTTTTTTTTTTTAGGACACTAATCTTAAGCCCAAAGCAGGGAACTGGAGGAAGATGAGCAACTGGATTATACCTAGAAAACAATCATGTGCATAGGCAGCCTCCCTTCACTTAAAACTGCCCTGTGCATATTTATGAGGCATTATTTCTTTTTAAGAGTCAGGATAGCACAGTGATGAAGAGCATGCACTTTGGTGTTAGACAGATCTGAGTCTGAGTCCTAGCTCCTCTAATTATGAATTCACAATTTTCTTAGCTTCTATGAGCCTTGATATTATCATCTGTACAGTGGATGATAATATCCATCTCATTTGAAAATATTAAATGAGAGAATCTGTGGTAATTGTGTAGCAATCTCAAATGACAATGGTGATCATTCGTTAATATAAAAGCAGCGCTAGTACATGAAGCTGAAGTAATTATCTGAGTTGCAGGAATTGCCTGGAAGTTGCTGAAATTTTAGGCAAGGGCATTTCAACAAGTCAGGAGGTCTTGGGAGCCAACATCAATATCAGTATTTGTGTGTAGATCTGAACCCCAAACATATACCCCAAAACTCAAACCCTCAATTAAATGCAGAGACCTAATAGGCCCAGGTATACACACATACTGAAGAGTCATCTGCCACATGTACAGTTAACAGAAAAACTGAATTTTCAAAAACAAACTCTGAATCATCAATCTATGGGAAATGATTGAAATCTACCCTTTTCTTTGTTGATGCTTCTTTTGCCTTTTGATGAAATCTGCACACTCTGTCATTTTTCAACTCACCCAGGCCCTATTCAAAAGCAGGAAAAGCCCTGGCAGAGTCAATCTTGAGGGTGTGTGCAGGGTCATTTTTCCTGTTTTTTGTTTTTGTTTTTGTTTTTGTTTTTGTTGTTGTTGTTGTTGCTTTCCAGGCTTACCCTTTTTACACAAAGGGCAAAAGTGACACCTCAGAGTATTAACAAGCAATATGGTGACTCTTTTTCTCCTTTTGACCTACCTTATGAGGTAAGTGTGGGTGCCCTAGAATTTTGCATTTTTTTTTTTTTAGCCTGGTAAAATTACAGTTTTAGAGGAATGGGCTATAGACTATTTCCTTCTTAAATTACCAGCTGAAGTTCTGCCTGTGCTAGAAATGGGCAAAATCATTCTTTTGATGACTCTAAAGTTATGGATATCATGTAGTGTCCTGGTACTGAGTCTGAAACAAATGTGTTTTGGACTTCAGCAAGGCATTTGGCAAGGCCTTCTTCACTAGCTTTCTAGATGTGATGAAAGGAGAAGGCAGAATGCTAGTCCAACTAAGTAGATTATATGGTTGAAACGTAAAAGGGGTGCAAGTTATATTTTTCATTCAACAATTCATTCAGTCAGCCAACAAATGTATATTTAGAGCTTTACCACGTACCAGACTTTTTTCTGGCTACTGGTCATGCACAGTAACCAAAGGAGATGAAGCCCCTGCCTTCATGTAGCTTATGTTCTAGTGTCATGGCATGGAGCTCTCTGTTCAGTTCTGTCTTGTTCAGCATTTCTATAACTAACTTCTTTAACAGTCAAGGACATGTTTATCCTACAAAGCTACAGCAATAAAAACAGTGTGGTACTAGCACAAATATAGATATAAATAGGTTAGAATTGAAAGGCTAAAATAAAAAACACAACGAGATACCAATTTATAGCCTAGAAGTAAACCCTTATATTTACAGACAATTCATTGTTGACAAGAGTGCCAGGACAATTCAACGAGGGAAATAATAATTTTGTCAAAAAAATGTTCTGGGACAACTGCAGAACTCCCTATCACATGGACAACAATGAAGCTGGACTTTTACCCCATACCATATATAAAAATGAACTCCAAATGGATGAAGCACCTAAATGTAAGAGCCAAAAATATGAAACTATTAGAAGACAATATAGGTGTAAATTTCTGTGATCTTGGATTAAGCAATAGTTCTTATTGAAATGATTGAAATCTACCCTTTGTTGATATTTCTTTTGCCTTTTGATGAAATCAAAGCCCTGACAGATGACACTTTTGCTTTTGGTGCAAAAGTATCATCTGCCAGGGCTTTGTCACCAAATATGTCAAATATGACACCAAAAGCAAAAGCGACAAAAGAAAACTAGGTAAATTAGACTTTGTCAAAGTTTGTAACTTTTGTGCTTTAAAAACCACCATCAGGAAAGTAAAAATACAACCTACAGTATGGGAGAAAGTATTTGTAAATCATGTATCTCACAAGGGTTTTGTAGTCAGCATATATGAAGAACTCCTGCAACTCAACAATAAAAAGACAAATATTCTAGTTAAACATTGGTCAAAGATTTGAATAGACATTTCACTAAGGAAGATACACAAATGACCAACAAGCACATGAAAAGATGCTCAACATCCTTAGTCATTAGAAAATGCAAACAAAACCATAATGAGATTCCACTTCACAGCCTCTAGGGTGAGTGCAGTCAAAAATGGGAACAATAATAAATGTTGTGGAGGATGTGGAGAAATTGAAAAGCTTGTACATTGCTGGTTGGAATGTAAAATGGTTCAGCTGATGCAGAAAACAATTTGGCATTTCTTAAAAAAGTTAAATATAGAATTACCATATGACCCAGTCATTTCCTTTTAGGTACATACCCAAGAAAATTGAAAATATCTGTTCACACAAAAAAACTTATACATAAAATTTTGTAGTGGCATTATTCATAATATTCAAAAATAGAGACAGTCTACAAGTTGTGTTATAGCAATACAATGTACTATTATTTGGCCGTAAAAATGAAGTGCCAATGCATGCTATAACATGTATGAATCATAAAAACACTGTGCTAAGTGACAGAAATCAGAACCATATTATAGAACTCCATTTATATGAGATGTCATAATAGACAAATATATACAGACAGAAAGTAGATTAGTGGTTGCCAGAGGATGGAGGGCTGGGGGATGGGAGCTGCTAATGGGGACGTTTTATTCTGGGGAGATATAACTGTTCTAGAATTAGAGAATAGTGATAGTTGCACAACTCTGTGAATATTTTTAAAATCACTGAATTGTACATCTTAAAAGAGTAAATTTTGTATGCAAATTATGTCTCAATTAAAAAAAAGACATGTTTATCATAATTATAAGTTTCACGAAGCTAGCAATGGGAGTGTTTGCATTGGATAGCAAAGATGACAGTCAGTACTCAGAAGAATCTTAACAGATTGGAAAGATGAGCTGAATCTGACAAGGTAAAATTTAGTAGGAATAAACATAGAAACCTAAAACTACATTCAAGTAAAACAACTAATAGCCCTATAAAAAATAATTCCAGGCCTTAGTTCACAGGAAGTCCAATGTGAGTCAACAGAACGTCATGTTCTAAAAGGTTAATGCAATGTTTGCAATATTTAATAGAAGTATAGTAACTCCAGTGAAGAATTAAAATCCCTTTTTTGAGAGTTGGTTCTAGTTGCTATGTTTCAGGAAGCATCTAGTTCAGTACGCGCACCTAATCCAAATACATATTTGGCTTTCAGAAGTTTATTTTTTTCATTTGAAAGCATTTTGGTAGGGCAGGACTTTCCTTTTCATCAGCTTCCTCAGTCCTTTGTTGTCAAGCAGGACTAGACTCACACATACATGTTACCCTTTGCTTCTTATAAATATTTGCATTTAAGTATTATTGTGGCAAAACACTGTAACTCTGGTAAATGTTCTGTTGTGATTGTTAACATTGCACAGATTCTACCTTTTGTCTTTTTTTTTTTAAACAAGTGTTTTAAAGCCATTTCATGTACCAGTTGTGAGATAAGGATATGTGATAAATCTGTTTCATCATTGTCTTCAGGAGATCACTGTCTTCAGGAGAGCTTTACCGAGTTAATCATTGGTACTCTGCTCCGCATAGCCATGTAGGTGTTTTTTTGTTTTTTTTTTTTGAGACAGAGTCTCTCTCTGCTGCCCAGGCTGGAGTGCAGTGGCATGATTTCGGCCCACTGCAACCTCCACTTCCCTGGTTCAAGCAATTCCCCTGCCTCTGCCTTCTGAGTAGCTGGGATTACAGGCACACGACACCATGCCTGGATAATTTTTTTGTATTTTTAGTAGAGATGGGGCTTCACCATGTTGGCCATACTGGTCATGAACTCCTGACCTTGGGCAGTCTGCCCGCCTCGGCCTCCCAAAGAGCTGGGATTACAGGTGTGAGCCACTGTGTCTGGCCGGCCATGTAGGTTTTAAAGCAAGGGGCATGAGGAAAACACAGTGAGAGATGTGGCTGTTCTTGTGGTATTTCATTCGGGCTAAATGGACCTGGCATTAAATTTCAAGGAGTATTTGACATTTTCTCTTCTTCACCCTTCTCTTTAAAGGGTAAAATATTAATGTTTAGAATGACGAAGCTATTATCAGATTATAGTAAATCTGATGTACACAAACTGAAACACACACACACACACACACACACCCCTAATGAAAACATTAACAAACTGAAACACACACACACACACACACACACACACCCACACACCCCTAATGAAAACATTGGGGAAAAATGTATTTGGTTTTGTTCCTTTCATCCTGTCTGTGTTATGTGCGTGGAGATGGTTTTCATCCTCTCATTACTGTTTTGTTTTATCCTTTGTATCTGAAATACCTTTAAGTTATTTAATATCCATCGTTCAGAGCTCTGCCATTTCTTGAGTACCGGTTAGTATAATTTATGTATATCAGGACTGTGTTTAGTATGTTTTATTTGCAGTAAACTGATTTCCAAAGATTTCCTTTTGTAAATGCTTTTTCCCTTCCTTAATTTTTACGTTCCTTACTGTTTTACTAAATAGTGTTTTTTGACAATTTTGGTGCTCATGCGTTCTGGGGACAAAAGTGAAATGAATCTGTCATGACACCAGGAAGTTAGTTTTTTAAATTCTAAGATAAAATGTGCCTTAATAATTTTTTTTTCATTTTGATTTCAAACATAGAAAATATTTGTGTTTGGCCCCCAACCCCCCAACCCATCTAGAAAATAAGGGCATGTAAACAGAATAGTAAAGGGGTGCCAAAGCATGTTGAAAGACAAGGAACCTCAGAATGAACTAGTTTTATTTGATCAGAAAAAAAAAATTTGGGAGCCTTGGGAGCTGACTTCAAATATTTGAAGGTTTTCATATAGACATGGGAAAGGAAAAATGAGTATAACAAAGCATTTACACATGGAAGCCTCAGAGAAGAAGTGTTTTGACTCAATGTAGAGAGCATTTCAACGGAGCTCTCTGTAGATGTGTGACCTTCATCCAAATGTGGAGAGTTGGCTAAGCTATATCGGCACAAGGTTAATGACCATTTAGGTGGAATTTATTATCAGATGGATATTGGGTCTATATGATCTTTGCAGTCTTTTCTAGTTTGAAGCTTTCATTATGATGCTAATTATCTGCCAAGCAATTCTGATGGTTTATTTATCCATTGGACACTCTATCCCAGAGACTGAAAACACAAGGCTCTTTCATGGATCTTGTTCTTTAGGAAGCGCATAGTATAAAAAGGATAATAAGAATATCAACACCAAGGAGTTATTTTAAGGATTAAATGATATGATGTTTGTGAAGCTACAGCCTTGTCTCCATGTTGTATATGCTCGATTGATGTTAGGGATCTTTTAAATTGGGGAAGACAGATATTAATAAGTACAGTTAATGTCTATACTGGATGAACAGGGTACTCTGTGTGAGTAACTGATGTTGGGTCTGTGAGATCTTTCATTCCAGGATATTATCATATTGTGGTGGTTGGCTCTTATGGTAAAAATTGGATTCCAGAGATTATGAATATAATTGTATATAAATCATACCTTTCTATCTTGCTAGGGCCTTTGTTTTATATTGTTTTGTATGGTATTGATGATGGTGGCACTATTTGAGGGGTGTGTGTGTTGTGTGTGTTTTATACATGTGTACATGTATGTTTATGCGAGTAAGGCCAAATTAACATATGGACAACTGATGCTTTTGATGTCAGAACCGAAGAAGATGCCCTGTTTTATTAATTGAAGTAAAAACTTTGCTCGACCTCTGACTGATCATACCTCTAGAAAAGGTGACCAATGTCAGTGACTTCTCATTTCTATTTTTGTGTCTCTATTGTCAAGCCCTTTTCTAAGAATCAGTTTTGATGGGGTTTGTAGGGTTGAGAAAGAACCCAGAGGGCCCAGCATGCCTGACGTTACTGGGGGAAGTGTGACATGCAGGCAGAAGGCAGGCTGGGGCTGGGGCAGTGGAGGAGGAGGCCTTCAAATGAAGACAAAGACAAACCGCCCTTCATGCATTTGTCTGGGTGTGAGAAGTGGTGTGCATGAGAAAGGATGGCATGAGTGTGCAAGCATGTGTACCCTGGATGGAACATGGTGTCTAGTGTTTTGTGAACTGGATTGAGAATTGTGAAGCAAATATTGATCTTGTCTGTCTCAAACATTTTCAGGGTGTGATGTCCCAGTGCATCTCTCTCTTTTTCTATCTATTTCTTTCCCTCCCCCTTGAGTCATAGATATGAGTGAGAGACTAATACATTAACCAAACTATAATGGTGGCTTTAATTTCCCTTCACAGGAGCTTTTGTTATTAGAAGGTTCAAATCTGACCTCTTTCAGAAATAATACAGAAACTCTCATGGGGCTTTCGGGGACTACCCTTTATCGTGAGCTCATTGCTGAGCAGAAACAAATCACAGAGCTCAGTCTGCTCCATGCCTCCACATTGATGAGATTAGGGCATAGGCTTCTGGGTCACCTCCTCTGCTTTTGAGGCAAATAACTGGCTGTGGCTACTTATATAGCCAAGAAGAATTACCATCCTCTTTTGCTTGCTCACCACCTTTGTCTGCCACTGCCTGCCCATAAAGGGGAGGAGTGTGGTGGACAGAGAAAGAGGAGAAACACGAGTAGGGATTTGACTTTCCCTGCCCCTGAGCCCTGTGAAATAGTTCATATCGGATGAATATTACTGTTATTAACCTTAAGGAAAGCATTTGGTATTTTTAATACCCTGTTTTATCGAGGAAAGAAGGAAGGAAGGGAGGAAAGAAGGGAGCAAAGGAAGCTCTGTATGTGTTTGCGTATATTTATATGAATTGGAGAAAGCAGTATAAAGATACGTTTCAAACTTGAATATTAGTTTATTCTGGGAGTAAGATTGGAAGGCAGAGGGGCAGAAATTTTGCTTCAAAATCCTCTGGGCTGTTTGCCTTCTTAGAATGAGCATGATTTGTTTTTAAATATATTTAGTATGATTTTTATAGTATCTATCAAAAGAGTATAGGATTTTTCAAAAAAGTTTAAGTAGCATCTCTTGGTTATTGATAACTCAGAAAAGAAAGTGTGTTTTTCTCTTGTGAACATCCTGCCTTCTTTGTTGTTTCTGAGGATGGCACTAGCCACATTCAGGGAAGTATCCCATCAGGCACACGGTGAATGTCAGGGCTATTTCAACTCTTCTACATTTTTGGCTTATTGGCCTGATTCCCCAGCATAAGTGAACTGCCTCAATTTCCCGTTTTATGGAATGCCGAGCACCAAGAGAGCTTGGCTGGACACCTTAGGAGTGAATATTATTCAACTCTGGCAACAGAACTTTGCTCTGGCTTCACCAGGGTAGCGAAGGTGACAGGCAGGAAGGCATCCCCATGTGTAACAGCAGGAAATCTTCCATTCTCTTTAGGTGCTTAAATAGATTTCCAGTCCAATTCTGTCACATCTGAGGGGTTCAGATATATTATCAAAATCTAAGCCTTTAGGCTTACACTAAATGGAAACTCTGAGGCACATGAGGTTGGTTCCCCATCACTATTACCGGAGTTGAAGGTAAAAAAAGATTAGGTGATAATAATACCTTACGGGTACACAACTTCATTAATCCAAAGCTCTTTGCAAACAGCTCAGTAAATCCCAGGACCTAGAGCCCAGCTCAGCTGGTGCTGAAATGCAGCCATCCCCTGAATGAAGCAGCCTCCAGTGTCAGCAAGCCACCCTCAGAGAGACCTTAACCCCGAACTTCACTCAGTGAGGTGAAAATGAAGACTGCATCTAACAGCAGCAGCAGGGACGCTTTTTCAAGGCAAAATGTAATTACCAGAGTAGGAGCTGGCCTCGCAAGTGGGGATTAACACTCCCCAACTCCCACAAGCACCTTGGGCTCTCTGAATAGCTTCAGCAAGATTTGGGGTTTTATGCTTCCATCCAAAAGTTGGCTGTGTGTGAAACACGGTTGCGGACTAGCAGACTACGGGAACATTGATTCATTGCAACCAGGGGAAAGGATTTACTAGTATTTCTTGTAAACCTAGGCAGCCTGAGGGTGGAGGTGGGGATTAGAGGAGATTCACAAAGTATGAAGGTTGTAAAGGAGGCCATGGTCACCTCCGGATGATAAATAATGTTCAGGCTCTTGCTGAACGGGCAGAATTCAGCATATGGCTTGCTGAGCACACTGCTGAGGATGGCTATTCATGGTCAGCATCACAGGTACTGTTACTGGTCTTGGATCTCAAGAATGTCACTGAAAGATGATTTCCACTTTTAGGCAACTTTCTAATGCAACCAACTTAGGTTTGAAAACTAGGGTTTTTTGTTTAGGTATGGCCAGGAAACCCGCTTTCTTCACGCGAGCCATGGTACTTCTTGGTGCCTGACCCTTCTTCATCTGTGTCACGGGGGCATCGTACCAAATCAGGATCTTTGCAAATTATGTTCTTCAGAGTCCAAAGGACTAACATGCTTCAGCTGCCAGGAGGAAGGGGCATGGTGGGACTCAGTGCCCATTATCCCTGCCAGGAGGAGAACAGCTCTTTATCTTTGTTGATATAGTAAGCATCTTTGTAAAGTTTCTTTAGAAAAAGCTCTAAAAACAAAAGTTTGAGAATAGATGCTATTTTCTAGTTCTCTGTAGCTATAATAGTCTGTATCCATGCAAATAACTTTCCAAGTTTGACAAACAAAATACCCAAAACACCCAAAGTGTGCAGATTAGTACCATAAAAGATACTTAACAATATATATTCTTAAAATTAAAACTATTACTTTCACTTCATTACAAACTATTTATTGAACATGAAATAATGAGAGAAAACAGCAAAATATAAAGAAGTTTAAAATCACCCATGTATCTATTTTCTAGAAACAAACTGTAAACATTATTGTGCCAGTTTTCTATGCATATATGATTTCTTTTTAAACAAACTGAGCTCATATTTTAAACATTTTTTAAAAGTTTTTTTAAAAAAATCATTTGACTCTATTTTTTGAGTGATTTGTCATGTCATTAAATGTTCTTTGAAACCATGTGATGTATGTTCATAACATCGTTTATCTATCCCTTCGGCTGAGCATCTAAATGGATTCCAGCATCTGCTAGTTTAACCTGAAGAGGAACATTTTTAGACTAATTATTTTCCACAATAAATATATGTTTACGCTTTAATCGTTGATGTTGTTTGGTTTATTTGTTTAATTTAGGGTTATTGCTATTTTTTTTCCTTTTTCAAAAATTTGAGTTTATGTCTAAAACTAGTTGATGATGAGAAGAAAGTTAAAAGGTAAAGAAAGGAGTTTTTTTTTTTTTAATGGATTGATGACACTACAAAGAAGATGCCACCAGAGAGATAAGAAAGAGGAAAGAAGCTTACTAGGGGAAGGTGGCAGGTGGGGGTGGGTGGGGGGGTAGGGAGCGAGAGGGCCTCTCCGTTGTTATAAAAGAGCAGGATATCCAGCAGTTCCAATAGTGCGAAGAAATCCTGGACCAGATCATAATTATTGAGTTTGAAACACTTTTTCCTTTCTGAGGGCCCACAGGGAACATAAAATGGGTTCTGCAGACCCCTCTCCAGAAAACGCTATGGAGAGCTTGAATGAGAATCCCATGAACCCCATGGACTTGGACATGTGTCTAAACTCTGTAATTTTCATCACATAATGAGGAGATTGATGTGGGTCTATATTTCCCACAAAAGGCACTAGCCTACCTAGGAACCTCAAAGGAAGTATGAACCTGGTAAAGATAATGAACATGCTCATGAAGAAGGAGAAAAGGAGAAAACCAGGGAACCACACATTTACGTCAGGCCTCCTCTGTGTCAAGCACTGTGTGAACAAGGCCCTTAAATTATTCCGTGAACTGTCACAACAACCCTGGCAGGCAGGGATTGTGCAGGTGAATGTTACCACCTGGGCTGCATTTTCCAAGTGAGAGATCTGAGGTTCACTCAGATTGTCAATGAACCTGCCAGGGTCATATGCCCAGTAAGTGGCAAAGTGGGATTTAAATTCATGCTACTCAGCTTTAAAACAATGATCTTGTCACTGGGCAACACAGGCTCTAGTCATATAGGTCTTTGAATAAAAAGAGAGAAAAACATGAATCCTTACCCAATAAATGTTTGGTAAACAGGAAGCAAAAATGTAAGGACCCTTGTCAGGTTTAAAATAAAAATGCTGTAGAAACCATGCAGCTATTTTTTTTTCCTAAGGTCTACTCCAGCAAATATAACCAAATACTTTTCCTTCATTTCTTTAGATGTCAGGAAGCACGAGAAATCCTTTAGTCCAACCACTTTGTTTTATAAGTAAGAAACGAGGGTCCCGAAAAGCTAAATGATATTTAGATGGTTAGGAGCAGAACTGAATTAGAAACCAAAGTCATCTGTAATTAAATGAGACAAGTATTCTTGATACCTAACATAGTGCCTGGCATGGACTAGTACCAGCCATTTAGTAAGTGTCATTTCTTATGCTTTCCTCCTGCCATTCTATTCCTTTCCTGTGCTCATTTCTCCATTCATTCACATTCACTTGTTGTGCCCAAGCCATGTCTTCAAGAGGCTCTTGGTCCAGTTAGACATTCATAGTACCTTACGCCAGTGCCTTTCTTTTCACACCCTATGTTGTTTTTGGGCAGAAACAGATGTCAGTGGGTTAACAAGTGAATGGGAAAATGAATAGAAAAAACAAACTCATAAGCTTAAGTTTTAAGGGTTGGATAATTAATGAAAACAACAACAAAAGAAAAGTAAGAAAAGCTAAAATCAAGGTCAAAAGTATTTCAAGCAGTAAGAAAAGCTAAAATCAAGGTCAAAAGTATTTTTTAAGGAGGTGGGGTGGGAATTACTTTTAGCATTATTTTAGACCAACGGGTGAGAAATATGGAAAGAGAGATTGAAGTTAAAAGAGGCATGAAAATAGAGCAAAATCACAGGAGGTAGCAAGCGAGGGAGGGGCTCAAGGGCACAGGTAGAGGGGTTAACCTTGGAAATAAATAGAATAGATTTCCCTCTAAGATGGAAAGGATATAAAAGGAAAAGTGAAGAAATGAAGAAATCTTGAGGTGAAAAACAAGGAAGTTAATAGAGTCCACCTTTTCTCTAGATAGATCTGGATTGGGATAATAGATTTGAGTTATGAAGACAAGAATTAGGCTCAGAATATACCCACTCTGGAGATTTTCTTTTTCAGAGGGGACACACTCATTGGCACCTCTGTGATTGAGAAGGTACATCAACACTTGGAGCTCACATAGCAGCCTTCTGCCTTTGGTGGGGGACATGTAGGGGCTGGGGTCATGTAAAGCATAACTAGATGGATCTCTTGCCCTTGTTCAGTGTGGCCATTTGTCTTTCTTTCCTCCCAAGTGCAAATTGTGACACCTGCAAGCACTCAGTCCCTGATGGAGTTTCGAAAGTGTGGCTCGGAGAACTCCCACTCAGTGGGCAACTGGAGCAGTGCTGTGCCTTGGAGTCAGAGGCGGATGGCACTGCAGAAGGAGGTGGTCATGTATTTGCAGATACTATAAGGAAGCTCCAAATTTGTTATTTTCCATCTCCACAGAAGACAATGCCAGAAGGAACAGGCTTAAATGACAGTAAGGGAGAATTTACTCTGACAAAAGAAGAAAAATATCTTAGTAAGTTAGGATAAATATGCTGCAGAAAAGGATTTGGAGGAGGATGTAGAACATCTATCCCTAGAGACCTCTGACTCTCTCTGAGAGGCAGAAGTGCTTTCTGCAGGAGTTTGGGCCAGGTGGTGTTAGGACTTCCTTGCAGTTCTATATTTAATCTGTAATCTTGATCTCTTGACCCCAAGTGGTTACCACTGAGAGTAGTTGTCCACTTATCAGAGTGTGTTGACAATTCAGGATTTGGGGTATTCGTTCAATTCCATTATCTTCACAAAAGAGGATGAAGAGACTCTTCTATTGCTTGCCTGTTGTATAAAGGCCCTTTATAAGAGGGGAAAGGTATTTTATTCCAGAGGTTAGAAACCCAGTGCTTAGTCACAGTTTTATAGAGGGAAAGCCTCAGTTGCTGCAATTTCTTTAATTTCTGACTTCACACTTGGAATTCTTAACTTCCAAAGCCTAAAATCGACGTTTTTATTTTTAAAGATGAAGCATTTTTTTTTTCTCAATGGCTCATGACCTGATTTGGCATAGAGAAAATAATGTTGCTTTCGGAACGACAGATTCCCTTCCAGAATTGTAGAAATCCCAGGGCCATCATCTCCTGGTATTGGGTGGTTCCAGAAAGAGGGCGATAGATCACTAGTGTTGAATTTGTATGTGATGAGCAGTTGGGTTTTATACTCTGTCTGGACAACCAAAAACATCTGGCTCTAGACTCACATAATAAGGAAAATATACTGATCCATGGCCAGTTGCTGTCACCAGGTCAGTAAACCTATTTCTCCAGATATAAAATGAGACTATCTTGCCTCTCGGTACAAATGTAATAAAATCTGGTAATGCAGCCATGAAAATAAGCACTGGTCCATAACCTGAGGGCTTAAGAAGTCAAGGCTAATGAGAAACTGGCAGTATACACAATATAAATTGAATTTCCTCTCTTTTATCTTGTGTTTAATAGGAATTTGGATGTATTTTCTGCAGAGAACATCCACATGTGCCTTATGCAGAGAGGATGTGGAAAAATAGGAAATATCATGCATTGATAAGAAAATGAGTGGGCAAAATGATAAATGGGGATATAGCCAATGAAAATTCTATGATCCTAGTAATTTTTAAGTCTACTAGCAAGTAATGAGGTACTGATACCTTAGGCATAATCTATAGCGGCAGAGTTCCCTCCAACATAGGGAAGGCGAGTATTGCAGGGGAGCCAGGAGTATTTAATGCAAGGCGCCAGTGTTACTCTTCCGGTTTGTATCAAAAACACCTCCCCTGAACAACTGAGGAGTGGGAGGGAAATCCATGCTATCGTGGCTTCTTTGAAGGCACGTGAAGGGTCACATCCTGGCACTGAGACCTGCCCTGATTCTCGCTTGCCTTTTCTTCTTCTGCAAATTCTCCATGCTGTACCCTTTGTGTGAGTGTCCTTATGACAGAAAGATCAAGGGGCCACTTCAGAGGAGCTTAAGCATCAAACAGCTTTTTCCAAAAATAACAAAGGTGGAAGAAAGAAAAGAGAACCATGTGAATGAAAACTGAAGCCAAATTTAAAAGCATGGAATGAGACATTTTAGAGGTGAAAAGAACCTAAGAAAGCATGGAGCCCATCCCTCTCGTTTAATAGAGGAGGAAACTCAGGTCCAGAGAAGCCTTTTCATTAACAGATAGTGTTGCCCATGGTATCATGCTGGGACCCTCATCTTTACATACTGCACACTCATAGGTAAATTCATCCATCCCCATGACCATGGCTTCCTCTTACCATAACTCGTGCATGCCTTTAGACGAGAATTTTCCCATGCACTTCTGACATGTCCATTTAAATATCTGATAGGTCCATTTAAATTTTCCTATCTGGCTATCCAACATGGATTTCAGACTTGGCATATCCAGACCTCTGCTCCCTCAGCCAGTCCTGCTCCTGCAGCCCATGTTTCCTCTCCGGTGTAAACCTTGACCTAGCCTTGCAGGGTTGCCCACATGTCTTCCCTTCCCCTAACCCAACATCCAAGCAGTTTCTTACTCTGCTAATTCATCCCCTTTCACTTCTCCTCTGCGTTTTCCCTGTTCTCCTTTCCAAGAGCAAACCCTTAAATCACTCTTAGCTTGACTCTGCTTTATTTAGCCATCTTTCAAAAGCATACATTCAGCCATGTCTTTCAATCCCCTCCATCTGGAGAGTAAAGTTCAAACTCTTAAACATGGCACACAATATCCTCTGTAACCTGGCCTCCAGTGAGCTCCCCATCTTCATACAACCTACCAAGAGCCATCTTGGTGTCCTCAGAAGGCACCCTTCCATCTATGCATGACTCTGTAACTTAGCCAAAATGAGGCCAAGGTGTCTTCCCCTTGCCACTCACACCCTGCTAGTATAACTTACTTATCTTTAAACTTCATGCATATATTGCATTTTCTTTTCAGCCCTCCTGTTGCTCTCTCCTTAAGAAGATGGGTCACTCTTTTTTTATACCCTGACTTTATCCTCTGTATTCTTGGGCCACTGATTCTTTATTGCATTACTAATTTTTTCACCTGCCCATTCTGATATACAAATTTTTTATGGTTAGGCTCATTCATATTTGTAATCTCTAGTATTTGGCATGAAATAGAATTCAGTAAAATACTTTTTAAAGGAATGAATGAATGACCAAATGAAAGAAAGCTCACACAGCCCACCAGTGATCCAGTCAAGCAAGAGCTCCTTGACCTTTCTTCCTTCAGATTATGTTTTTTCTACTCTGTGTTGACCAATGAGAAGGCCTTGGCATTTCAAGCGGTACCACCAATGCATTTTCTCTACAAAACTTACCTTGTTTTCAGGTTGAAATGTTAGAACTCACAAGCAAATTGAAAATAAGAGAAAATGGGCCCCCAATTTCTGGAGCTTGTCATCTGTCTATTCTGAGTCAATTATATTTTAATTGTCCACGAAAAATAATACAGGAAGGGTGCACACATGTATTGAGTGCCTTCAGTATGCCTCATACATGGTTTCATTTAAGCCTCATGTGCTATTATCTACCCTAACAAATGAAGACCCAGAGGCTTCGAGGTTATGTAACTTGCCTGGGATCATCTGACTAGCAAATGTCAAGAGTTGGGAATCAAACCACGTCTGTCTGATTTTAAAGTCCATTCTCTTTCCCCTTCACTACACTTCCTCCCTAGGGAAACAGAACAGAATTAGGGACATAAAATCTCAAGAAGTTTCACTAAAAGACAGTCCTCTGTGACTCCAATAACAAATTGGACTGAAGAGGCAGGAGCTATGAACTTTAACTCTAATCCTGTTGCATGGTGTGATTTTGAGAAAGTCGGTTAACCTCTTATTTCCAATTCTTCATATTCACAGGTGTGGAAAATACAGACTTGCCTTCTCAGTTAACAGAAAAGAGTTACTTGACAAATGAGTTTGTGTCATTTGCTACAGAAATGCATTTTATGCAATTATTTAATACTAACCATAACAGTACTCTTCTACAAGAAGCTAGTATTGGTCTAAAGGAAATAAGACAGCTGCTCTAATGAAAATCAAACAGTGGGCAAAAGACCGATGCTCATTTTATTTTGTTTTAAACAAAGTCTTAGTTGAGGGTGTGATACCTGTTTTTTTACACCTGGTGGTATAGCAAAAAAAAAATGGAGGAATGAAGAGACACTTAGGAGGGAAAGAGGAAGGACAGTAGGCGGGTGGTTGTTGAATATTATACTTTCCTAATTGATTTTTTTCTCTAGTCTAAAAAATCCAAGGTGAAAATTGACGTTTTTGCTTGAGCATTAAACACATAATATTCACAGCGTTCATTGTATCTCAACAGCTACCAGCTGTTGACAGAGCTTGAATTTTTACAGTGCTTTATGATGTAGAAATATAAAAAATCTATAATTAAATATCTTGGACAGGGTGATAGAGAAAATACTCAAAGTAGAAGCACCGTAGAATAAAAAAATTACATTTTAAATTTTTTTCTGAATTTTGAGAGGCAACATAACAGAAAGACACCTGGTGTGGGATTCTTTCTCTGGATTTTTTATGAGCAAACGCTCTGTGTAACCTTGGGCAAAATACTTAGATCTCTGAGCTTTTGTTATCTTTTCAGTGGGGGTGTGGAATTAATGCTGTGAAGGGATTGGGCATCTGTAAAGTGCGGACAGTATTTCCAAGTGTCTTTGTAGTACTTGTGTTATCAGGTTTTGTAATGACCGGGATACTAGATTCAGGCTCCAGATACTCTTTGACCACACGCAATGGTCTGGCAGAAGGAAGCAGGAGAAAGGGGACAGTTGAGGGTCCACACAGCAGGGAACAATGGGAAAAGGATGGCAGTCTGTTCTTTGAAATGTATGGTTCTTCTTTCAACATAGAGCCTGAAATAAAGAAATTTTTTAAGCTGGAAGGAAGAATTAACCCCAACTCCTAGAGGCTACGTTCTTGGAGCAGGAAACTTTTAAGACATTTTTGTAATAACGCTCATGATTAAAGGATGTCAGGGCTGAAAGAGACCCAGCTTGGTCCCAGTGCTTGGTCTTCCTGATTGCTCAAACCCCACACTGTCATTCTTTCTTCTGGGACCTGGGAAGACATCGGCTCCCTCACCTAGGCTCTAGCATTTTCTACAGTCAGAACACTCTCTCAGTCATTTGATCCACTCTTTCCTTGTTTTATCAAAGTCCAACTTTTATACACCTAATATGATTTAGTCCTGGTTTCATTTCCTGAATCTTTGTGTTGCTTTTTCTTCCTGGATCTCATGCTCAATACTGCCAGTTTCTTTGTCCCTGCAGGTGCAGACAAATTAGCATAAAGAGTAAGTTGCGGAATTGGAGAATAGCAAATTTGATTTCAAAAGCCATTTCTGATTGAGGTCCATTTGGTGGCATTAGGAGCAAAACTAATAAACAAAACAGACCTTTTTCTACTCAAATTGATTTTTTTTTTTATGTGGCAGAATCCCTTTAGAAGTAGGATATTTTATGAAATTCTGATTTTGGCTGTCATGTACAGTGATTTTTTTTTGTTTCCTTCCTCATTATTGCTGACTGTTAAGTTATGTGGGTTGGCAAAGGAAAATCTTTTCTTTGATAATAAAAAAAGAATGTATTTCCTTTCCAGCATCGTTATCTGCTGATGTGTTTTTATAACCTTACAGATACAGCATATTGTGGTGCGACATTGTTGGTGCTATCATGATTCCCATTTTGCAGACTGAAAACAGGGCCACACCTAGACTTTACAATAATGAAGAAATCTGGGATCTGGTGTACTCTCTCATTGTGCAAATTAACATTTTTTATAACTTCTTTCCCATAGAGTGGCATATATTTACTTGTTTTTTGAGGGAAAGACTTCTCTATAATATGTGACAGAGAATCAGAGGAGCCCTCTGTGGGATTGCATGATCTAGGCCATTTAGTGAGGTGCCCGAGTTCAGAATTCTCTGAGCACTCCAGATCCCCCAAAGGTTGTTCACATCTCAGTGGGTGAACACTGTTGCTTACAGGGCACAGTGACTCACTCAAGTTGTTCAACGGTGGGAAATGTTTGTGAGGACACACACGTCAGTGAGGGGCAGTGACCCCACAGGGATGAAGGCATGGGAGCTGTGCGTCAGCCAACCCTCAAGGCAGGTGGACCTGGATCCAGGACAGCTGGGGTAGGGCTTTGGGAGATTCCCAGGCTGCATTGCAGTAACATACCCATCTCCTATGATACATCTTCCTCTCCTTTCCCTACCATCATTACCTGGTGTTTTCCTTTCTACACCCCATGTCTTTTCTCTACTGTGGAGCTTTTGCTTACTCACCTTTTTCCTATTTCCTCATCTCTCCAGTTTGAAGTGGCTCTTATGGTCCAGACTCCCCATCTGTGCTTTCCTTGTGAATCTCTCTGAGCTCTGCTTCTGCTGATTTATGCCTGATTTGTTCCATATTCCCGATTTCACATTCCTATGAGTGAGAATCTGATGACTCACCTTTTTGTGTCAAACTATGTTGTGGATCACTGCCCATCCCACAGATAGGCTGCCCTTGGGTGAAGTGCTCACCCCTGGGGGGGTCGTGTGGAATGAAGGGCCTCAGGAAAGGCTGGCTGGCTTTTAAAGGAGGAGGCAGCTTCCCCCAGAGAGGGCAGTGGGCAGTCACCAGGATTGACACATCCGAGGCACTGGCCTACCATCTTCTCATGAACCTTTCTGATACTGTTCCTCACCCTGAAGTTGTCTGGAAACCTATGAGAAATGACTGGAAATTAATTTTCTAGGGAGTTAAAATGTTTTCAAGGTCAGAAAAGGAGAAATCGTTAAAGTGACCATAACCAGGAGACACTGAATTTAGAACTTTACGTTTACTACTTTATTTCCTCTTCACAGCAACTTTATAAAGTAAATATTATAATCCATATTGGACTTAAATAATCTGTTCCAGACAAGCTAGTATGAAGTAGAAAGGTTGATAGTCAAGCCAGGTCTGTCTGACTCCAAAATTATGCCAGCAATTTATACTCCTTCTATACCTAACTAGGTATCTTTAACTAACTAGCATGCTCTTCACCTGAGTCAAATTAAGCATCCCTGAAAAATGTGACTGCAATTGGAGCAGCAGTGGGAGAGCATCCCAAGCCAGTACTGGGAAGGAGGGGAGTCACTCAGATTGAGGTGGGAGGAGAAGTCCCTGACATCAGCATGATGGAGTTGCAGCGCCTCCTCGAGGTCATTTCACCCCCAGCAGACATGATGAACGCGGCATGCAGAAGGCTTCTGTGACTTATATTAACACAGATCCATCATTAATATGACAAATATGCACACCTGCAGACTTAATTGCTTCAATTTTCTTGAGTCACTGATAGGTTTATGGCCTACCTCAATTCCAGGAAAACTGAAGCAATTGAGATTGGGTGAAAAAGTCTCTTAGTCCAATCAATCTCTCCAGCAGAGCTAGTCTCCGGCCCTGATGACAGACTTTCTTTCTAGACAGGGTAATTAAAGAGGCAGAGCCAGCTACTTCTCAAAGTCCTTTCATCTTAGCTTTGTCATCTAAAATGCAGTCTCAGAAACTCTACGGCCAAGTGTGGTGGCTTATGCCTGTAATCCCAGAACTTTGGGAGCCCAAGGCAGGCAGATCACTTGAGGTCAGGAGTTTGAGACCAGACTGGCCAACATGGTGAAACCCCTGTCTTTACTAAAAATACAAAAATTAGCCAGGCATGGTGGCTCGGGCCTGTAGTCCCAGCTACTAGGGAGGCTGAGACATGAGAATCACTTGAACCTGGGAGACTACAGTGAGCCAAGATATTGCCACTACACTCCAGCCTGAGTGATGAAGCGAGACTCCGTCTCAAAAAATAAAAAAAATAAAAATGAAACTCTAGCAGGGAAACATCTTTCATTCTCCCATCCTTCCTCAATTGACTGGCCCTTCATTCTGACCAAGGATGTATTTCTCCCTTCATTTGTCTCCCATTAGAGACAAGGGTGGGTAGGATTTCTATTACAGTTTGAGGATCCCCCACCTAAGATCAAAAGGTTTGTTCACAGCTGGGAGCTCATGCCTATAATCACAGTACTTTGAGAGGAGGAGGCAGGAGGATCACTTGAGGTCAGGAGTTTGAGAACAGCCTTGGCAACATAGCAAGACTCTGTATCTACAAAAATGAAAAATAGGCTCAGTAGTGCACACCTGTAGTCCCAGCTACTTGGGAGACTGAGATGGGACGATTGCTTGAGCCCAGAAGTTGAAGGCTGCAATAAGCTATGAATGCATCACTGCACTCCAGCCTGGGCAACAGAACGAGACCTTGTCTCAAAAAAAAAAAAAAAAAAAAAAGGAAAAAGCTGCTCAGAAAAACAAAAACAAAAAAAAAGCAATCTTTTTGCCTGCAGCTTTCTCCCTCCAAATCCAGGTTCAGCTTGTTATAAAAAACCAAAGACAACACAAAGTGGGATGTCATTCTTCCTTTAAATGACCAAGGAAACCTCTAGCAAAGAAAGCAGAGCTACTTAGTAATTTTTTTTTTTTTGATGAATGAAACCTTTTAAAAGTCAAGTTTTTCTTTAAAAAAAAAAAAAAGAAAGAAAGAAATGGCCGAGTGCAGTGGCTCACTCCTGTAATCCCAGCACTTTGGGAGGCTGAGGCAGGTGGATCATGAAGTCAGGAGTTCGAGACCAGTCTCTCCAATGTGGTGAAACCCCGTCTCTACTAAAAATACAAAAAGTAGCCAGTATGGTGGTACACACCTGTAATCTTAGCTACTCAGGAGGCTGCAGAAGAATCGCTTGAACCCGGGAGGTGGAGGTTGCAGTGAGTGCAGTGAGCTGAGATCATGCTACTGCACTCCAGCCTGGGTGACTGAGCAAGAATCCATCTTAAGAAAAAAAAAAAAAAAGCAAGAAATTATAGGAATCTAAATGATTATTAAAATGACTGTGTATGAAACAATTGGTGTTAAATAGAAATTAATTGACCCCCAAATAGAGATTTGTAACCACCAGTGTTACAAATAAGAGCTCCCACAAGATATGAGAAAATGGTGCCAGTTAGAGACTACTAAATTTTTTTCATATTGTGGAGACACAAAGTAAGAAAAGCAATGATGGACTAATTATTTTCAGTTTTTACTGAAGAATTTATGATATTTCAACAAGCATGTTCCCTGCTAAAATTGAAGTACTAAAATAAGTAGTAGTGAATACTGAGAATACCACAAATCAGGTAACCAAATAAAAATAAATTCCTAGTGCTGCATAAAATACATACGTACATCGTGAAGAATTTCAGAGAAGCTGGGAAAAGTGGTATCAAAGTATTCAATTTAACCTTATCCAGCAGAAGATCCTTGTCTGCAAGGACTCTATCCCCTCAGTGAGGCAGACCATTAAAGTTGATGATAACAGATGAGATTTGTAAATGGGACCTAGCATGATTGTGAGGGGGTGCAGTCGTGAAGAGGGGATTGTACCCCCTTCACGACTGTACAGAAGAGGGGACTATAGCGGGGAATCAGTACAGGGAAACCAAGCCTGAATGATGAGTGTCCTGTAGAGGTGTGCCATGCATATACATACTCATCGACTTACATTTTTAAAAAGCTTTTGAGAGATTCTTCCTTTAAGATCTATTTTTTTTTAAATGGTAAGTTACCATCTTTGTTCGGCATGGAGCCTCAGTTATTACGAAAACAATATGATGAGCCATCTTTATAAATGAATTAGATGATACTGAACTTTATACTAAAAAGTCAAGTTAATAGAGACAGACTGTAAGAAGATCAGTGT
Organism: Cacajao melanocephalus; assembly: GCA_963573385.1. NCBI lineage: Eukaryota > Metazoa > Chordata > Mammalia > Primates > Pitheciidae > Cacajao > Cacajao melanocephalus. The sequence continues at coordinate 249,827 of CAUYLG010073008.1, forward strand.
TAGAGGGCAGAAAAGAGGGAGATGATTTTCCTGTGAGCAACTTCAAGGAATGCCCTCACAGGTAAAGACTCTAGCTATAGTTATGAAATAAAAGGATCTTTGTCATATCATTAATGATTCAGGAAATAACTTAGAATTCATTAAAATCATTCTCTGAAAAAATTGACCCAATATGAAGTTGTGGCTAAAAAAGGGGAACAAGTGTCCTTATGAAGGACTTGGAAAACACAATAGTATTCTACCCTTATGTAAAGCTGTATTGAATTTTTTTAACCAAGAATTTAGAAAGGTTATTCTTGTCACTAATCTTCCATGATAATAGTAATAACAGTGATAACTCATATGTCTAAGCATTTCCATGTACATTTTCACTTTTAACAGCCCTGTGATGTAAATGTTTGTGTTATCTCCATTTTTTGAAAGATAGGGAAACTGAGGCATAAAGCTTTCAGAGGTAGTGTGTGCAACAGCCTCGCCTCAGACTTTGGTTTCCTGATGTTAGAACCCTCCCTGTTTCTTCAGTGCTACATTACTCCGCTCCAGGGAGTGCATTTAATGAGCCCAGCAGACGTGCACAGAAAAGTGACCATAGTGATCAGTAGGAAGTAGGTGTGGTTCTATGAAGGTATGCATAAAAAGCCTGGCATATACTAGATGCAGTAGCCAAATAAGGATGGGAGAAATATGAATGAGTCTCCTGATACAAGGCAGACTGAGGGAGGAGTGTGATCCATGTTTATCACATTGAAGTATCTGTGACCTTGTTCACCAAATATTCAATTGCTAGGATTCAAAGTTTTGAAACACGAGGAAGATGAGTTTAGGGCAAATGAAAGAGAGTACTGCTTAACTCTGAAGGTATTATTTATATGAAATTTGCCTCCCAAAGTGTAGTAAGATCGAAATATACAGACATAATAAACAAAACAAAACAAAATACAACAGTTTATGGATCAAAGAGACAGAGTCAGTTGCCAAGTGGTTAAGACTGACCTCAGCTTTAAGGTTGATATCTGGGAGGATAAATGTCCCCTGGCACAGAATTACCTTCCAGTTCTGTGCCTTTTTGGCTCCAGAATGAGGAATAGATGGAGAAGCTACCAATACTGTGTACCTATCCCTAAGTTTCTATCTTTGTGTCCTGATTTAAGATGAATCATCCACTCATTCCAGTTACTATCACTTTTGTTTACACTCTAGCTTATATACGAAACTGCAGCCATAGTCCTTGGGGACATGCTCTTACACAGCAGAGGAAGAAAACCCAGCACTTAGTTTTCATTTTGCAAAACCCCACTAACATTGTTTTAGTTAAAGCCTCAGCAAAAGGGCCAGTTCTACCATGAAGTATGAGAATGTGAACACAAGCATTCAAACACAAGTGACCAGCACACGTAGATGTGAGGAGTGGCACCACTGATGGGTGCCACATGGTGCATCAACTTCACCTGTTTTCTGAAAGACATCATTCATGTAGAATACATGTCTCCTGTTTCTCATTACCAGCCCCAGTGTATTTTGTTTGAAGGGCTTGTAGGGGAGGGAGGGCTTTAGAATTAAGATAGAAAATATAGAAAGAGAAATAATAAAGAAAACATTCTGTCAATGTATGTTATTCCCAGCTGAGCAGCAAGACACCTTAGCAATCAAGTGACCTTGTATTTCTTTTAAATCATTCTCCTAGCAGGGCTTAGATGACTAGATCAACGTTTCCATGGAGATATGTTTGTCAGGTTATTTAGAGGTCATCTTAACCCCCTCAGTAATAAGCATCTTACACAAATTAGCCTATAGAAATGGGCTCAAGGCAGTGTGGAGAGTCTTTAGACCAGTAATGAACAAAGTACTATGCAGATGTGATTCTTCAAGAGAGTCTGTCACAATGAAATCACATCAGATTGCCATATGATTTGTACACTAGTGTCAGTTGGTTAGTAACTCAATTTCAGTCTTGAGTCTATAAGCCGAAACTCTTCAAACTCCTGACAGTGTTTACTATTGATGTATATCTTCTGTATATCTTATTCATTAAGCTGAAATAGAAGCACAGTGGCTCATGATTTCTCAGTGTAGATAAACATCGGTTTGGTAGACAGCACAGTCTGGTAGAAAGAGCACTGTGCCAGGAGTCAGAAGGCTGTTATCTCCATCTCATTAGCTCTAACCCTTGAAATTGTCACTTACCCTCCTTGACCTTCTGGTTTCTAATTCTGTAAAACCTACCACACAGGAATGATGAATGAAAAGAGGACTTAGAAGAAAGGGCTTTGCAAGCTGTAACACAGGAATGCTAATAATGTATTCTTCACTTGCTTGAGTCTTTGTGGAATTCCCTTTCCACTCCACTTTCTCAGGCTGAATGATACAACAGAGATACCTAAGATTACTATCATGTCTCAGCCTTACTCTGAAGGAACTTGAGGTCCAGCCCCCATTATGACGCTGCAAATCACAGAGAGACAAAAAATGCCAGGAAGTTTTAGAGTGAGAAGAAGCTTTAGAGGTCACTTAGGCCTCCTTTCCTGTAGGAGAAAATGGCTTAGAAACAAGAGCCAAGAGAAATGACTGGCCCTCCAGCTTGGGCTCGCTGGCTGTTTGTATGTGCAAGAAGGCAATGCTCAAGGTCAGCAAGGTAAGCTCAGGCGTCTGTGGGAGTGGGATGGAAAGTCTGTGGCCTAGAGTGAGGATGAAAATGGAAGTTTCTACATGAGTGCAGTACTTCTTGGCATTTATGATAACAGGTGCTCACACAGACTAGTCTACAGAGAAGGACTTTACTACTGATAAAAGCAGAGCTATTATTTTAATATTGTTCCCATTTCCCTGACCACAATCACCACCCTCATGTCCTGGAAGGACCTGCCCATTTGAATTCATGAGTGCCTTGCTAAGTGCCCGACAACAAGCTCCCTGGGGCTGCCCTTACATGTCAACCTTGAATGGACATTCCTCTGTGAAAGCCCTTGTGGCCAAGTCTTAAAGCATAGATAGTGTAAGTGGAGTTTTATCAGAGACATCTCAAAATTGTTCAGTTTGCTAATGAGCACTTATAGAAATGTACAACTATGAATTGGCCTGGGCTCCTCAACTGGAACTGAGCTGATTCCTGGACTTATGAAGACTTTTAAGCAGCTGAAGCTAAAGTTACCATTTGCTTAATTCTGTCAAGGATTGTTGCTCAATTTTAGGATTTATGTGAGTGATAGTAATAATGACAACAAACAGTATTAATAATGATGATGATGGTATCAGTGTTTATTAAACTTCAGGTACTGCTAAGCACTTTGTATTATCCCAAGATTGTGATTTGCAAAGTGAGGGAATGAACGTTGAGACAGTGAAAAAGAATAGTGGCCTTAAAACCAGGAGACCTAAGATTCCCCACTCAATTGCTACTCCCGCCCCTACAGTTCTCGTATTTACTCACTGGGTGAACTTGGTCAAGTAGGTTGACTATTCTGGAACTCAAGTTCCTCATCTCTAAAATACAGGTATAAATATTCACATGAAAGGTTCATTGAGGATTAAGTTAGTTCATGAATATTGAAAGGACTTCTTAGCAGGGCCAGTGCATAATAGATACATTATTAGTTGTTGAGTTGAATCTTAGATGATAAGACCAGAAATACAAGTGGATGAGAACTAATTAGAAATGGAGATGAATCAAAACAGTTTAGGACAGGCGACAGGCTATTCTTGTTTTGTAAGTCATTTACAGGTGATATTTTGTCATTATCAGTTCTTTTTTCCATTCATTTTATAAGGCAAGAGCCATAGAGAGGACTTTACTGAAATCATTTAGGATCAGAAAATTATAGCAAATACTAATCTCTTTGTTAATGAAAGACCAGGAGTATGAGAGAGAAGATTTGGAATGAACAGATCTCTCACTGGGTCTAACGTAGAGTTTTCTCATAATCACCCTGTGACCAGTCTTCTGGCTTTCCAAAACTCTGGCATCCATGTTGCTTCCAATGCCATACTATAGGAGAGTGGACCCCAAGGACTTGCAAAGCTCAAATCAGAATTCCAGTCGTGAAGCCTCAGGCTTCAAAATGACTTATTCTCATTACAATGTGTGAAATGGTCTGTAAATACATATTTTAACATTATGGAGTTTAAATATTATTACACACCTTACTTGATGTCAGATTCTGTTAAATGCATGCTGTTATCTCAATATACAAAGGTCAGTCGGGTGGCAGTGGAGAATAGAAATAGATATAAGTAAAAAATCCTTTTACCAGTACATCTGCAGCTCAGATAACCCTGCCTTGTTCAAAAAGCTCTGGGCTTTTTTTTTCCCCTTTTCAAATGAGACTTTAATGAGTATCATGTGGATAAACTCTTTGCCGAGGTTTGAAAAGATCCAGAGAAACACTGTGGTAGGAACAAGCAAATCATTTTGGATGAAATCACAAGTCATTTGAATGCTCCCTCATCTGTCTGGTTGTGTCAAAACCTTTTGGCTGTATTTTCCCCCCACAGGAATGTTTTCATCTCCATGGCTAGGTAAATAGAATGTTCATGTAGTTGCTCGATTGCTATTCATGCCAGCACAGAGTAGCGTAGAGTGACCTACTTCCAGCAGCATCCATAGAAAGCTTCACTGCTTTCCATCAAGACTGATTTAAAAAGCTACCCTCTGCTTCCCACAGCTCCCGTCCCCAACTGCCTCCGGAGACAACAAACTATGGACTCTCCAGGGTGTTTATTTCCTTTATCTCATCACTCCTGCTTCCTGTGTTGGTTCATTTTAGTGCATCCTAGCCTTTTGGCAAAGGAGAATTTGGTGGATGGGTAGCTTCAAAGGAAGTTAACATTGCAGATTTTTAGGGTGTAGCTCTATAAAGGGTGGAGCCAACAAGAGAAAGATCAGGATACCCTTATCCACATAAACATAACTGATCAAAGGTTAATAATTCATTGAAAATCATTTGAAGCATCTATATGTGGGTGATTTTTTTCTTACCGGGGACTCTGATTGGAGTTTTAATAGGTCACTCTCATGAGTTTCAATATAGCCACTCCTTATCTTATAAAATGATAGGCTGGATTGAGCTGAAACATTCCAGCATTTTGGGAGGCCAAGGTGGGTGGATTGCTTGAGCCCAGGAGATTGAAACCAGTCTGGGCAATATGGTGAAACCCCGTCTCTAGAAAAAATACAAAGATTAGCAAGGCATGGTGGTATGCACCTGTAGTTCCAGCTGCTTGGGAAACTGAGATAGGAGAATCACCTTAGCCCCATAGGTCGAGGCTTAAGTGAGCCGAGATTGCGCAACTGCACTCCAGCCTGGGCACTGGTGTGTGATCCTTTCTAAAAAAAAAAAAAAAAAAAAAAAAAAAGCCAAACTCCAAGAGAAATCGTTTGATTTGAAAAATTTATGCAGAGACCTTTATCCAGTTGGCACACAGAAAAATAGCAGCATGCACCTGATTTGGGGTCTAACTAGAGCCAAGTGTCATGTCTGGTTTTGTGTCATTGAATAACATGGTTAGAGCTGGACAGTTCTTGTTCCTAGAGAAATCTGGTCCCATGATTTGAAGATGAGAAAGTGAGCTCCAGGAAGCTTACAGCAGTCCCCTTCTCCAGGGTTCCTGTCCAGTGCTTTCTCTAACCTGCCATTGTTTCTCATCACTGGATCATTCATGCTTTGAAGCTCTGTTGTTTTTGCCATTGAGGGCAAATGTCACCAAGCAGGGGAAGTAGAAATTCAATTTTCCTTCTCCTAGTCACAAGTGGATATTTCTATTCTAAATCCCAGCATGTCAAGAAGATTCTGGTTTCATGAAAAATGAACCTCCTGTGCTTCTTTTGGATGAGAGATTTTTGAAATTTTAAGCTATTTTGCTCTAAAGTTTTGGTCCACATAGTTCTGTGGCCATTGCTCAAGCCTGTTTGGAGAAAGAGGAATGAGAGTGAAATGAGAGGATACAGCTCTATGGCAATGAGTTGAATACAGGAACCACAATGAGAGCTCCATTCGCAATTGTTCTCTAATCATCTTCAAAAGAGTTTCCTGGCTATGCTGTCTTTCATATTGTTGTTCACTTAGCCAGGCCAATATAGGCACAAACTTCAGGCAAACCATCAATGTTTCTGACATCTGTGCTGGCTGACTTTAAGCCTAGTAGGGTGTCCTGTTTTCTGTGGTTCTAACTCTGGGATGCGGGATTTTATCACTTCAGAACTCCATACCAGATGGTCTCTATGGCAAGAGGCATGGAGGCTCAGCAAGCTCAGTCCAAGGGCCATTGTTTCCCAGTTAGTCTCATTTCCTCACTTTTCCTGACTTTGCTTCTCCTCTCTGCATCTTTCTCCTTTGTCTGTTTTTCATCTGTCCCTCATCTTCTTTCACAGATGGCCAGGATATTAATGTGCTGCTGTCATTATGTTTATGGAACAAGTTGGGGTCTTTAGAGGATGCCTTTCCACAGACTTTAAGACGTGGGTCACATTTGATTCTAGGGTGAAGATCTGCAGGATAATTAGTGATCCCTTGCTGTTATTAACCCCTGACTTAAGCAGGTTATTTTCTTACAAAGGTGTTGAAAGTTAATACCGCTGTTAATAGTTTCATTGAGAAGACCATTATGAAACCATGTGGGAAACTAGACGTACCATCAATATCTTTCAAACTGTGAAATTAGAAGGGAAAAGAGGAAAGTAAAAAAGAACAGAAAAGGGGTATTTCTATCATAGGCCTATCTTTGGTTACTTTAATGATGGTGAGTATCTGATAGACAAGACCCATTTGTTATTCTTAGTGTTAGACAGTAGGCTTATCACTACTAAAGTTCTGAGCTCAATCTTTATCACATAGGGAAGCTCATATTGGCTGCTGAGATAGCATAGGGTAGAGGTGTAGCTAGATTCTATTTTTAGAGATGCCTCTTTTCCCTTTCCATTGTATTTCTTTCATAGAGGATATAAGGCTCTTCATAAGACCACACTTAATAAAACTGAAAATAACCAGCAAAAGTAATAACCCAGAGACACCCTCCAACCCCCTAACAGCAAGGGCCCCTCATAGGAGTGCATCTTATTTGTTCTCCAACTGATCAAGTTCTTTTCTAACTCTGCTCTGTGAAACCCCCTCAGAAACCATACTAGGTTTGGTTTGGAGAAGGGTTCTTAGATTAACAGCAACTTTGAAACTTCTAATTTAAGCAAAGTCTTTTAATAGTCAGTCATGGCCATCAGGGAGTGTCAACCTCAACCTTGAAACACTGCAGGGTTAGTTCATCAGGTGCCCTCAACATGAGGCTAAAAATAGGCTAGTTAATGCTTCCTCCTGCCTTGACCTCAGCAATCACAGCAGCCTTATAAGTACTCGGCTGGATTCAGCTTGCACTCAGCCTTGCTAGGAGTGAGAACAGGTCCCAGAGTGCCAGGACTGCTCTAAGCCACTCTAAACCATCCAGTGAATTAAAGTTCTTTGACAATTTTCCAGGTTAAAATACATATTTGAATTCAAATTGTCAAATTCTTTGAAAGAGGGCATCATGGATCTGGTCTTCAATGAGGTTGTATTTTGGGGGAAATCCTGATCCTGACATGATGTGTTTTCTTAGCAGCTCATTTCAGGGACTGCCAGCATGAAGGGACACCCAAAGAAGGAACAGGGCACCTGGATGGTATGGGGAAGTTGTAATCCCTGGAAGAGGAATTTTTGCAGCTAAGTTTCCAGTGTCCTAATCTAACCCCACAGAAAGTGCTACAAGCTCACAGTCCACAAGCTAACATTAGAACAGTGACTAAGGCTAATCTAAAAGTGATTTCATCTCACTCTCCTTCCCACTGCCTTTCCCCATCCCAGATTATTCTCTGCTGTGACTTACCGTGCCCAAGATCTCATTATTCCAATTCAGTATTGCATGCATAAGCTCTAAATTATCTTTCTTCGAAACCATGCATCTGTACCAGCATGAATGAGAGTCTTTCTCACCAGCCTGAGGTCCAACGGGAACATGGCCTGGCTCTTGAAGGCTCTGATCAAATCCTCCCAAGCCTGTTCACCCTATGTGCAGAGGGAAAGGAGAAGTGGAGTTTGGGTTAGACTTAGAGAAGGCTTGACATGATTTGAGATATTAAACTTTTCTTTATTGGTGGTCATATGAGGCACAGCCTTGTGGACTTAGAATCATAGAATGTCAAAGTTACAACAGAATCTTCAAGTTCATCAACACACAGATCCTCCTTGTTCAGATTAGAACACTCAAAGCAAGACAACTCACTGAAAGTTACTCGTACCATAGCTAGGCCTCCTGCATCTGAACTCGCTGTTTTAGTCACTGCAGAATGTAGGATTTGAGTTATAGTGAGACCTGATTGAGTCTCATTTGCCTGCCATTCTCTTTCAGGGTCTTTAATCATTCTAAATTGTGGCCTAGTTCATTCCTCTGCTTAATAAAACCATAGGTGACTTTCCATTAATTCTGAACTCCTTCAGTGGGCATTCACAACGTTCACAGTCGCCACCAATCTGCATTTTTTGCCACTGTCCTGGGCTATTCTTCTCCACCTCATTCCCCGTGCAGCTTAAACAGACCTCCTGTGGTTATGCAAACATGTGTTATCCTTCTGTTCCTTTGTACATACTGTTCTCTTCATCCGGAATTGCCTCTCCAACATTTTCTCCCATTTGGTTCCTTCCCATCCATTTACGTCCTGCCAATCCACTCTGCATTCAGCACTGGTATTGCTGCTTAGAGTACTTCTTCATGGTCATGTCTTAAATTTCCTATTAGACTGAAACCTCTTTTAGAGTAGGGACCATGTAGCACAATTTGCTAAATGTGGCAAATATAGTGTGTTCCAAAAATATGTATTGTATCCAACGATAACTAGCACCCTGGTTTCCATAGATTCCGGGAAGTTCCAAACACTTAGGCGGTACTGAGGGAATGTGAGGTTTGCGGAGGAGAAGAATGGACCCACTAGAAGTCAGGGATATCTTCCCTTTCTGGATATCTCAGCCCCACAGCATGATGATGGTATTGGTGCTCCTGCCACCTGCAGTATCTTGAGATGACTGTGTAGGATCCTGTTGGGATTGGCTTATTCAGTGCACTGTGGAAAAGCCTCCTGGGCACCCTCATCTGGCCTTGGGTGGGCATAACTATCACCTCCCAAATTTGCTCTTGCAAGCCTCAGGGGAGGCTTGCATTGGTGAAGCAATTTCTGAGCTTTTCCTCTTCCTGAGATATTCCACTGGCATCCAGACCAGTATGATTACATTGACGTTCCAAGCTCTGATTTCAGTCCTATCGGTGAGAAAACTCACAAGACACTTACTGTGCCCTGTGTGGGTTTTCTTTGGTTGACCCAGGCCAGATGTAGCATACGTAAGTAAGTTCCTAGTTTAGCATTATAGTGCTTCTGTGTCAGATCTGCCAGAAAAGAGAAAAAAGCCAAGACGAAGCTATCATTAGGTAATTATCTTGAAACTGAAAAGGAAGAGGGCAGGCATGGTGCCCTCTTCCTTTCATCCTTTGCCCTCTGTGGTGAGTCTAGTCCAGGCAGAATCATGAACTCACCCTCTGTAAGGATGAGCATGAATAACCTACAGAGAGGTTCAGAGGGCTGGCCTGGAAGCCGAGGCCAGAGGCTGTGGTCTCATCCCACCTCCCCATGGGGGTACTTTGTCAAACCTTCGCTGTACCTGTTCTTCCATTGGTGCTACAATGCCTAGGACCCTGAAGCAGAAGACCTTCTTCCTCATAAAAAGCCTTGGACTGCTAGTAGGCTTGGAACGTCTTGAGCTGATGAAATGTTCTGGGACTAGACTGTGGCTGCATAACTTTGTGAATATATTAAAACCCACCAAATTATGTACTTTAAAAGGGTGAATTTTATGGTATGTGAATTATATCTCAATTCTCAAAGAAATTGTGGGATATGAAAACTTTGTTCAAAAACTTAAAAGATTGTAGCATAAAAAAAAGCTCCTAAAAGACTACATGGATTTGTCTACTCAAGTGTGCTCTCTGTCTGTGCATGCTCTGAGATTATGTCATCTGGTATGTGTGTTGGGAGTGGAGGGGACTAATTGTTCATCTGCCTCAGCCTCTGTTCTGTGTCAGGCAGGGGTGACCTTGGTCTAGGAACCTTGTCGGCTTCCACAATGGAAACAGAGGTAATAAGCCTGACCTACTTGATGAAGATCTCCTGGGAAATAAAAATCTGGTTTGCCAAGTGCTTTAGAGGTATGAAGATGCTAGATCCTTCTGAATAGTTACAGGAAGGGCTGAGTGGCACTCAGATGCTATGAGACAAATCCCACACTGGGGTGGAACAGGGGCAGGCAGGAGGCTGGAGGTGCCCTGCTGTGGGTGATTTAATTATGTTATTAGGTATCCTATTAGGAGCTACGACTGCTTGTGATTTTTATGTCTGGGGTGAGGAGACAGAGTTTGGTTTCCACTGCAGTGACAGGACAGGCACTCATGGGAGGAGGAGGGTGTGTTTCTCGGGAGAAGCTTTTGGGGACCTGACGTGAAGGCATGAGTAGAGTTTGGAAGGATAAGCGCCCAAGTGGGGAGTGGGGTTTGTGATTGTCAGGCCTCCCCTGAAGAGCCGTGGGCCACTGCTGCTCCAGGCATGCACCTCCAGAGACAGGCCCACAGGTTTCTCCTTATGTGGAAATCTGGAAGCCTCCTTAGTAGAAAGAGAAATTCTTTTCCTGGAGAAGTCTGGTCACAGCCTGGCTTAACAAATAGCGCCATGCTTATAGAAAGCCAGGACTGGGGTTCAGGGGATTGTCTGTCCTCACACCCCTGCCCACTGCAGCTTCCTGGATGCTTTGTCTGAGTTCGTGGACAGCTTAGCAACCCAATGGAATGACTGAGTCCTTTAGGTGGTTAGGGAGGGGCCAAAGATGGAAGGGAGCTCTGATCCCTTTCTCTTTTAGCCCTGCCTCACACTCTCAAGTGTACCTTCTTCCTCATCTGTGGGATGGCAGGATAAGACAGGGAATCATATCAGTGTCTTTTGAGACAGGCTAATGACCTGTGGGCTCGTATAAAGCCTTCTCATTGCCCTACCCTTAGAGGATCAGCTGATATTCTCCCTTTCCCTCATCCTTGTTCTCCTATCAATGCCTGAACATACTTTCCCTACCTCTGTACCCATTGAAAGGAAGTCCACTTGCCCATCAAGCCCAATACCAGTATCATCATCCTCAGAGGCTACTTTCTTCTCCTTTTCTACCGTCTACCCAGGCAAGATTACTCCTTTCTTCTGTGTTTCCATAAAACTTTGCCTCTGGTGTCACACTCATTCACTCATGGTGGGCTGCTTTGTAGAATTTGTTGAGGATCTCATATAGATTAGTATCTGAGTGCCTAGGACAGTGCCTGGTGCAAAACACATGGCTATTTCATGCCTGTTGAATAAACAAACTAACCAATAAATAAATAACATCAGTTGTTGTGCCCTCCCACTAACACTGAAATATATTTATAAACTCCATAAATATTTAAATTGTTTTCCTTTTTATGGTTGTGGTACTTGATGAGAGAATACATTCTAAGTGTGTCTTATTAAATCTATTTTTGTCTGTGAAATTATTATTATTTTGGGGCCAAGGTAATACATTTTTGGAGAAGAAGACTTGCCTTAAAAAAAAATGGCCAGGCCATATGGCTCACATCTTTAATCCTAACATTTTGAGAGGCTGAGGTGGGAGGATTGCTTAAGACCAGGAGTTCAAGACCAGCCTGGGGAACATATGAAGATCCTGTCTCTACAAAAAAATAATTTAAAAAAAAACAGATTAGCTAGGCATAGTGAGGTGTGTCTGTGGTCCCAGCCTCCCATTGGGAGGCTGAAGCAGGACGATTTCTTGAGCCCAGGAGGTTGAGGCCACAATGAGCTGTGATTGCACCACTGCACTGTAGCCTGGGTGACAGAGTGAGACCCTGGCTCAAAAAAAAAAAAAAAAAAATAGAAATATAAAGCAATGGTTTACTAAAACTTTGTTCAACAGAATACTAGTTCCTTAGAAATTCGGGAGAGACTAGGTTAATCAGGTTTTTCTGTTGCAGTATATTTCAAAACTTTGACATAATATTGCTTGAGAATGCAAAAGAGAGTAACAAACACACAGTGTATTTTGCAGTACTACCTTAGAATCAACTACAATGCTAGGGGCATATTCAGTTTTGGTATTTTGCTATTAAGTCATTGATGCTAGTCCCGTGCCTCAATCTCCATCCCAGAGAACCAAGTGAGTGTGTGTGTAATAAGGACCCAATTATTCACTGTCTTCTTCATGTATACCAACTCTGCTCTGCAAAACTGAAGAAAAAAATAAAGGAAATTAAAACATTACTTGTCACAGCAAGTTAGCAAACATCTCCAGTGGACTATGCAGCAAATGATTGTGGTTTTAGAAATAACCTGACAGCCCCAGTTGCTCTGCAGTCACCTCCCAGGACTATTCCATAAATGCCAGTTGTCTTCACAGTAATTACCAACTCTCTCCTTGGTAAATGTACTGGTATGTCTAGGAATAATTGCTGGGGAACTCATACTTTCAAATTTACAAGAGGCAAACAACCTTGTATTTACCTCGGGGGGTTATCAGTTATTCATACTGAGCTGTGTAAAAGATCATAGAAATAAGGGGAAGCACTTGAATTTTCACCTTGATATTTTTCTCAGTGGGTGAGAGCCTGGCTTACTAGATTTATGGTGGAAAGACGCATAAGGGATAACTGTCTTCTCAGGTGTCTTCTCTTCCTTGTGGTTTGGAGTAAAGTCTGACCTAACTATACATTGTCAGAAACTTCTGTTGGCTTCAGACCAAACTGGCTAATTGGTACAAGTGGCTAGGAAGAAAATGAAAAACTTGGTCCCATCTAAATTCTAACCTGTGGGTTTGGTGTTTATCCTCTAGAGATCTCAGGGAACACAGAGGACATCCCTTTGGTGCGCTGGAGGCAGCAGTGGCTGGAGAATGGCACTTTACTTTTTCACATTCATCACCAAGATGGTGCCCCAAGCCTTCCTGGACAAGACCCCACTGAAGAACCCCAACATGAGTCTGCAGAAGAGGAGCTGAGGATCCTCCACATCTCAGTTATGGTAAGAGCAGCACAACCTTAGCCTCTCAGGCCATAGCTATGTTACCTTGACATTAAGGGTCTTGGTGTCATAAATACCATCCTATCAGACCCAACTCTGTAATGATCATTGATCATGTTAATAAGTAAATTTCCCATTTGTGGGAAATGCATCCACTGTGGTGTAAGTAAAAATGGCAACTATTTCTAATAGTACCGTTCCCCAACTGTTTTCTCTAGGAACATTCTCAGATATGAAGAATCTTTAACAAACCAGAGATAATATTAGATGAGGGCAGCCAGGCACAGTGACTCACACCTGTAATCCCAGCACTTTGGGAAGCCGCGGTGGATGGATCACCTGAGGCCAGGAGTTCGAGACCAGCCTAGCCAACATGGTGAAACCCTATCTCTACTAAAAATACAAAAATTAGCTGGGCACACCTGTAGTCTCAGCTACTTGGGAGGCTGAGACATGAGAATTGCTTGAACCCAGGAGGCAGAGGTTGCAGTAAGCCAAGACTGGACCACTGCACTTCAGCCTTGGTGGCAGAGTGAGCATCTGTCTCAAACGACAACAACAACAAAATTAGATGAGGGCAATGGATTATCATATATGGAAATTATCCCATTAGAGTATTGAAGAATCATAGAGTAGTTGCTCCACAAATGTCTGTTAAATGACTGACTGTCCAAGCTGCTGGCTGCTACCAAGTTCTCTTTTCTCTTCTTCCAGCCAAGAGGAAGCCAGTAAACTGGCTTTCCCTTCTCATGCAACAGATGGCATGCGAGTAGACACTTGCACCTCTCTCTAGCTCAACTCAGATACTTTACTATTAACATTCCTTTTCCTATTTAGAAATTTGAAGCCTCAAAAAAAATTGGAAGGTTCTTTCTTTTTTTTTTTGAGATGCAGTTTTGCTCTTGTTGTCCAGGCTAGAGTGCAATGGTGCAATCTTGGCTCACTGCAAAGTCTGCCTTCCCATTCAATCGATTCTCCTGCCTCAGCCTCCTGAGTAGCTGGGATTACAGGCATGTGCCACCATGCCTGATTAATTTTGTATTTTTAGTAGAGATGAGGTTTCTCCTTGTTGGTCAGGCTGGTCTTGCACTCCCAACCTCAGGTGATCTGCCTGCCTCGGCCTCCCAAAGTGCTGGGATTACAGGTGTCAGCCACTGTGCCTGGCCGGAAAATTCTTTCTAACATTCTAGGAACTCATATTCTAGAATCTCACTAGAAAGTAAGCACTATGATGGCAGGCCAGGGTTTTTGTTTAGTGTTAGTTTGTTTACTGATGTATCTCCTGCCCCTAGAATAATGCATTCACACAGTTGATACTTAATATTTGTGGAATAAATGAATGAATTTCCTGGTGAAGAGATAAATAAAACCTGTTACACTTGGTATCTTAGGTACTGATGTTGTATTGGTAAACAAATACATTGTCTGCTCTTAAAGTAGCCTAATAGCAGGTTGAGACTTGACTGGTTGTTTATGGGCCACGTATATGGGAGGGTATAGATTATTTCACTGCTAGGAAACTCAACACAGAACCAAACTGAGTCTTAGTCCAAACCTTAATTCCCCTCTTGCTTTAGTACAATCACTACATGCTATTTAGCTTTGTGTTCAGACTGAGGGAAACTGAGTGCATTGTAGATATAGAAAAATGTCCTTTAGCCAAAGATGGAAAATCTCTTCGTAAAGTCTCGGATAAAATCTCAAAATGTAAGCCTTCTGTTTCTTACTTATTTCTTATACAGTGTCCGCATAAGTAACTGGCTTGATAGGTTGCTTGCATGTACATGAGGCGCTTGGTTTAAACTGTGTGGTGGAGAAAAGAGTTCTTAAATTGCAAATGTTAAGCCTTAATACCCAGATAAGGCCAGATGTCAGGCAGGTAAATGAGGTTCCTATGACTCACATTTACAAATTAATCAAGGTTTATAGCATGGGAGTTACAGTACTTGCATATCCTTATTAAATAATAGTGTTTTTCCTCTCAGAGAAGGTTGTCTTCTTTATTGTAGCTTGTAGTATCCAGAGAATGGTAGGCTTCAGGCAGGTCAGCTTAATTGGCCCTGGGATTGACTGGAGTGATGAATTTAGAGGCCATATTGTCTTCAAATTTATAATATGGTCTGACTAAAAAGAAGGGCACAATGGTGGATTTCTCACCAGCCATCCATATCCTGCCATCAGTGTGGGAAGCAACTGTGGTCGTGGGTGTTTTGTTTTGTTTGCGTCCAAGAGCATTTCAAAGAGGCAGTCTTTTTCACACTGATGAAATGTTTAAGGTAAAGAAAGGTGTATAGACGTTTCAAAAAATAAATATTGTGCTTATATTTTTTAAAAAGACCCTAAATAGAAGAAGTTGAGACAAACAATATGTCAGAAGAGGAGTCTAGTGAGGGCTGGAGGCATAGTGTGATAATTTACGGAAAACTAAACAGTCTGAAGCTTGTACTTGTTGCTGCATTGTATCTTCAGTGTAGGAAGCACCCTACCATCCATCTATCCCTGGAATGAGGTGCTTAGTAAGTTCTCTAGAGGGGTGTGTGTGTGTGTGTGTGTGTGTGTGTGTTTGTGTTTGTGGAGGTGGTGTATTGCTCAGCCAATGGGTGCACCAAAATCTTATCACCACTTAAGAACTTTCTCATATAACCCTATACCACCTATTTCCCCAAAACCTATGGAAATAAAAAATTAATATGTGCTCATCAAAAATGCTAAAGACTTTAGGAAATAGATTGTGCCCTTAAAATAAAACAACCCCTATGAAAAACCCTACATTATAGTGTTTTTTCAAATGAGATCCCCTGAGCAAGGATTAATGGACAGTGGACACTGAAATGGAGAGAGAAGAAGAATCAGCTTTACACCTGTCTCTGAGGCCTCTCCTTCATATGCTACTTGTCACCCATGGCAGACCACCAATGACATTTTATTTTCCAAATAAAATGCAAGAGAGTATTCATTCAGCTTAATTTAATTTATTCTCTTTTATTTTTAACAAGACTAAAGAGACAGAGGATAAAAGGGCATAGGCAAAGGGAAGGGTGGGAAAGACTTGTGTTGTCTTTGGGTTGGCCTGTTGTGTGTGGACAGACCCACATCTCCGTAAAAAATTCAGGAAGGCCTTTGACTTCCACAGGACAGGAATCTCAGGATGAACTGGAGATATAAGTATTTCCCCCCTACTCCCTGCCTTCCCTATCAACGATGGTTTGGTTAGTGGAGCCTACTGCAGCCCACCTAGCCGTCTCATTGTCCTCTATTCCCATTGCATACACACACCGCACACACTGCCTTTCTCATCCTTAGGATTCTATTCTAGAAACAGTTTCAAAGTCTGAAGTTATGTATCTGCCCTCAGCTTAGAAATCAAGCCTGAGGGTATCCTGTTTGAAGATGTTGTTCCTTGAGTCTCTGATGGCTTCCTCTTAAGAGACTCAAGTGTTGGTAGACTTTATTTGATACGCTTTATACCATATCCTTTGGAGGAAAGGTAGGCAGCTATTTGAGGCATCTGGATGACAGCATTATAAAGGCCAGAAGATAGTAGAATTCTTTGATTTATAACAATATTGAGCAGCGACATATACTTAAATGAAATCTTATTGCCCAAACCCCTTTAGTTATGAAATAACAATAGCAAGGCCATTTTTCATTAACTCTAATGATCAATATTGATGCAGTTTTCAGATTGGATCAAAATAGCATAATTTGAAAAAGAGAAAAGATAAAGTTATTATCAAAACATGAATACATCCAACCTTTCCTCTTCTGTTAAGAAAATGCATAATTAAAAGCTTAACTAATAATCCTAAATATTCCCAATATGTGCAAAAGGGAATTAATGGTTTTATGAAAACCTTAAAGTTTACATTTCTCTCATTTTGTATATTTACTTTTTTAAATCTACATTTCCTCAGTGCAGAGACCACTGTTTATTTCTATATTTTGCATTTACTATGTTTTGTTTTAAACACAAAATATAAGAAATGAGAGAATGAGAAGTAAAAGAAACCTTTTTTGAACCCTTATGGCATTGTATGAATGAGAATTTGCAAGTTCTCTTTTATGCCATGCCCAATATAAATCAATCATCAGCAAAATTGTGGGCTTGCAGAAAACCAATACCCCAGCTGGGAGCTAGGCAATTTAAAACTTTGAAAAACCTTTTGCTTTTCTTATTTTTCAATCAAGAAAAAATTTTAGGATTTTTGAATTATTGAATTTTTGAATTATTTTTTCCAAGGAGGTACGATTTCTTCCTTGCATAGAATAATTGGATTTCCCTCCTGAAATCTTACATTGTTGCTTTGAGGGTCAAATGATGTATTTTAACCTCCTTGCATGATTCAAAGTGGCTGAAGAGATTTATTTCAAATTTTGCAAGATAATTGACATTCAGAACTATGAACGTACACAAGGATACTCTTTTTCAAACTCTTGAACAAATGAAAACAGAATCAGCAAATGAAAACTGAGTGTGAGTTTAAACCAAAAGTCAAGCAATTCTTCAGTTATAAGGCAAAGTGTTTACTCCACAGAAGACCAGGTTTCAATATGACTTCATGTCAGCTATTCAGACTCTGTGTGGATTTACATTTTCATATTGTACCCATGCTAATTTACCATACAATGTACATTTTTCTTCTTAAAGTATGCAAACAAGTTTAATGGTGCACAGTAGAATTTAAATGTATTGTCTGTATATTTCATCTTTTTAATTAAAGATGGCAGTGTTAATAGATTTCCTATATGCATATAGGTTGGTTAAATACATTTTTAACAGCAGGCAGGCTTTCTAAAATGCTTTGGGTATGTATATACATACACATACACACACACACACACACACACACATAAAAGTATATAAATTATATAAAATTATATATATATATAATGTTTCAGTATTGATAACTTCCACTGGTGGAGAATATCTTTTGTGGTTCAGCCGCCTTAGGCACAGTTGTGGGTAAAAAAATCTTAGTAGCCCCAGCTGTTTGTGACTCCTTGGCCAGTATCTGGAGGCCCCCATGGCCTTCTACTGCTGGCTGCCATCAGAGGCCTTAGCCTGCCCCCAGGTTCCCTGTTTTTTGGGATTCCCAGGTGAACCCAAGGTACAGAGTTCACTCTTGGGAGAAACAATGTAGCGAACAAGATTTGGGGACAAAAGAGGCTGCAGGTGCCATTACACAGTCCCAGAGTCCAGCAAATAGAATGGGCACTCTAGGAAAAGTTCTAGTGTGGGAAAAAAATATTTGGGGTTGAGTCAGTACAGAGCCCACAGAACATACCTGTGGGAGCCTCCAGAATCATGTTTCCAGGGCTGCCTAACAACTTTCTACCAAAGCCTCATCCTTGCCCTTAATGTTACATGCAAGTTCAGTCCAGTTGCCTGAGGATAGCATGTGAGTTTGCTTGAAGCCATGCCTCATTTCACTCCTAGAGCACAGCCACTTCCAATGCAGAGAGAAGCAGTTCCAAGCGTGGCAGTCACTGTGTGTCATCAAGACCATTAGGTTCTTATTAAGTGTCTGTGGGCACAGGAGAGAGGGCTAGATGTCTTTTTTATCAGCACCTTTTGCTTTTAGCAGATCTGTTACAAAAATTCATTAACAAATTCATTAATCAAGGTCTTTTGCATCCTTATGGTCAATTTATAGTATTTGTTTCATTCAGCTTAGGATGTCCTAGTTGATCAGGATCAGTCCTTCTGATCTTTAAGCAACAAATGTAGACATTTAGGTGTGTTGTATGTTACCAGAAAGGACAGAGCTAGAGTAATAAGTGGGAAAGTCCAAAAAGAGAGCTCTTGATTTGGTTCAAAGAAGACTTTTCTTGCAATCCAAGCCATGCATCATCAAGCTGAACTGACTTACTGGTCATACTGCCCACATGCCAAAGCCATCACTGTGTATTTTACCTTCCATTAGGAAAGTTGTGGGCAGTTCCTAAAATAATCAGTAAGCTCTCTTAAAACAAAACCTCTTTACTCTTTGTTTTTCTCTGAAAGGCTGATGTGCAAAAGCCTGGAGATGCCAGGGTCCATTTGGGGACTATGCCAAATGCCAACTAAGGTTTGACATGCAAACCTCCCTCACCTGGCACCACAGGATGTTCTGTATCTCTTGCCAAGATGCATCGGGCACAGGTATACATGAATTCATTCACCATTTGGGTTGCTCATCTATTCTGTTTTTGTTTGGTGCCCTGCCATATTCCAGTAAAGTGAGAGCTGCGATGTCGTGAAAAGACACGCTGGCTTTACAGTTGGAAGAGTGGACTTCTTATGCGGGCTTTACCACTGTAGGTAATTTGCTGGGCTTTTTTGAAGCTTCATTATCTCACCTATAAAATGAATGCACTGGTCAGGCTTTTTAGGTTTAGAGAAGGGAGATCCACTGAGGCCTTCTCTGTAGTAGAGTTGTATTGTAGAAATTCATATGGAGATAAAGGAGACAACACTCTCCTGATTTTAAGAAGTTTATTCAAAGAGCAGATTTTCATGAAGGCTGGAACTGGGAAGTTGTTGAGGATCTGAGTTATTTTATCAGCCTCAGCTTCCATAGCTTGTGGTTTGGCTCTTTCACACCTGTTTCTGTTGCTCTTTTTGCTATGAATTAGCTTCTTTGTCTAGTCTATTCTATAAATCTTTCTCAATTGCAGTGCTTTTATATGTTTGACACTCCATTTACTCGTCAAGTCATCTCACTCATGACCTGTCCTGACTTTTCACAGCTTCACAGTGTTTCCAACTTTGTTTCCACTGCTGTTAAATTTCCTGCGTTCCTCCCTTATTCTAACGCCTTAGTGAAAGAAGCAGGTGGATCTAATTTGTTACCATAGTCTCTGTTTGTTCAAAGCTTTCATATCAGGTTATTGCACATGTGAATGTGATCCTAGGCTTCCCCTGGTGGTTATAGTGGGGAGGTGGGCTTATGCGGTATGCTCCTGCTCCAGGCACAGGTCAGAGTCATTTCCTTTAGCAGAGGCAGAAAAACTGATTTCATGATTTCTTCTTTTCAGTACAACAAGCAGACTAAGACCTCACTTGTAGCGATGTTAGGAGAATCAAAATATAACATAGGCACCATTATCATCGTCATCATCATCGTCAAAATCTTATTTTGCACCACACCATAAAATAGGGTTGGTTGACTGAGAGCATAACAGGCTAGGTGATTTACCCAAAGTTAAACAACTGTTAGTTTGTAGGGCCATGATTTGCATCATGGCAGTAGGCAGAGTCCCGACGCTATACTTCGGAAAGCACTCATCTCTTGACTCATAGTTCGCACACAATGTATATTTGTTACGTGTCCTTTCACCAACTTTTGTTGTTTCGTTGACTTTTGAGTGCTGAGACTCATCTGATACTTTTCTCCATTTTCTCTTTGACACCTAATAACGCTACAAGGACTAAGACCGGCAGCCATGATGGAACACAAATTTTCTTTCTGTGGCTAGGAAAGAAAATTTCTTTCTGTTAGCCTCAGGCAGCTAACCCCAGAGGCTCAGGCTCTGTTCAGCTTGGCTAATCCCACCTGCTAACCTTGGCTTCAGCCACACCACCTCACAGCTGGCAGTGGGGTTATTGGCATGGAAGGTAAAAGGATAATTGGGGAATTCCAGCTCTAAAATTGTGAAAGTCACGTAACAATGGACTTAGCTTCTTCGTATACAAACTTTCGCACTGTTGCAGGAAATTTTTAGAAACTAGAAAAGTATTTTCAAACATTATTGACCTGTCACTGATTTTTAAAAATCATTGACTCGTTCCTTCATTTAGATATTGATTATTTAACATTATTTTTTCAGCCTTCAGTTTTTTTAGCTACAAAGTAGATAGGAAATGAAGAAGACAAGGTTCTGCTTTCAGGGAGCATTTAATCACATCATTAATGCTTACTATTTGAAGAGGGCCCGTGGCAGAACTGAGAGACAATTAGAGTTTCCATCATCTTTTCCAGTCCTTTTCAGTCTTTACATCTTTGCAAATCTGTTTTTCTCTTTCCTGAAGTTCACAGAGGCCTTTTGCTACCCTCATCTCTCCAGACAGCAAGAAAAATAGCTAAGAGGCCAAATTTTCAAAAGGATGCTGATGTCTTTTAACAAGTTGATGTAATATTCTGTTCAGCAATCTAGTTCACTTGATATAGAAGCTAGCAATTTACTTGCAAGTACTCAGTTTCAGAAATCCCTGAAGATCGTTTTGAAAGCAGGAGTCATAATTTCCATAAGGTTTCAATCAATATTAGAAACTGGTAATATTCATAGTAATAAAGCTATTGCTCACTAAGCCCTCCTGTGTCTCCAGCACTGTATGGGATCATTTGCATACATACTATCAATCGATTTCCATAGCAACCTTGTGAAATAGCTATCATTTCTTCCATCTTTCAGATGTGAACACTGAGACTGAAAGTAAATTATAGGCCCAAAGTCACATAGGCTGTGAGAAGTGAAGCCAGGATTTAAAGCAAGTGTATCTGACTCCAAACTTGACTCTGCTATACGATTCTGCTACTTGGTGGTGTTAGGGTTGGATGGTTTCTCCAATTTTCCAGGTTATAGAATGATTTTACTTCTCTTAGCTAGCACAGTAGAAACCCTTTGTTTGAAGACAAGGAAGGAGCATAGAGAATTGGACAAGATGCTTTCATGGTGAGGTCTGTGAGCTACTTCAAAAGGTAAAGGAAGAACTGGATTGGGCAAGAAGACCAAATATTGCAAAGAAGCCTGGGATTGGCTCTGAGAACACACTGGTCATTGAGAAGCCAACAAAGACTATAGTTTTATGGTATTGAATTTTAATGAGGCAGTTTACGGCAAGGGCTTTGCTATCAGAGAGACCAATTTAAATGTTAGTTCTGCCACTTACTAGATATTTTTATTGACCTTGGACAGATTGCTGAATCACTCTAAAGTCGATTGCTATATCCATAAAATGGGAATAATAAATCCTACTTTATAGGGCTGTTTTAATTATTAAATGAGATGATTCTTATAACGCACTTCCTACAGTGCCTGGCTCATAGGGAAGTACCCATTAAATATTAGCTCAGTAAACTCTTGGGGGCCCATGCAGGCTGCCTGTAATAATCTTGCATACAATGGGTGACCTGTGGCTACCAGCCTTGGGAGTTAGAAAAGCATCTGGGATCATGGCAACCTGTCAGAGGAGTCCTAGAGAATTGTGTTCAGGGAAAAGACCAAGGCAATTAGGGACAACAGGATGACAGAATAGGGCCATTACAAAGCTGGGATGCAGTTATGTACATTCAGGGCATTGTTAGGTCATTTCTGTTTCGTTGTTTATAGGGTTTCCTACCAGGTTGCTTAAGATTTAGGATGATAATTGAGGTCTGGTTTCATAATTGATGTCTGATACCTACCAGGCATCTTATGATTTAGGGTGTTAATTCCAGCTCCAGCTTCTCTGGAAGAACTTCATGTATCAATTTATTTTTTAACCAAACCAAGTGATGTCATTCAGGGAATTCTATCACTGCGCAGGTATCCACACACAGAAGATTGTTATTACTGTCATTCGCAATGGGAAAAGAAGACTTAGAATAGTGGGCGATGCTCATGGCCAGCATTGATGTAAGAAATCAGAGATTCTGAGTCCTAATGCCATTATCTTTTCTCCAGATCACACTATCTTTCCCCCACCCTCTACTCATCTCTAAAGTTTAGAATGCGTCTCACAGACCTGAGGTCACGTTTAAATCTGACCTCAAACTCATACCCATGGGCCTTGGCTGAAGACAGCTAGACTTAGGTATAGTAGATGTAGCCAGCCACGTGTCCACAGAGAGAACCCTAACATGGACATTGGCAGGAATCATCTAGGCCAGGAGTCAGTAAAGGACCAGACATTAAACATTTTTAGTTGTACAGGCATGCAAGCTCTTTTTCAACTACTCATCTCTTGCCAATTTGTTGCCCAAGTAGCCATATGCAGTACATAACTGAATGCATGTGGCTGTGTTTCAATAAACTTTATGTACAAAAACAGGCAGTGGGCCACATTTGGACTGGAGGCCATAGGTTTCCTGACCTCAATCTCCTCATTTTGTCTGTAGAACCCACAGAAAGACTACAACTTAACAACTCTGTAGAAGCTTTAGGGTTCTACTTGCAGTGTGAAAGACAATAATTTGCTAGTTTTAGCCAGACCTCCATAGATTGATTATAATTGTCACTTAAGGCACTGACAAAAATTGTTCTTGCTGGAAATTCAAGACGTGTGGTGTTCACAAATTCAGGTGAAATGCAAGCACGTTAGCTTCTCCTGAGAGACGCTGATGGGTTTAGCAAAGACAGATGTTAATGAAGACAAACTATGCTTAGACTTGACAAGAAAAGTATAAACAGGATACTTACAGCAAATATGCTGTTTTCTCTTCCCTGTGAGTCTGATGGCTCCTGCTTTGTTTCAACTTTGAGTACAGAATAGACTTTTATGAAATGCTTGGATGTGCTAAAATACCCCTTATTGCAAAATACCTCATATAAATATATAAAAATAGAAGTAGAATTAGACTTCCGGAGATGTCATAAAAAGTTGGTTTGCATGAGGACTGTTACGTATCTTTAAGAGTTAATGGTGGCTCTTGGTCTTGCTGATAAAGTTTAGGGTGGACAAAGCAATTTTAGCCTTGCCTTCTAAAATCAGCTATGACACTTTTAAGTATCTGCTAAAGTTTTTTAAATGGCTTAGCCATGTGCGAGGCAGATGTCAGTAGCCTTCCCCAAGATTGTAAGGGGTCTCTCTTTATAATATATCAAGGAATGTCAGGTGCCTTTTGCTGCTGCCTCGCTATTTATGATTTCTCTCCCGCCGATACCTCTATCACTGCTGCTGATGTCCATGAATAGCAAAGGATGAGTCAAGTAGCCTTCTAACTTGGGATGAATCAGATGTCAGTTTATTAATATGTCATACTATGGCTGACAGTAGTGGGTGCTTCACAGAATTGTATCTGGGACCTGCTAGGCTCTGGCTCCCAATTCCGACATTTGGGATTTGTGTAACTGTGTAAGGTGGCCTGAGATGTGAGTTCTGCTATATGGGAGATCTATGTGGGAGATAAGTCATCAGAGCTTATGAAAGAATTCAACCTTCATTTCCTCCATTTCTGTATCTTGTCTGAGAAAGAAGATAGAAGGATTCGGGACTTAGATACATAGGCCCTTGGGATTTGTAAGAGTGAACATGTCATAATTTGGCATTTGTGGGTTTTCAGACACATTCTTACAAAGTGAGGTAAGCTGTCACACAGAACAAACTCAGAAAACCTCTGTGTCCCAACAATGATGTTAAAGCATCGTCTTTCATTCTGTTTTTATTTCCTACATGTCACGAAATGTATCCATTCCAGTCATCATCCCTGGGCTTTCAGCTGGCTGTGTCCATCCCCAGCTTCCTCTCTCCTCAATGCTCCAGGGCTTAGAGCGAACAGCCTCGGCCTCTGAGGCCCCCAGCTTCACCATGGCAGGATCACCCTCCTTGAACTCCACCAGGGATTGGGATAAGTCAGCACCAACAGGTCCCAGCCAGGGCTCTGCTTGTAGCCTCAATAGCAGAGCGACGTGGGCCTAGGACCCGGCTGTACTTACACAGACTGCGTTACATCTTCCTCTTCTCAGTTGTGACAAAAGCTTGATGATGAGGCAAGCAGCCTCATGTTGGGATAAGACTACTGGATTTGAAGTCAGGAAGCTTTGATTATAGACCTTTTTCTCTCAAAAACCTGTGAAACTTCAGGCAAGCTCCTTGACCTTCCTGAGCCTCAATTTGCTCATCTACGTAGGAGAGGCTGGAATGAGATAAGTGTTCTCAAAACCTTGGCATTCATGTTTTATTGGCCTATTTTTATGCAACCTGTGTTAGTATTTTCTGTGTATTTTTATTTAAATTTTTATTTAAATTGACTCACTTTTCCAATTTAAACTTACTTTAGCCATATCTGAGATAAATATGCCAATAAAATCATGAGTTTGATGTTATAGTTAATTGTTTCAATATACTTTAGGCAAATAGTGTTTTATACAAATAAATGATACATAAAAATGTCCCACCTCTTTAACAGCCATTGGCACACCAGTACTGGGAACACATAGATGGGCTATGTCCTGTGCCTTGGGGGTATCAGACTAGCTGAACTTGCAAGTTGCCTTTAGCTCCCACATTCTAGGAATGTGTTAGTGAAGGACATATGGGACGCTAGCAATCCCTGGCTGACACAGAAAGAAATGCATGAAGAAACTTTCTTGCATTCCCTGCAGCAACTCTCCCTTTCTTTTTTCCATTTATCGGTATGAGATGATGGTCTATGGGCAAAACGGTGGGCTTGGCAGGTTTTGAATGGAAGAGGTTCCATTCTGGGAGGGAGCTGTCAGATCCCATTATGAATCTGGCTGGTCCTTTGGAGGGAGCCTGGTGAATTTGAGCCCTTCACATGGCCCAGTGGGGGCTCTCTGCAGGTGCCCTTGATCTGTGAACTGCTGGTTCAGAACCATTGCTTCCAGCCAGCTCTGCTCCTCTGTGTCTCCAGAGAGTCTCTCTAGACATACTGTTAGCCTCTGCTAGCAAGAAGTACTCTAGGAGCCTCCTGGGTTTGATTTAGGATAGAGTAGCTTCCCCACGTTAGGGAGCAGGCCATGACAAGGGCCTTCAGCCTCCAGCTTTGGGGGATTTGGGAAGGAGAAATCTCCCAGAATCGCCTCTGGAGGCCTTTGAATACTCCCAGAAGAAGGTATTTATCCTCCTGCCCAAAATGACTCAGGTAAAGCCAGAGGCAGAGTGATTCTTGGCAGGTCCCGCCCAGCCAGCCTTTATAGAATATGATTCTTTCTCATGGAAGTGATTGCTGCAGTTGCCCCATGTGCCCTATTCCTAGGATAACAGTTATGCCTTAGGAAAAGAAATACCTGCTTTAGAAGGAAACTTTCTGGCAGGATGATGGTGGACTCTGCCTTGCTGAGTAACCATGCTGGGACCTGTAGGGCATCTCCCAGACTCCCCTTTCAGGCCGGCCTTGCTGGTTCTCAGGAGAGTCACTGTAGCAGGGGAAGACAAAGACAAGTCAGTCCCATGTTGCCATTAGGAGTGAAAGGCTCCTCTGAGATACTGGAGATTCAGCACCTCTTCCTCTATCTTGCTTTCCTTTTCTACCTCCCGAGCCCCTCTGGCGGCTGCCCGTGGGGAGTTCCTTTGCCTCTTTGATCAAGCTTGATTCTGATGTTCGTTTTCACCTGATTTCATCTAATGAAAAATGTTAGAGTGGGAAGTGGGCCATGTAGCTATTCCTCTGTGATACTGTAAGTGGATTTAAAGGCCTGTATTTTACATCCAGAAATTTTCACCGGCATCTGTGTTAAATGCTGCCTTACCTAGATAATCATTCCAGGTCACTAGGGTTGAAAAGAAAGAACAGTCCAAAGGAAAACAACAGTTACGTCACTTGAAGATCTTCTGCACAAGTAGTGCATTTTCATTATTTGGGAACAGATGGAGCTCAGTCTTCCTATTCATTCTTATTACCCAGGTTTCTACTTTCTGAAGCTGCAGACTCGCTGTCCTTGTGCCCAGCATGGCCATGGGGTTCTCCTCTTGTGCCCTCCTTTTTACAATGCTCTGCTCATTTTATTTTCCAGACATCTCTAGAACCTCCCCTTCTTTCCCTCTCTACTACCACTATGGGTGCAGGCCCCCCTCACCTCTCACTGGACTGATACAGTGGTTTCCTGCCTCTTCACTCTTGTCTTCTGACTTGTTCGCCTAAAAAAAATTCCCTTCAATCACCATCAGGCCAGACCTAATAAAATGCAGCTTGAACTAGGTCCCCTCCCTGGTGGAAAACCTTGAGTAGGTCTCTCTACTCAGTAGGCTAGCTTCCAGGGTGTTGAAGCTTTCATGCCTGATCCTCATCTTCACTCTTTGCCTTCCCCTCTCTGAGTTACCCTGACCATCAGTCATATTTCGTGGACCTCCCTTGCTATTTAATACTTATGTGATTTCATTCATGCTGGCCTTTTGGCTGAAAATGTCTTTCCTCTCCTCTGAGTAAGGTCGCCTCTTTCTACGCTTTTTAAAATTCATTTTGGCCCCATGACTCCCTCTAGGAAAGTGTTTCTGACCCCCTTTTCTCTCTGGGCTGGGTGAAGTAGTTTTGTGCAATTCCAGGTGGATATTTTTGCATCATCCTTACCTATGCATAAGCCTACCTCCCCTGAGTGCAAGCTCCTTGCTGGGAGAGATTATGCTTCTCTGTATCCTAGCTGGGGGCCTGGCCTTTTGCTGAGAGGCTGAAAGGGACTTTGGGAATGAGCAGACACCCTTGCAAGGAAGGCTGAGCAAGTTTGATCATATGGAGAGCTGAGGCCCAAAGAGTAACCGTTAAGTGGTGGGATGGCTTTCAGTGGCACTGTTGGGATGAGGAGCAGGTGATCAGTCAGTACACTTTCCCTCTGTCCTGTGAGATCTTCAGCAAAATGTTCTCTTCAGGCTTCCTCTCTAGTTGCTGTGGCTCCCTTTTCTCCACTGAACCCTCACCTCTCTTTCTCCCTTCACATATTCATGGAACAGGAACCTTAGGGGAAGGTTGTCACACACACAGCAGAAGTGGCTAGATCATAAGGCCATCTCTCTCTCCCTCTGCGTGTGTCCACATGTATACATGTAATTTTTAAGTTAATACTGAGCAAAATTACTATACACAGTTTTCAGAGTGGAAACTTTAGTTTTGAGTGTCACGAGGCATGGTATAAGGGGTAGAGTGAGACCACATGGTGTTCTGCAATGAAGAGGGCCCGTCCTAGAGCCTGAGTGTCCAAGAAGTCCCTGACCCAGCCTCCTGCGCAAAGCCAAACAGCTCCTCATTCTCCTGCCCTCAGTGGCTGCTTTCACACCCTACTACAGTGTCATGACGGCTGGTCTGTCTGCATCATTTGTAAGATGCGGCAAGTGCATTTGATACTGATAATAGGTAAAGTGCTGAAAATTGTGACTGGTTTTCTTTTCTCCATTACATTGGAGTGAAAGTTACAGATGACCTATAGTAAGGTCATTCTCACTCAACTTACATTGTGTTATGCTTTGCTGACTGAGAGAGAGAAAAAATTGGAGTTAGAGCTGATGCCAGGGGAACACTGAGCCTTCAGTGTGCCAATGGGGTCTACCCAGTTTGTAGCCTGCATCTCTCATGGTGTGATGGCAGAATAAACTATGGAAAAGTGTTCGTCCTGACAGTGTTTGGTTCTGCTGTTAAACCAAATTTAATTTCCCCAATTACAGAATAAAGTTAACAAGAACTTCCCCATCCTACCTGCAGTCACTCTGCAGAAACAGAAATATAAACACAGAATTAACGCTTTAGTTTCTAAGAGAAGAGACTTTCATTTTTACACTATTCACTTTGTAAAGCATGTAGTACAGCTACATGTATGTAGCTATAATTCGATTCTAAA
Organism: Cacajao melanocephalus; assembly: GCA_963573385.1. Lineage (NCBI taxonomy): Eukaryota > Metazoa > Chordata > Mammalia > Primates > Pitheciidae > Cacajao > Cacajao melanocephalus. The sequence goes on from CAUYLG010073008.1 coordinate 278,388, forward strand.
TAGACATTTTAAATGTGATGACAAATTTTGAATTCTCTGGTAATGATTCCTGCAGACCTCTATGGAGTAGAGCAGGAACAGTTAGATCAAAGTGCAGGTCAGTTTATTTTACTGAAAAAAACAAAACAAAACAAAACAAAAACCTGTCACTGTAGTGAGCCTTATCTGTCTCACAAATGCTGGCTAAAGGTAGGACCTAGAGAGAGGTTGGGTAAAAAGTCTTCACACGCTCTGAAAACACAGCAGTATCCTCTGGGTGAGGGATCTGTAACATGCAGCACTTTTCATCTGAGAATCCTCATGGGTAAGGAAACCAGCACCTGACCACAGTGGACTTTTTCCTGGGAGGACTCCATGACCAAGGGAGTGCCCCTCAGAGCTGTCCAAGAGCCAGCAGAAAAGAAGGAAGAGGGATTTTCAGATGGAGGTCTTCAGTCTGAACTGACCGACAGTGTGAACACCATGCTCTCTGTGTTTTGTCAGCCTCGCCAAGCCAGCTGAATGTGCCCCCTGGAGTTAATCCAGCTGTGTAGCACTCACTGAGTGTCGGCCCTGTGCTGGTCATTCTGCTAAGGCTGGGGCCGTGGAAGGAATTTAGAATATGGTATCTGTCTGCAAGTCCAGTTGGAGCTATGATACGAGAAGCAACAGAATTAGGGATTAAGGATTATTTGATAAATGTCCACAAATGCATTAGGAATTGGAATAGAATGATATGTCTGAGGCTCAGAGTATTCAAAGTAGGTTTCAGAAAGGAGATGGATGTATGCTGGGACTTGAAAGCACAGAAAGGGCTTAGGTAGCGGAGATAGAAGGACATGTCAGGGAAATGAGAGAGCAAAGGTTCAGAGATAGGCAGAGAAAAACCTGTTACCCCATGCCTGCTCTTTCTCCCTTTTCCTCTCCCTCCCCTGTTTTTCTCTCTTTCTGTACTTCTCTCCCTTGTAATGGAACTGAATGTTAACAATAGAAAAACTAAATCACAACTATTAAAATGTGGAAGGAAGACACTCTGTGAACACTATGATCTGGATTAATTAATAATGATGTTGCAGGTTGGCTGGGAATGACCCTATGGGGTCAGGAAAACAGGTACAGAATTAGGCAATTGGCCTAGCGGATGATGTCTGCCTTGTCAGTTGCCTTGGAAGCAGGAACCCCTGATTGCCTTTGTATCACGCAAATGTCTCTGGCTGACCTATGGATTCCCTGCATGATCTAGCCACTCATCAGTAAATCAAAACCTGATAAACAATAGCAGAATTGAGCCTTTTGTCACTTTCTCTGGCAGGTGGGGAATTGCTGGGGCTGAATTTCCAGCTTCCCTTTGCTCTGGCTCATCTTTGGCTGGTGAGGACCAGGCCTGCGCCCAAGTCCTGGTGGGAGTAACCAGCACTTGGCTGTTCCACTGAGAACAGAGGGGGCCATGGTCAGCTAGTGAAGAAATCAGGCCTAAGCAACAGACCCTCTACCTGCACCCCACTCCATCACAACCCTCCCCACCTCAAACAACAAAACAAAACAAAACAAACAACAACAAAAAATCCCAGTAAGGCCTGAAAATACAGAAAAACAAAGCTGACAGCCTGGGGAGGCAGGGCAGGCAGATGTGTGTGTGTGTGTGTGTGTGTGTGTGTGTGTGTGTTTCGTTTCTTAAAATTAATGACGGGAAGGATTTGGAGACTTGTACAATGGCTTTGCCAGCAAAAAATGTAATTAGCCGAAGACAATATGCTGCTGATGTTGGAGCTGGTGGCTTAACGAAGCCCTTCCCAATGAGGATGTCAGTACCTCATTCAGACATTGCCTTCACAAACCAGGCCTCTTCTTCAGATTTTGTGCTTGATTAGTTCCAGAGAGAAAAAAAATTCAATTTAATAATTTTTAAAAGAAGGTGAAATAAGAGCCACAGCACTCGGTGTGGGGCCCAAAAGGAGACTTTTTTGACTGCCAGGGTTTCTCCTCCTTCTCCTGTTTGACGCCAGACAAAGCTTGCTGGCAAGGAGTGGGGGCTTGGAAGGGATATTGGCATATGATGCCGTAATTGTGTTCGTACGTCAGCATCTCCTCTCAGCCTTTAATTTCCTCTTCTGTTCCCTTTGCTACAATTCTTCAGCTCTAATGTGCATCTTACTTGGATGCCAAGATTGAGTCACAGCTGGAATGTTACAAGGGATATGACCATGGGTACCCATTCTTCTCCCAAGGTTTGGATTAGAATTTGGGGCCTATGATTAGAATTTTCTGTGGTGGATCAAATCAGTTACCAGTTGGAGGAAGTTTATGAGCACAAAGCAACGTATACAAGTTTTGTTAACCTCTGTTTTCAACTGGTATCAAATGACTTGCACTGGGAATGTCCATTGTCATCTTTTGGGTTCTAATGCAAAACACGGCCTATGGGCTTTCTCCTGTCTTCTCCGAATCTGTTGGCTAGCACAGCATTTGTGTGTGACCTGACTGTAATGAAGTTGGTAGTTTCCCTAAAAGTTAAGTCTGACATTTCTCCCCAGTCTGTCTTATTTGTGTGTTGTTATATTGTAGAAAATGTTTATTGTTCTTCTTAGGTCTCCCAACCCAGAACAGGGCCTACAGAGAGCAAAGAGACCTGAGTCTGTGTGCATCAGTGGCAGACTGTTCTCAAGGAAATGATTGAGCATCTATACTGTCAGACTCTGAAGACAGTTGATTTCACTTTATATCTAGCCAAGACCAAATATCTCCATAGAATTCTCCCTGTCTGTGTCAAAATGATAACCTGACAAGGGTGACCCTCCTTGGCCATACTGGTTAAATCATTGTTTAAATGTTGTATTTGGCCAATTCAATGATCAAGCTGAACTGGAGAAGATTGCAGGTTTCTGGGACGGGCTTTGTAGACAGTACTGAGTGTAGACATTTAGGGATGTTCACGTGCATAACCTCAAGAGTTAGTTGTAGGAGCAAGGAAGTCCGGGGTTTAATTTAGAGAAAATGGGAAGTTGAGTGATTAGAGCCCAGTGGTGGGTGTCTTTCTATATGACGTGGTCATAAAATAATATCATTAATGTCAGTGGCTGAGTCTTAGTTTGGCCTCATACTACTATGTAAACTAGGTAAGTTACTTTCTAAAACTGGAAATTGTAGTTTTTACTACTTATACTTATTGGTAGGACTACATAAAATAATGAGTATAATTCATTAGGTGCTATGTCTGGCATGTGATAAACACAATAAACAGTAGTTATCCTTAGTATTCCTTCTTTATTGTACCAGTACTCTAGGAATAAGGCAGTGTGTGAATAGACTAACAAAATGAGGCAGGCATTTGGAGGAAGAGTTAAGCACATGTAATAGAATTAACTGCAGGAAGCTGAGAAATGCTTAATCCTTTCATAGTGGTTTGTGGACTTTGAGATCATCACAAAAGTAACTATCGGCTATGTGATCTCACAGTCTAGGGACTGTGCACTGAAAATCCCACTGTAAAAGAGAAGAGGGGCAGGATCCTTGAATATACTTGACTGGATCCTGGTACACCAGATCTCACGCAATCATGAAAATCAAGTTGTACCTCTATATGTGGGATAAGAAAATGATCAAGGCCACACTCCATGTGAAAGGCCTTCTACCTACACCCCGACTAGCAGGCATCTCTGAATAGTGCAGCCTTTAAGGCTCCATCTCAGTGTTTAGCTGGAGACTAAACAGATCTTCAGGGTCTTCCCTGGTTCAGATAGTGATACTGATGAATATGTACCAAATTCAGAGAAATCTTGACATCTTGACCCTCTTTCCCCCTTCTATTCCCAACTAACTATGTTATAGGCTGTTTTCATCTGAAGTCACTAGAATCCCTACACATGCCTTGCATAGAGTCTTCCTGTAGGGACTAGTTTTTAATGCTGTTGATTTTCATGTGCTCAGACCCAGCTGATGCTCATGGAGCTATCAGCAATCTGAGAACCTCTTTCCCCACCTTAAGCTGGGCTGGCTGACTTTGAGGAAATGGGAGGAAGAGGGATTTAACAACTCCATTATGATCACAGAAAAATAGGGATAAAGTCTAACGGTCATTAGCATATACTGTGCCTGCTGCCTCTTCCTTTACATGTTCAATAATTCCCTTAATGTTTGGTCCTAATGGAGCAGATTACTATTATTATTTTATTTCACCAAGATCACCTACTGCATAAAAACAAAGAAGAAAGGAGGAAAGGAACATGGCCAAGAATAGGCATTGAGCATTATCCAGCTGGCAATATTTATTTATTGGCTTCATGCTTGGCTTGTGAAGTTTTGAAGGGCTGGTGCCCACAGCCCATGGAGGGAGCCTGTCTGATGCAGCTCTGCCCATGAGTTGCTGAGACAGCGACCTGGAGTGCTTCTGCTTCTGTGTGGACCCTTTTATCTTCCAGCCTGTCTGTTGTGCATAATACACACATTTGTGCATGTGCTTGCACACTGATATCCACACACATGGGTTGTATATGGGGCCAGCCTCTTAATACATGATACTAATTGGGGTCCCATCTATAATGTCTGACTAGGCAGTGTCATCTCTCAGAAAATTGTTACATCTACATCCAGAGGGACAAAGGACCTCCGCTCTGCCTAGGTAGCCTGATTCCTTACTGGTCTCCTACACTGCAGAGGTCTAGGTCAGTCTTTGGAATTAGGGTATCTGTGGGCTGAAAACCCAGCCCATGACAAGCTGCTTCTCTGTCATCCTGCTTCACCCAGCCCTGCTTGACCTTAACATTCTCGTTAAGGCAAACAACAGGTAACTGTAGCTACTAAGGATGAGAGAGCTCTAAGCGGCTCATGGACAAATGCGTTCCTTTGCTTTTCTTTGGGATGACAGAGTCAAGGGTCTGAGGCAGGAAAAAAATCTCAAGAACAGAAAAAGCAGTTCTATAAACAGAACCCGAAAGAGTACAACTTGAAATAGCCCGGGCTGACTCCAGCACACTAGCCTCCAACCACTGTCCCCTGTAGGGCTCCAGGCTCTCATTAGACGAAACTCATGAAGTCTTATAAAGGAATTGAAGACAAACTTTCCTGATTAAAGAAGAAAGACGATCAAACCTAACTGTCTTAAAATTTTTAGAGCTAGGAAAAGCAAAATAAAACAAAATTAAATTAAAAAGCAAGTAAAAAGCTAGAGAATTGAGTTTCTTCCTGAGAAGAACATAGCCTCGTGAGGTTGGAAGGGCTCAGATGCCGACCTGCTTAACCTTGAAAGGCTCTTGGTCTTAGCCTTTACCTCTCATTTGTGGAAGGTTACCTAGTCCCTATTATTATCCAACAAACGGCATTTTAATGAGACAGAGTTGGGGAAATATCCTATTTCTTCCCTCAGCTTTGGATATTTGGTCCTGGGGGCATGGGGGAAGGGGATGCTGAAGTATCTGGAGGCAGCAGTCAACAGTAGTAACTGCCCCAGTGAGAGGTTAACCAGGCAGCGCAGGCTGGGCCCTGTCCATAGGATGTGAATTCACACCAGGAGCTCCAGAAGACGTAGTGAGGCCTCTTAATTAATGTGGTGGCCCATGGCAACTGGAAAGCCTTTCCACATGATTAAAGACTTCAGAAAACCCCCAAGGGGAGGTAATGTTCCTAATAATTTATAAATTGAACTTGCTACTTAATATGCTTAAAGGGTTTTCACTTGTCTCTTTGCTCTGCAAAGGAGATGGACAGGGGATAATGGATTTCTTGCTTTGTAACTTTTTTTAAAATTTTTTATTTTATTTTATTATTTTTTTTATTGCATTTTAGGTGGGATAATGGATTTCTATTCACCAACCACCACAGAAAAGAGAATCTGCCAGAGAAGCAAGCCAAGGCATTTTCTCTTCTAGTCTGGGCAAGTCCTTCTGGCAGGAAAGGGATCTTCATGGTCAAGAATATGTTACCACAATTATGATGATATCCACTTATTTCAGAGGCCTTTCTGTGCAGTTGAGGTTGATGACCTGCTTCTGGTGGGTCAGTTCCATCATCTCCTTGGTCTGTGGTTTTCGACTTTCTTGGGCAGGAAGAATGCACAGGGATTTTTGTTTACCCTTAGTTTACTAGTGTAGCACCATTTCCTGTTTGACAAGGATCAGTGTTACAATCCGAAAATTTTCAGATTGGAAGAGGCATGCATTTCTTTCCATCACTGAATTTTATAGATGAAGGCTTGGGTTAGGTTCAAAGTGGCTAAGCAATATGCATAATTACATAGCTGCTTAGCCCTGTTATTTTATCGGGGTTCTTCATGTTACTAGTGTTTTACATGTAGTTTTCCAGTAGGCTCCATAGTATCACAGGATCAGAAGGGACCTTGAGAAGTCATCCATCTGCTTTATCCATTCCTTATCCCTGGAACATTTTGGTTCTAGATTAGGATATGACCAGAGTTTCCTTGTGGGCTTGCACAGTTTTTCTGCTCTTGTTCTGCCTCTTATAAAGGATATGAGTGATGTCCAGAAAAACATATGAGTGATGGTTGCTGTATCGGAGAGAGGGTATTTACCCCTAAGCTTGGGGCATTGGTATTGAGACAAAACAGGAGACATGAGCTACCCAACTCTTGTATGTCATTCTTATTTTGTAGCCACTATTTAATTCCTCTAGGAATATAATTTGAATTCAGTATGTCCAGTTGCCTTGAGGAATAATTAATTCAGTCTCAGATTCACTCTTCTGGTTACTCCTTAGGTAAAAGTAAGCTTTGAAATGTGAGCTGATTGATTGGCTGTAGTCTCTTGACAGATGGTAGCTGGAAGCATAATCTCAGCTTTTCCATTTGTCTGCCAAGGGTTCAGAAAGCCCAGGTGACTCTCTAAACTTGGTGAGATTTAATAGTTCCAGATTCTTTTATTCTAGGATTTATTGATTATGTGACACTGATTTGAGAAGGATTCCACTGGTCCATGGGGGTGTTACCAGCATATTACCTCTAGTCCAAGATACTTTCATCTACCACAGGTTCTTTGGTTTGGAGAAGAGAAGTAATGACTGGCCAGCGCCTATGATCTGTTTTTGTCTTCCTTTTATGTCTGCATTTATCTTTAAAAAACAAATTATGTAGATTAATTCCTCTAAGTAAAATATAAACTCCATGAGATCAGGAACCATACTTGTGTTATTCACAGCACTATCTTCATAAGAATGACCACTAAAAAAAAAAAACGCCTTGCTAAAGTAGTTATCAGTATGTGCTTGTTGAATGATTTAGTAATAAATTGAATAAATGAGTTACCCCAAGCAGCTAACTTATACAAGATTAGCTTGTAGGCACAGAGAAAGTGATCACATTGAAATATATTCAAAGTTAATGATGCTCTTCCTTTTCTTCCTTTTTTTTCCTCCTCCTCTCTCTTCTTCTCTCCTTCCTTTCCTCCTCTTCTTCTTTCCTTCCCCCACTTTTATTTCTTCTTTCCCCTCTCCCTTCCTTCCTCTGTGTCACAATTATTGACCATCTGCTTTATGCCAGGTGCTGTGCTTTGCCCTGGATCTATAAAAGAGATAGAACATGGCCCCTGCCCTCTAGAGTCTAGCAAATGAGATAGACAAGAAAATCAAAGGTAAGCATACTTGTGGTTAGAGTCATGTGGAGGGTTCTATGGAAAGTAAAGTGAGACTAGAGAAGGGTTAGCTGAAGTTGTGTCTCTGAACTGACTTTGAAGGATGAGTAGGAGTTAGCTGAAGGAGGAAGGTATGACCCAGGACACAGGTTGAATATACAGGTCAGATAATGAGACAGTCTGTGGTTGGTCCAGAGGACTGGGATAAGCATAAAGGAGAGATCTGCTTAGAATTTTCCATTCCTCAGCAATTACCATCAATGTTATGTAACACATTGTTACATAAAAATTCTAAAATCTACAAATTATCTGACAAACCTCATACTACTCTCTTACGTAAGTGCCGAAAATGTCAATTTCATAATAAAATAAAAGCTGATTTCATTTGTGTGGTATCTATTACAACCAGTAGAAATGATTTATTGATTTTTTAAAGAAAATATATTTTAAAATGCCACATTTTTTGCAAGAAACTCATTAATAGATGTAGATTTCTCATATACCCCAAACACGCTTCTAGTTACAAAATGTTAACAGTTTTGAGAAAAAAAAAATCAATAATCAGAAAACTCATGCAAAGATGAATAACAAGCAGAACAATTCCGTGTTTTGCAGCCAGTGTTTCTCTTTTAATGTTCAAAGTTTACAACTTGCTACTTGTTTCCTGAATCCAGATATACTGCAATGTTTTGTCTTTGTTTTTCCAATGCTATAAAAATTGGAGCTAACACAAATAAATGAAGAATACTTTCTGAACACAGCTAGGGGAAAACAAAAACTCAAAGTAAGACGTGTACGTGTGAAGAACTCCTGTATACTCTCTGACAAGCCTTGTGTGATACCTGCCCATTCTGTTTGTCACTGTGCTCATGAGCAGACGTTAAGTAGAAGTCTTTTGGAGCTGAGTATCCAGAGGACAATTGCTGCTCCCAAAAAGCAGTGTAAGATGTGTGCATCCTGCCTTTTCCTTTTCGACTGGGCTATCAGGATGCTCCTAGCCATAGTCTTTGGCCTGGGGTTTCTTTCCATTCCATCTGCCCCCTCTTCCTTTCACTAGATTCTTTGTAAGGAAAATCCTAGAATATACATGACATTTATTGAAACTGCTTAAAATTCTCTATGAAAGTAGTCAAGTTCAAAATTATGAAATTGGCCAGGCTCAGTGGCTCACACCTGTAATCCCAGCACTTAGGAAGGCCGAGACAAGTTGATCACTTGAGACCAGGAGTTAGAGACCAGCCTCACCAACCTGGCGAAACCCTGTCTCTCCTAAAAATACAAAAATTAGCCAGGCGTGGTGGTGCACACCTGTAATCCCAGCTACTTGGGAGGTTAAGGTGGGAGAATCGCTTGAACCCAAGAGACGGGGGTTGCAGTGAGCCGAGATCGCACCTCTGCACTTCAGCCTGGGTGACAGAGTGAGACCCTGAAGAAAGAAAGAAAGAGAGAGAAAGAGAGAGAGAGAGATTGTCGAAGACCTATGGTTTATTGAAAAATGTAACAGTAACTGAATGTGAGCCAAGTCATCACTGTAGAAGGATAGTTACCAAAGTGGCTGGCCCCCTGCCTTTTCCTAGAATAGTGGTGGGCCTATATGTTCTTCCTACTTGCTACCTGCTCAAGCAGGTAGAGCATTTCAGAGGAATTTGTGTGTAGTGATTTTACGAACGATTATTACTACAAAATATTATTAAGTAATATTACATATTAATGTCACATCACATTATTGTATATTATTAGTTATGTAAGAGTCCACAGTTAGTAAGTCAATGCAAACCGTTTTGACATCTGTCACCAATTTGGGTTACAGAAGCAGAGAAACCATACCACAGCTTGAGTATCAGAGAATCCTTTCTCAAATGCTCGTGATGAGTTTTACCTATTGGCTGGAGCTTATTCCTGGTAACTGAAAGCTGAGGTCATCGAGAGTCACTGACTCTAAGCAGAGGAAGCGTTTTACCAAAGCAAAATTAGAGAAGCTAAATATACTGGCATAGCAAAACAAATGCTTCTGTTCTAGCTCCCTGTAAGTTATGTTTTTAAGAAAAAAGAACATAAAATATTCTTAATTGAGTGTCTGGGCTCCACACGTGCTAAAGAGAATTTTGGGTGAACTTACCAAAATGGCCTGTGAGAAGAGCAGCAAAAGAAGATCTGGGACTCGAGCCAGTTCTACACTGTCTAATTCTATAGTTTCTCTGAGCCTTGGTTTTTTCATCAGAAAAGGACGGAGCTGAACCTAGAGATAGATATGCAATGGGTCCCAGAGTTGAAAGAAGTACATATTTCTCATCTCAGTTCAGCTCAACTGAAAGACTAATGGTATCTTTCAGGCATGTAGTGATAACACATAGTCCTTTTTTAACACAGATTGAAATGTGAGTGTTGTCTTTTTACTACCAACTAATCTTGGATTTGGATGCCTAGTAGGTGTTTACAAAAGGTCCCTTGTTTATGATAGCTCCTCCTTTGACTCACTACCAGCTAGATGTGCACTTTGAAGAGTTACTCTTTTTTTTTTCCTCTGGAACTGATGATGGGTCTGGATGTATTCACCCACACTCTTCTACTGTATCCTCTTAGGATCTGTGAGATAGATGCCAGGATGTAGATGTCTCTCCAGTGAGCGATGCTCATTCTGGGTGACTGAAGCCTAGTGCTTAAGAATATAGGCTCTGAAATAAGAGTTGTGTACCTGTTCCAGTCCCACTACTCATTTGCTGTGTGGTGTTGGGCAAGTTATTTAACCTCTGTGCCTCATCTTTTTTTTTTTTTCAAATGTAAAATGGGGAGTTGAGTTAAAAGTGTAGAAACTGTTGAACAAGTATCTGGTACATGGTAAAAGCATGATAATGGACAGCTAATCTTGTTTATTAATGCATAATATAGGGAATGAGCCTGTGCCCCAGACCTCATCGTAACCCTTTTGTTACCATCTGAAAGGAGAATTAGAGAGGAACAGTGGAAGGAGCTCCTAAAAAAGCCTATGTGAGCAAAATGATGGTATTTAAGCCATTCCTTAGAGATGGATACTTAAGCTCCTCTTACGGCTCTTTAGGGAATGAAATTACCTCTTGTTTTCACTAGCCTAATTCAATGTCTGACAACTTCTCTCAGTCGGGAAGTTATTCCTTCTGTGTGGCTTAATTACCTATTGTTGCAGTTTCCATTTGGGGTGAAGGAAAAGATAGCTCTGACTCTGAGATACAGGTTCTGTTAAAACAAACTGTTGGGTGGGACACAAACACTCACTGTCAATGAGTGGTGCAGGGCTTTGTCATGCACTGTGGAGGTGCTGTGTCTTCTAGACAGTGTTCTGTGGGGTCCCAGGAGCTCAGTGTGTGTCTCTGCAGGGCCACTGGGATGGATGGGAGGGGAGGTGGCAGTTAGCAAGGACCTAGAATACTTGGCTTTGTACTCTTACTCACAATGGAACCTGAGCATGTTTACTCTTTCTCTGTTCTTGCATAAGAGCTTGTACCAGGAGAAAGTGTTCTGCAAATAAAACAAAGAATTGAAAACCAGGAGGTCAGCATACATCTGTTCCCAACAAGCCACATGATGTAGCCTGTCACTTGGCAGCTGACTCTGTTGCCTCGTGTCTCTGCTCCTCTGTCCTGCCTGTTTGAAAGTAGCTGTGTGTGTTTGAAAGTAGTGTGTGTGCCTTTACTCACAGTGATAGTGGGAGAAGGAGGATAAATAAGATTTACAAGGAGAGGAACTTTACAAATCCAAGACGTAATTATTATGAGACTGGAAAAGCCCCCTTTAATGTATTTGGGGGCATACTCTTGACCTAACCTTATGCGGGTGGACCCCTAGAAATTAGTACGGGATTTTTATCTCTAGCTTGTTTGATTGGGTGGCATGATCGGAGCCCAAGGTTGAGAGAAGGACCATTTGGCACATGCTGGCCTAATTAAATAGGTTTGGGAAGATATTGACCAAAATAAAGGGAGCGAATACAGATTGTGCACGGGAAGATTTATGCCCACCGAGTGCCGGGCAGCACCAGGCTTGCAGGGCTGTCGGTCTAAACGCTGCCCCTGCAATGTCAAGGCCAGGTGTTCCATCTCACTGAGTCCTGCATCCTCACCTCTGGCAGGTGACAGAGTGGTGTCCTGATTTGTAAGGAATGGCCTTCGAGGTCCTGGCCTTTGAGCACCAGAAGGCAACTCCTTCACTAGCCTGACTCCAGGACTTGGGTTTCAATCCGTTTCCCTGAGCTTTGGTGAGAATAGGGAGTATCACTCAGGACTGCTTGGTTAAGGGAAAGCTGTGACCCAAAATGTCATGTTCCAATGATGAGATTCCTCCCCATACTTGGTGGTAAATTCCTGATGGATGTAAATTTCTATTCAGATTTGTCAGTGGTTTTTCCTGCTGGGCCAGTTAACTCAGATGGAGACATTTAAGGTTATGCTGAGAGCAGCTTCGATTATGTGAGATATATTATGCTAGGCACTTTACATAGTTAGCTAACCTAATTCTTACAACCACCCTGGGTGGTTAAGTGGTGTCTTCTCCATTATACAGATGAGGTATCTGAGGTTTAGAATTTATAGGACCTACTGATAATTGGTGGAACCACTGTTAGAATCTATGATTGAGCTTTAGATGTGAGGCAGGGAGAAACCAGATGCCACTCCATATTGCTAAAAAAGAAAGTCCTGAAATCAGCTTTATATTTGGCAGATTTGACCTAACAAATAAACCCTCTCACCCGTTTTTCCAGCTGAAATCACTCACTCTCCGTCTCTTTCTCTCTCCTTCCCCTCCCTCCCTCCCCCCCCCCTGTCTCTTTCTCTCCCTTTCTCTCTCAGAAAGACTTTCTTCAAATTGTTTGCTAAGCCCTAAGCAACTGCATCAGTTGAAATGATGCACTGGTCATCCCAGCTCCATTTTTCTCTCACCCTAAATACCAATCACAGCAGACTTTCCCTTTGCTGAATGATGCTTGCTATAAATGCTTAATACGACTGAATGAATGATAAATAAATAAGTGACGAATGGTAGTAGCAGAAGGAGCAATGACTTTTTGTGGGAAGAGCCTGCCCATCTTCCCACATCCATCTGTGGTCCTCTCTTCCTAGGGTGGCATGATCGCTCTGCTGCTGTCCATCTTGTGCCTGGTGATGATCCTGTATACTCGCCGGCGCTGGTGCAAACGCCGCAGGGTCCCCCAGCCACAGAAGAGTGCCAGTGCTGAGGCAGCCAATGAGATTCACTACATTCCTTCTGTGCTGATCGGTGGGCATGGACGGGAGAGTCTGCGCAATGCCCGCGTGCAGGGCCACAACTCCAGCGGCACCCTGAGCATTCGGGAGACACCCATCCTCGATGGCTATGAGTATGACATCACTGATCTGCGCCACCACCTGCAGAGGGAATGCATGAATGGAGGGGAGGACTTTGCCAGCCAGGTCACACGCACCCTCGACTCCCTGCAGGGCTGCAATGAAAAGTCGGGGATGGACCTCACACCAGGTGGGGATGGGAGAAAGGCAAGGGGCTGTTTGGTCCTTCATCTCAAGTAGCTGGGGAGTGGAAGGAACATCTGTGTGACAACAAGTGGTTGTCCTACATAGTGTGATGTGGCAGTCCCTTTCCCTAGATGGGCATAAAATAACCTGGTTCCTGAGATGATGGGAGCTGCTTTCTGATCTAGAAAATCAGAAGAACCATGTAAATTGGATTCCTTTTCACTTCCACCAGGCATTAGAAGCAACATAGTTTAACATTCAATAGAGGAGTGAGCTAGAGTTATTTTAGTATGTAATGAGCAACCTCTGGGAAATGAGATAGCAAGAAAAATGAACATGTGTATGTGACTTCTTGTGTATTGCTTATTTGCTTAGGGAATTTGATTCTCCATTGAAGTGGAGGGGACAGTGGTATCTGCTTTTTCCTGTAACTCCTGAGAATTGGGCCTGCGGTGTTTTTGTTATGTTATCTTGCTCATGCCTTTGTGCTCTCTACAAGGGATGTACTATTTCAAAGAAAATGAAGGATTGCAATCATGGTATCAGACCCCAGATGCATTGTGTATCTGTGGAGACACTGGCTGGAAGAACTAATCCAGGTGAACAAGATCAGGATCAAAAAAATGCAGAGAGAAAAGGACTGCGCTTTTCCTTTACAGTAGCCCACCTGTTTCTCTTTAAAACGTCTGTGAATTAGCAAATCTCCATAGATGAACTCTTGACAGTGACCCTTCAAAGAACTGCCCAGTTATCTTTAAGGAAGACCTATTTGATGCTGAATGTTGCTTATGATATGTGGACTTTTAGTGGGGCTTGAAAGAGTAGAATCATGTGGAGTTTTTATTCCACTTGTTCTCTACAAGAAATTCTACATGAAGGGCCAATTTCTAATAAGATTTAAGGCCTGGGAATTCCTTGAGAATATGGGGGACATATCATCAACATCTCTTCATATTCCCCATAACACCTGATGTCGTGCTAAGCCCACAAAATAGATGTATGGTACTCAGGGGTTATCAACTCAAATGCCTTTAGGAGGTTAAGAGATAACACAGATATGTAAAGCAGGAGGTCAGACAATAGGGAATGATGCAGACTGTGATGAAAAAGAAAGGGCATGTTCTGCCTGAATGCACACAAATTCAAATTCTTTTAAAACTCTGTGCTGACCAAAATAAAGAAGTCTGCAGTCTATATTTAGCCAAAGATTTACAAGTATTGACCTTATCAATACAGAATTATTATGATACACAATATAATAATAATTGAATTGGATTTTCAGTTGTAATTCACCGACTTCACTGCCTCTCCCTTAACTTTGCCGTCCCTCAGAAATCAAAAAGGAGTATTTCAGTTTCTTGTAGCCAGTCTCTCAATTCGCTGATTTCTTGTTTCAATTCTATGAGACCTTATCTTCATGGTTTACGCAGATTTCTTTCTTCTTCCTTTCCTTTGGTCTTTTAAAGTTTTTGCCTCAACTTTTCCTTATACAGGAAGTGACAATGCCAAGCTGTCACTGATGAACAAGTATAAAGATAACATTATTGCCACTAGCCCTGTGGACTCCAACCACCAGCAAGCCACCCTTCTCTCTCACACCTCCAGCAGCCAGAGAAAGCGGATCAACAACAAAGCAAGAGGTATGCACATCTGATGTTAGGTCTTGTGGGTAGATTCCTTCATATTGGTAGAGGCAGGGCCATTAATATCTTCTACCCATTCTCTCATGCATGGCTAGAGGAGATATGCCCTGGCACAGCCTTTCTGGAGGCCAGTTAAATGCTACTTACCAAAAAATGTAAATGTGCAAACCTTTTGACCAGCAAGAGTCTATCCTTAGGAAATAATTGGACAAGAGAGCAAAGAAGTGTGTAAAAGGCTGTTCATCACAACATTGTTTAAACAAGCGAAAAATTGGAAATAGCTTAAATGTCCATCAACAGGGAATTGGCTAACTACTAGGCACATCTGTCTGCTGTCCACTGCTTACCATGCAGCCATTTGAAATAATATAGATCTATATTTGTTAATATGGAAAGTTGCCCACCCATCTATTAAATGGGAAAAAAATGAAGTTATAAAGTAGAAGATACAGCATAATGCCATATTAAAAGGGGGATTAAAAAACCTTTACCTGTTTCTGTATCAGAAAAAGCCAGAGAGTATACACATCAAATGTTAGCAGAGTTTATCTCTGATTTAAAGGATGTAGAGGGCATTAGGATTGTTCCCTTTACATAGTTTTGTGTATTTTCTTTATTCTCTTCTTTTTGTATTAAATGTATATTAATTCTAGAGCTAGAAAAAAAGACAAAAATGCAATTTCCTTTGTCCCTTAGATAGTCTCATATTAAC
Organism: Cacajao melanocephalus; assembly: GCA_963573385.1. Lineage (NCBI taxonomy): Eukaryota > Metazoa > Chordata > Mammalia > Primates > Pitheciidae > Cacajao > Cacajao melanocephalus. The sequence continues at coordinate 293,782 of CAUYLG010073008.1, forward strand.
AGAATCATAAGCTGTAATGAGGAAAATTCTCCTTTCTTCCTGTTCCACCCACTCTCCCTGGAGGTCCTCTCTGGCAGGTAGGTGCCAGAAATGGCCCTAGTCAGAGAGAAGTAGGCAGGGTAGAGCTCCAGTGATTGCTGTCCTAAAGGTCTACTTTTCCAACAAATTCGTGTAGCAGAAGCCCCAACCCCCTTGGGTACTTCTCCCAGATTATCAGTCAACTTACTTTCATTTTTGTTAGTTTTCCCATTGAACTTGCCCAATGGTTTGGTGTCATGAAACCAGAACTGAAAATGCTTTCTTGGCCATACTGCTTTTATTACAGCGGGTTCCGCCTTCTTGAACCCCGAAGGGGATTCTGGCACAGAGGCAGAAAACGACCCCCAGCTGACATTTTACACGGATCCTTCAAGGAGCCGGAGGCGTAGTAGAGGTAGGAATGATAGAGGTGGCAGAAGGTGGTATCTGGGGGTGGGGGCGGTGGGGGGAGGCAGAGGAAGGAGAAGAGGTTTTAGGTTGGGTTGTGGGCTCTGTGGAACAAAACCAGTTTCTGCAAGAATTTTTGGACCACAACTGGTGTTTCCTCCTAAGGAAGAAAGAAGAACCTAGAGTGGAAAATTTCAGAGAATCATCTCTCCCAGATAATGGCACTCTCAAACAAGTTTCCAAGTTGTTTGAAAGGCTATTTCTTGGTCAGATGACTCTCAATTCCTTCTGGAAGCCTCAGGAGTCATATTTTGCTGTTTAGACGAACGAATTAAAGTTAATAAAGCGTGTTGTACGTGAAAAGATGGATACTATATGTACCCCTGCTTCCTCTACCACTTTGGCCTTGGGATTGAGCTGGGCAAGGATTGGGGGCAGCGTAGTTGAGGAATGATCTATGGCGTGAAAATCTGTGTAATCGTCTTTGACCTTCAAGCCCCTGCCTGGTAGAATCACAGGACCCTGAGCCTCCAGGTTTCTTCCTTGCTCCTGGCAGGGTTAAGGTAGCTAATCCATTTTCCTCTACATGGACAGAGCATAGCCACCATGTGCCACTTCACTGTCATGATCAGTAGCTTTAACTGTGGCTATTGCAGCCACAGTTCCCACTACCTCTGACCTTGCTGGTATCACCTCCACACCGGAGGAATTTGGGGCACAATGTCCAGTCAGCTTTACCAGTTATTTGCTGTATGATACTGGATAAGAACAAATTCTCTGAGCTTCAGTTCATACACATGTCAAATGAGTTAACAATACTTTATACATAGAGCAGAGAGCTTTATTGGATTAAATTATATTAAAATGTGCCTTTTTGGAGACTGCCAAAACACCATACAGTCCCTATTGTTGCTGTTAGAACTCTCCATCTTGCAGCCCCATATTTATACAGTGCCCCATCTTAAAGAATTTTAGGCAGACTCCCTATAAGATATAGTAGAGGCTATTTGAGTGGCATCCGCCATGTGCCTCTCAACCAATAATCAACCAGTGTCTCCTGGAAGACACATAAATTTTTTACTCTCTCATGCCACCACTTGAATTCTCTTCATTCCAGGTGTTCTTCCCAGAGATTGGAAGAAGCCTTTTTGATTGTAAATTCCAGTTTCTATAGGCTTAACTGCTATCAGCATAATAAAAGTTCTTTCCATCATTTTTCTCGAGAGATCAATGGGCTGGGCCCCTGGGTATTTTAATGTTGAATGGCCATTTTTTCTGAGTCAAGAATGTGGATTAGGGTCTCCCTATCTTCCTTGATACTACATATTTATAGACAGTAGATACTCAACCTAGGCACAGCCAATCCAGGCCTGATCAAGGCAGGGTGTGTCCTGCTTTAATAAAGTCTTGTTTTAGAAAATCCATGGTAATGAATTAGAAAGAGTTTCTCGACAGCGTGAAACTGTTCCTTTTAAATACCAAGCTCTCCTAATGCGTCGACTTTTTACTGGTATTAACTAGACTGTAAGCTTTTTAGGAGTGGAGAATGCTTAATTTATTTTTCCAAAGTGCCTAGTGAAGGATTTTTCCTATAACACAAGTTTGTAAGTGTTTGTTGAATTGGATTGGATATATCCATCAGACCAGCAAAAACATTTTATAACCCTCCTGCTATGGGTCAGGTTTGTGATAGGTGGTAGAAACATGAAAACATGGCACAGTGATAAGGCTTAATTTAATAATATAAATAAAGTGAAGCGAGTACTCGGAAGAGAGGACAGTTAATCCTACCTGGCAGCAATAGGGGCCAAAAAAGGAGAAAGTAATTAGAACCGGGTTATATATATATGTGTATACACACACACACACACACACACACACACACAATGTACATACAGAGTTTCTCGAAGAAGTCTAGAATAAGGACATTTCAGTAAAGGAAAATAGCACATAAAAGCCCTGAAAGGAAAAAAGAACATTGTGTTTTAAAGGAAGTAAACATCATTCAATATGGCAACTGTCATAAATATAGTAAATATATAAGCACATGAGATGGTAAGGATGAGACTGGAAAATGGCTAACAAAGGACCATGGACACTCCATGTGACTGAGTGTCCGTGTGACTGAGTTTGTGCTTGCCTCGGTGGGGTGTAAGGAACCACTGGAAGTTCTGAAGCCAGGTAGAGATGCTCGATTATGGGTTGATGATGCAGAAAGACCACAGAGACACGATTATCAGTAGCAAGTCATTGCAATCACATGAGAGCAGTGGCAATTGCCTGTAAACAGTGACAATTCTATGTGATAAGAGCTATAACAGCAGGGCGCACTGAGGGCTAGAACACCAAGGAATCAGTGAGAATCTGTTCTTGGAGGTTTCAGGGAAGTGTTTACAGGGAGATGTTGTTGAGTTGAGACTTGAAGAGTAGGTGTATACGAGGCTGACAAGGTGACAAAATTGCCTTCTGTGGAGGAGGAAATAATCTGTGCAAAGTCACTGAGATGACATAAACTATGACGGTCTTGTCAGGGAGCAGTAACATGTTTACTAAAGTAGAGCTTAGGGTGCAAGTTTGTGGGTTTCTTAGGAAAGAATGTTAGAAGATCAGCAGAAGCCAGAAGGTACATGACCTTGACTCCAAGGGACTTAGACCTTACTAAAGAGCACTGTCCTGATCTGCTCTGTTCCATGAAGGATCCTTCCAGGGACCGCACGCAGGATAGGTGACAGCAGGGTGAGCTTGAGGCAGAGGAACAGGTGGATGACTTCTGCTTTGGTTTTGCTATAAGATGGTATGGGTAGGGAAGGATGGAAAGAATGAAGGTCAGGTAAGTTTTGGACACAATATGAGAGAAATGCAAATCAAAACTTCAATGAGATACCATCTCACCCCAGTTTAAATGGTTTATATCCAAAAGACAGGCAGTAACAAATGCTGGTAAGGATGTGGAGAAAAGGGAATCCTTGTACACTGCTGGAGGGAATGTAAATAGTCTGGAGGTCCCTCAAAAACTAAAAATACTGTTCCCATATGATCCAGCAATCCCACTGCTGGGTACATATCCTAAAGAGACAAAGATTTAATGGCATTGGAGAGGGCAGGGTGGGGGTGTGCCTTGTAAGCAAGAGAAAAACGTTAGATATAATAGAGTTTGCTGTTGTTGTTGTTGTTTTAATTTGAGAAACCAAATAGGTGGCAGTGCCATTGGCTGGACAGTGGAAGTAGTCGGGGAGCAGGATTTGAGAGAAGGTAACAAGAGGAGGTAGTGAAGTTTTGAGAGAAGGTGGATCTGCCTCTGAGGCCTGGGCAGGGTTGGAAACCTGTAAGCGTGACTCTATTATGAAAGGATAGTAACATGAAGAGTATATTTCCAAGGACAGAGGACCCAGAGACTACTTTCTGCTCTCAAGTCTCTCCTTCCCAGCTACTGCCAACACATGCACCCAGAGGAAACTGCTCCCCTAAAGGAAGAGTATATCCATAAGCCAAAAACTCATCTTTGTGTTCCTGAGAACATCAGTTCCAAAGGCATCACTGTGCCCGAAGACTGAGTAGTGCATTGTTCCTGTGGCCTGAAGCCTCACCTGGATCTGCAATTGTATCTGGCTCCACACCTTAGTAGTTGCCTGGCCATGGGCATGCTCTACAGCCTCTCTAAACCTCTGTTCCTCTAGGGGAGCTGCCTTATAAGACCGGGGACACCATTCAATGATATGAGCCACATAAAGCCCTGAGCACTGGTGCCTGACACACAATCACCACTTCATGAGTGTTCACTACCACAAGGAGCATCACCTCTTACAGATCTTTCCTCATCTGTAAAGTAGGTGGTTCCCATACAGACTCATAAGCTTACTGTAAGAAAGCAAATATTAAAAATAAAATAAGGTATGTAAAACATTCAGCACAGTGTCTGCCTTAATGGAAGCCTTTTATTACTATCAATAATAAGTACTAACAGAGAACAGAGAAAATTGCAGAAGACTCACACATTTTGCTGTGTTGCTTTCCTACTTTCACACAACTGTTCTGCTTCCATAAGCATAAGGCTCTCCTGCTTAATAGCATTTCATCTTCTTCCCAATAGGAAAAAAAAGCCAAGAAACAAAAAATTAAAGAAATATAACAGTGGTACAGAAAAAAAATAAAGAAACAAAGCACCCTTCCCTCCCTATCCCTATTTCGACCTCCCTGGGAGTGTTTCTTAATCTTCAGCAATGATTATTTCCTCCAACGATTACAGGACTGTGGAGAGCATTCTGGTGTGACAACGTTGTCTGCTCATACAGAGCAGACGTTCCTCATTTTCCTCATTCCAGGTCCCACAGAGTAAAAGTCACTTGGTAGGACTCTCACCCATAGAGTAAGCACAAGCTCTTCCAGCTCAGGAAGTTCCTTCTGGAGCGGCAGTGTGCACCATGCAGGTGGAGCTGCTCTGTGCAGAGTGTCCTCTGTGAAGAGCGATGGGAGGTACAGTGTGGGACTGAAGCATCCCTCCCACCCTTGGCAAGAGCCTGGAGCTCAGTAAGGGGGAGAGAATGCCCCCTCTATGATTTCTCCTGTGAACTTGGCCCAGGAAGACTGAAAATGGCTGTAAGTGACCTTGAGGCCACCAGTTGGCCAAGTCCCCTCTGACTCCAGCTGATGGCATGGTGTCTGTGAGGAAGAAGGTCACTGAGGTCATGCAGCTAGAGACAGTTCCTTCTATCGGCTAGTTTTGCCAGCTGTTGCCCCTGTTTGCCAGGATGGGCAGCAAAAAGCCAAGTTGGACTCCGAATGTCAAGCTTTTTACCACCATGTATCTTGCTTTTGTTTCGCTTTCAGTGGGATCTCCCCGAAGTCCCGTGAATAAGACCACCTTGACCCTGATCAGCATCACCAGCTGTGTGATTGGCCTCGTGTGCTCCTCTCATGTCAGCTGCCCGCTCGTGGTCAAGATCACCCTGCATGTCCCTGAGCACCTGATTGCTGATGGTGAGCCCATTCTTCTGAGGATGCGACCTTGCCTTCCAAAGAGGAAGGTTTTCTGGTTGGGCAAAGGCTAGAGAAGATAGGAGTCACTGTTACCTATTATTCTATCAGAGGAAAACCAAACTGAAATAAGTAAGGATTAGGACACGATTGGATTGCCCTTAAATGAACTAGGAAAGCAGGTTAAATAATAAACTAAAGTGGTCACCTCTTCTTCTCTATGCCCTCTCCCATTTTTGTTTGTTTTTAACGTGTCTCAGTCTTTGTAGAGAAATGCAGAGCCCACTGGCTACAGGTAGGAAGACACCAAGACTCCCTAAGCCTTTGCAAGGAAAAAGCTAACTGGAATAGTAGAGGCGTTTAAGAATTAGCTATGATTTGGTTTGGTATGCCTGGGTGATAAATTCTTAATTGCAGTAACTTGCTGTAAGCCTAGAACTCAGAAGTAATAATTTACTTTCATCCAGGGGGACCCCAATATAATGAGGGAGTAATATAGGTTCTGAGAGTCCCTGAATCATTTAAGCCCTGAGCACCTAATTGACTTGTTAATGTCTGTTCTCTGAGTTGCTGTAAAGCTGGAAATAGGTGGGGACTGTTCACGTAATATTGGAGGGCCTGCAATTCTCATAGCCTGTGAAGACAGGCAGCAGCCCCTGCTCCTTGGAGGAGTGCCAGTGCCTGTGGCTGGGTCTGATGGAGCCACGCCATGGCCACCACAGAGCTCCTCTGTCCCTATGTTCCTTAGGAACACCCTGGAAAGATGGAATGGGGCAAGGCAGCAGGGGACTCTGGCTGGAGAGTTCAATGTCCCTGGCCTCACAGAGGTCCGAGTGATGGCCCTGCTCTGTCTGCTGATCCCTTGCTCTGGGGCTAATGATGGGCTAGGAATGGTGAGAGTTAGGGTCTCTGGTTGGTACTAATTCTGAGTTTGGTATTTCCCTGTCTTCCGTGGCTTGTGGATGGATGCTGTGTGTGCACACATAGGCATGCTTCCTTTCTCTCACCCTGCAGGGAGCCGCTTCATCTTGCTGGAGGGGAGCCAGCTGGATGCCAGTGACTGGTTGAACCCTGCCCAAGTGGTTCTCTTCTCTCAGCAGAACTCCAGCGGGCCCTGGGCCATGGACCTCTGTGCCCGGCGGCTCCTGGACCCCTGTGAACACCAATGCGACCCTGAAACTGGTAGGCGGGAGCACCGGGCAGCGGGTAACTGTCAGAGAGATCATGCCTGTTGCAAGCACTCCCTTGAGATTCATACTATGCCTCCTCAACTCCACTGTCCCATTGCCATCTCGAGCCTAGACCATGCGGGTGGCCAGCATGTGGTTGGGCCGCAGAGCATCTTGGCTAAAACTGTGGTCATTTTCTGGCAGAAGACTTGGAAGGATCCTAATGTAGTCTCAAGCCAGAAAACTCAGTTTTAGGATGACTTCCATAACCCATTTTTCACACAGTTGGGATATTTAACTACTGGGGTTAGACATTTTATGATGATAAAATTAATGCGTGTTTATTATAGAAAATTCTTTTAAAATTAGAAAAGTTTATCGAAGAAAATTATAATCATCTGTATTTCTATCTCCTGGATAAATCACTTTGAAAATTTTAATGTCCTTTCTTCTGATCTCTTTCCTATGCATGATTTTTAGAAGCTTCCTAGAAGCATACTAAGTCTAGTAGAGTTTTCCTGCTTTTTTCGCTTAACATTCCATCATAACTTTTCCAGAATCATTAAATAATCCTCCAACACATAATTTTAATGGCCATTTGGTATTCCATTGTATGTCTATAGCGTAGCTCATTTAAACAGTTCTCTATTATTTGACATTTCGGATGCTTTAAATTTTTAATTTTTATAAATACTATTAAAATGAACATCTTTTCACATAAATGCTGGACACATTTGAAGTTATTTTCTTCAGATAAATCCTAGTGAGAGAGTACTGGGTCAAAGAGTAGAAGCATCTTCAAGGCTGTTATACTGTCAAATGGACCCTGTTGGAGGGTCCAAATTCAGGTATGGCATGAATTAGAACTCTCCCATTGCTCCTTGGGTTCAAACACAGCTAGGAGCATGGATCTCTTATTTCAGGCTGCTTTGCGCTTTCATTGTAGAAGGCATTCACCTACAGTAGTCTCTACAAAGACTTGTTTTTGGTAAACTGAGTACCACAAATAGATCCTTCCCAAAGTAGTATGATCCCTTAGAGCAACGGACAGCATTAAAATGATATCTAAGATTCCCCAGCAAAGTGTTGCTGGAGTCGGGGCCCAGTCCCTGAAGCTTTTTGTACGTCGTGTGCAACCAGCCCCCTCAACACCCCCCACCGCAGCCCACCACACTCGCATCTTGTTCAGATGCTGAGGTGGAGAGATCTTAATAGAGGATGTGTCTAAGATATCTAGCCCTTACTTCTGTTGTAATCTATGACTACATCCCTCTGGGACAGGAACAGGTAACTGAAACATCTAAAATTCACCATCTTCGGTGTTAAAGTTGTTTTATGTGGGCCCATCACAGAGATTCTAGGCCCCCATATGGAGGAGAAAGTACAACATTTTAAACAACTGAAGTCGAAGACTGTGCTTACTTGCTGCTCCTCCCACGCTGTCAGGCAAACACCAAACCAAACAGATGGGCTGTGTACCATGCCCAAAAGCTAGTGTGCTCGGGTAAAATTAAAAAGAGCTAATCTCAGAGGTGGGTGCTCTCCATGCAACTGAGTTAGTCTCTGGTACCCTAGTTCTCCAGCTGGCTTGGATTGGAAGTATTTGGGACAATCTCAGTTGTTAAACTCACTTCTGAAAGAAGCTTGATCCCTCGGGGAACTTGGGATGCTCATACTTGTATTTTAAAGAAAAGGAAGCACCTTCAGTTACATGTGAAAAGAAGGGATTGGTGCTTTATGCTTGGAGGGGTCTCAATGATAAACTGCCTCTATGCTTTACATTCACATTTGAATTCCTACATGATTTGTCCGAAGTCCCACAGCTACCTAAAGCAGAGTCTGTGTTTCATTTATCATGAAATCTACAAAAGTGGGATTATAAAGGGTTGCTTAATTTCCCCAGATATGTCAGATCCAACATATTTGTCATTCAAAACTATCTAAGCAACAACCATTACTAAGCATTACCGTTCTGTGTGCCAGAAAGCTGCTTGTCTACAGCAAGCTCTCCCATCAACTCTTCATTCCCTTCCAGATGTCTCATTTCTAATCCTTGCTGAAAATGACTTTGGGAAGCCCCTCCCCTGCTAATGGCTTCTCAGTGTCTGTGACAATGAATGAATTTCCAATTGGAAAGTCACAGAGGAAGACTAAAAATAAGATTCCCAAACCCCAAGACAAAACTAAGGTGCAGCATCTTCATTTTGGGTAGTAGCTGAGAAACAATTCTGCAAAGACTCTCATTTTCATGAATGCTGGAATTGGAAAGCATTGGTGATGTGGTCATCCCACACGCTCATCAGAAAGAAACTTTATCGCCTCCCACACTCCATCCCAGAGCCTTTCTGCAAAGAGCTGAGTGTGGGAATTGGCTTCGAGTCAAGTCGACGTTATTTTTGAAATCCTCTAGCTAGCTTACTTGGAAATGTCATAGTGTTGGGACATGTGCTTTCTCAGCCATACTCAGGGGTCTGCCCATATGGATGCATGAAGCTGTGCAGTGCACTTATGTACTTTTAGACACACACACACATACACACACATACACACACACAAACACACAAACACAGATGCTCAGTCACTGCAAAGGAGCAGCCTCCTGGTGCCTGGAGCTCTCCTCAGGCATCCTTACTAAGAGCATCCCAAAGTGAATCTCTGTTTACCTGTCACCTGTATCATGTTCCAGAACACCAGGTGTGAGAGACACAATAATGCATTCCCAAAGATGTCTACATTCTCATCCCCAGGACCTGTGAATGTGTCATGTTCTATGGCGTAGGAGAATGAATGATGCATATGGAATGGAGGTTGCTAAACAACTGGCTTTAAAGTAGGAAGATTTGGGGAGGAAGATTACCTGGGTAGTCACGATGAAATCACAAGCATTCTTAAAAGTGAAATAGAGAGGCAAAAGAGAAGGTCAGAGTGATGTGATGTGATGAGGACTCAACCAGCCATTACAGACTTTGAGTATGGAGACATGAGCCAAAGAATGTGAGCAACCTCTAAAAGCTGGAAAAGGCAAGAACACACAAAATAGATTATCCCATGGTGCCTCCAGAAGCTAACATAGCCGTATAGATACCTTGATTTTAGCCCAGTGAAACTCATGTTAAACTTCTGGTAATATAGTAAATTTATGTTTTTTTTTTAACCACTATCTTTGTGGTATAAACTGTAGCAATAGAAAACTGATACACTAACAGGAGAGAAAAGACAAAGACAAGCCGGGTGCGGCAGCTCATGCCTACAATCCCAGCACTTTGGGAGGCTGAGGGAGGCACATTGCTTGAGCTCAGGAATTCGAGGTCAGCCTGAACAACATGGCATAAACCCCTAATAAAGATACAACAAATGAGACAGGCATGATGGTGAAACGCCTGTAGTCCCAGCTACTAGGGAGTCTGAGGCAAAAGCATTGCCTGAGTTTGGGAGGTTGAGGCTGCAGTGAGCCGAGATTGCACCATTGCACTCCAGCCAGAGTGACAGAATGAGACCCTGTCTCAAAAATAAATAAACAAAGAGAGAAAGGAAAAGCGTTGTTGTGCTCCCTCTTTATATCCTCCTTGGGCAATTTATAGACCTTCTAAAGATGTGTCAGGAATCTGTGGAAGAACTGGACCTAGAGAAAACTTGCTGATCTGTTTTTCATTCTAGCTCCCCTCTGTATTTCTATTCTAGCAACATGCTACCTGAGAGGAATGTAATGTACCTGGAACTCTCAGCCCAATGCATGGGATATAGTAAGCACTAGCAAATGTTCTTATGATCATCAAGGGCCCACAGGCTTTCCAGTCTGAACTTGGATGAACTTGAGAAATGGTAGGCTGGTACCTCAAGGTATGCCTGCCATTCCTTTTGCCGAGCACTGTGACCCCTTCTAACAGTTCTCATTCTACGACAATTTATGTTCCTAGCATTTGGTTGTTTGGGAATTCAGCATCCATGTGAGTTGGGTTCATTGCATTGGTAATTTCAGAAAGCCTACTGTGTGCCCTTCCAGGTCAGGGAAGGCCAGTGGGAAATGCCTAGAAAAAATGGTTTTCAATCAAAACAAGGATAGGTGATGTTTGAGAACTCACTATCTGTCAAGCATTGTGCTTTACTTAAATTATGTAATTGGAGCTTCACTGCAATACTTTGAAGTAGATGGTACTCTTATCCCCATTTCACAAAGTTGTTGACTTATCTGCCCAAGATCACTTACCTAGTTAACTACCTAGCTGGACTTGAAACTCAGGCTGCCTCACTCAGAACTCACACTCCTGACCATTATTCAAACCTGTCCCCACTGCTCAAGCTGCAGGAAAGGAATTAAGGTGGAAGGCTTAGAGTTGTTTCACTTCCATGTAGCTGTAGCAGAGCCCCAGCCCCCTGATGAAGCCCTTTGCCAGCTGTACTCTGACATTCTGTCCCACATGTCCCCAGGTTTGTAACCCTAGGTGTGCCTCTGGTTAAGTGAAGCTAATAGCAAAGCACTAGGGCTGCTTGGCTTAGTGCTCCGTGGATCCAGGCAGAGGTTGACTTTCCCTGCACTTTGCAAGGGTTTTTTGTTGTTGTTACGGTTGTATGTTTGTTTGATTGTTTTGGTTTTGTTTTTTGATGGAGACACAGACTACCTGGTTTCAGTGACCTTTCTCTTTCCTCTCTCCCTGGCCTTTGTTCTGCCATATGGACAGCTGTGCAGGCTTCACACACCTGCTTCATTTCACAGCCCCCATCAATCCTGGCCACTGACCCTTGTTGCCCTTTTCAAGATATATACCTTTTCTGGTTCTGCAAGGAGCACAGGCTTTCCAGCTAAATTAAGTTTTAATCTTATCCAAGATGTTCACTGAAATCTGTTCTGTCCCAGGTCTTTCCGTAGGCTGGACCCAACCATGTGGAAATGTGTAAATCTGTTGAGGGGCATCCAACCCACTTCCCAGACTCAAACCAGCTCCCCTCTTCTTTGCTTGCCCTGAACCACTGCCTTTCTCTCTAACCTTTTCTGTTTTTTTTTTTTTTTAACCTAATTTGGCAGGGTAGCTCAGTCTTCATTTTGTTCCTGCTACCTGGGTTACCCACGCATTCTACATTCTCTCTGTGTCTCCATTAAACCACATTCCTTCAGGATGCTCTTTTGGCCCACTTCCTTCTGACTCCCTTCCCAGAGCTGCTTGGGGGTATTTAACCCTGGACTTGCCTCTTTTCTGATGTCTCCACTGGAAAGGGAGACCAGACAATTAGTTACTACTCAAGTCCAGATATCTTACAAATATTTCTCTTTTCAGAAGGAGCATACCCAATTTCATTTCATAAAAGCCACCCCCTAGCTGAAGCACAGAAGTGGCTAAGGGCATTGGCCTTGTTCTGCATTTTCCTCATGGAGAACTTCTGGTGAGCCCAGCCATGTCTGAGGTTCCCTAGCTTCAAGGTTTTTCTTTAATCTTTGAATGAGATTTGTGCCTCAGTCCTTCAGCTGTAGAATGGGAAGTGACCAAAGTCACTGTCCATCCAAGGTACCTCGAGGTGTCTACTGTCAGGGTACCAAGCACAAATCAAGTGCAGCTGTCTCCAGACCCTGCACTGACCACCTTTCAGGGCTCTTCTCTTTGGCAGCGTGGTTGCCTGAGTGCTCCTGCACGGCACACTCTATCTGGCTGGGCTCTTCTCGGTACCATGACCCGTGTCTCCGTTGGAGTCCTATGTACACCACCATGGAGTCGACGCCTCATGCGTTCCTGCCATCTGTCACAGCAGATGCGGAGACTGCAACACTCCTAGCTTAGGAGGGCATCCAACACCCTTGTGGGGTCTTTAAAATTCACAGCTAACAGTCGGAGCCTGTGCTTTCATGAAACCCCTCTTAAAGTCAAGATTTAGCAGTTGGTTGCCATAGCAACTTCCCTCATCAAGTCTGAACTCCTTTCGTTGGAGATGGCCAAACTGGTTTTGTGGAGGAATATAGACGAGGGACGTTTGGTGGGTTCCAGAAATGAGGATCCTGTGAGAGGCAAATTTTGGAGATCCTCAAAGTCTAGCATGATGTGTTTGAAAATTTCTGTTTCTTGGACTTGGGCTGCGGCTGCCGTTATGTGGAGGAAAGCTTTATTGGTTGTCGGCAGTATGTCCCCACATTGTAATGAGTGATAGAAGCCTCATAAGGAGATAATGACTACGAAGGCAATTTGAGAAGGTAAATGTACTATACAAATGCTAGGTATTGCTGTCATTAGGAAAATAAAGCTCGGCTTGAACTCTTGAGTTGTTAGTGCGTTTATTTTTGCATGTTTTGTGGTAACTAGGTATCAAATGTGGAAGAGAACTCCCATTTTTGTCAATCCGTAATTCTAGGCAAGGTGTCTAGCTGAGACCATTCTAAGAGTCAGAGTGATGGCTTTGACAAACTACTAAGGTTACTTCCTGCTTCTAAATATTATACCCATGGCTAATTGTTCACACAAGGACAACCGGGAGAGTATTTTTCCCTAAGGGAGAAGCATATTTGAGACCTTGACCCATTTATTGGCTTACATATCTGCCTCTTGGGGGTGGGGTATAAATATCTGTAAATATAGGGCAAATCCATTAATTAATTTGTTTATTTTCTACTGCACAGCATTTGTCAAGGAAGACTAACCTCGTTCCTGGTTTCTTCCCTGTGTAGCTTATAGTCTAGCACTCATGCTTTCTTTGAAATTGAGAAGGTGTGAAGCCAGGCTCCTGGTACTCTCTACTTTTGCCCTCCCTAGTAATTGCCTTCTTTATCTTTCCTTTTATCAGGTAAACAGCCTTCATCCGCAAACCTTAACCTCAGCCACCTAATTTCAAGCCCTGTTTTTCTATTTTTGACTCAGAGCTGCCTGACCATTTCTAGATACGCTCAGTACCACTGAAGCCAGTAAATTTGAACCTATGGATCCAGTCCATGTGGAAGCCAGAATTCACCATACAGGAGACAATGTCCTGATCAAATACTCCCTGTGTTGTTTTTTTTTTTGTTTTTTTTTTGTTTGTTTTTTTTTTACAAATGAAGAGGTTTTCACTCTACTCCTCAGCAGATTGAGCTGAACAGCTATGGGGGACAAAAATGGTGTGACCTGGTAGTGAGGCTCTGATGGATAGTCGCGTGTAGGTCCATCTTGAAACAAATGGCTAAGCTAAGATGCTAAAAAAAGCCTTTGCTCAGGCCCTCTCCAATACCTTCCCCCTTAACTGTGAGGCCCCTTCACTTCATTTTTATTGGGTTTTATCTTCAGAAAGAGAAAATAGCACTCAAAGCTATTATTCTATTTATATCCTCTTAAAATGCTTCTTTCTTGAGAGATAAAGAAATGGTATGCCCATCATTTCAGTAGGACATGGCACCTTTGTTATTTACAAATTTCAAAAAGTCACACTTTGTTCTTTCACAAGTTATAAATTAAATAACCAGACATTAAAATAGTAGGAACTGGTGTTGTAGTGTAACTGGCCTCAGTAGTTTAGGCTGCATGTCATTGAATAAAGAATTATTAATATAAGGAGGCAGCAACAATTTTCTTCAAAATCAGTAGTAAATAGAGTAATGATTCTTAATCTTTTGGGGATCTTGGATTTGCTTGTGAATCAGATGAATGTTATGGGACCCTGCCTCAAAAAAATGCATATACACACATATATGGTTTTGCATGAAATTCCAGAAGATTCACGGATTCCTTGGTATACTAATGGAATAGCAAATTATAATGAAACTAGTGATATTCTAAACAAATATGGAATTGTAGATGATTCTTCTGGTGACCCACTCCCAGATAATTAATCACTTTTACTTAAAAGCTAAAACCCAGAGTTCCTCTAAAACCATAATAGATTTAAGAGGCCTCCTGTATATGTAGTAGTTGTTCTGTGAGCTCGCAGCCTGGCATGGTGGGAGAAAAAAGTCTGGAATCAGATAGACATAGGCTCAGATATTAACTCTGTCACTTATAACCTGTCTACAAGTCTTCAGTTTTCTGAAGCCTGTTTTTCCAATTAGCATAACATAGCCAATAGTACTTACTTTCTAAGATTCCTAGAAATATTTGGTGAAATAATTCACTTATGCAGCTTTTAAACATTATTATTATCTAGTATGTGCCTTGTGGTATACTGGGCATTGATAAAATAAAGATGAAAAAGTCCCCTTTTCCTCAAAGGATTGTTGGTCTTTGTGCTTACAGATCACATATAATAGGTGCTTTCTAAATATTAGATTCCTCTCCTAGTGAAAATTGTCATATACTGGAAAGTGGAGAGATTGGTGGGAATATTCATTTATGTGAGTGGTGGAGAGGGGAGTATATGACATAACAGAACTTACTGCCTCACTCATGCTAATATCAGAGTAAGGGTTTATCCTGTTTCATGTAAATTTTTACAAGCACAGACATGTTAATCAATTCCTTCATGTTTCTCTTTCTTCCTCCTTACCCTGCTTCTAAGGGGAATGCCTCTGCTACGAAGGCTACATGAAGGATCCAGTACATAAGCACCTTTGCATTCGGAATGAATGGGGGACGAACCAGGGGTAAGTGAGGATGTGACAACTTAGCTGGTTCCCACGTGTCACTGCTTCTGACACAGACATGATGTGGAGCAACTGCATGGAGACGAATAGAGCTAAAGGGTGGCTATATTCTGAACAACAAATGGGTAAAAATGTCACTATGCCTTTCCATATTTATACCATTCCAGTGACGTCCATATCATCTTTTTCTCCATTTACGAGTCAAGAGATGATGCCTCTGACTCGCAGCCCTGCAGCTTCCAGCTGGGATCTGAAAATCAAGCTGTCCCTCTCTTCCTTTTCACGCTGCCGCCAGCCGTGAGGATTCCACAGGCAGAATTTAGCTGATGATTTTGTTGGAGACACACAAAGCCACAGAGACTCCAGTGTAGCTCTCCCAGATCCTGATGAGCTTTGCAAGACTGTCATGAGTGGAAATTTGTTTTCACCAGGACTGTCAGCAGGGGTGACATACAGAGACTCAGGAAGTACTCTGTGTCAAATAAGAGAGTAATTTTGCCTGATCCTCAATTACCATTTCTCAATGAGACTTTTGTTTTCCCCTAGACACACACAAATGGGACAAAGTAGTTATCTTGTCTATTCCTTTTTTATTTTTTACATTTTGAATATGTTTATTGGGATAAAAAATACATAGCATACAATGTATCATTTAACCATTTTTAAGGATACAATTCAGTGGCATTAAGTACATTCATATTATGCAAGCATCCCACTATTCACTTTCTATTGCCTTTTTTTTTTTTTTTTTTTTTTTAACTGAGACATTGTCTTGCGCTGTTGCCCAGGCTGGAATGTAGTGGCATAATCATAGCTCATAGTAACATTCAACTCCTGGCCTCAAGCCGTCCTCCTGCCTCAGCCTCCCTAAGTGCTGGGATTATTGGCATGAGCTACTGCACCCTGCCCTCTATTACTTTTTAAAAGCAACTTTCTAGTTTATTTTAGATGCTGAGAGTTTACTTTCTGCATTGGCTGGGTCCTGAAGGAGGGTGGGAGGAGGAGATCAATAAATATGAACTAATAATAGCAATCAATGGAACAGGGAAAACTAGAAAGAAATCAAGGCAAGAGGCATCTTGGAGTGGTTGCTTGGATTGCAAATTAGATACATGTTTGCAGCTTGACAGGTGGAAAAAAGAAACCAATGTCATTTCAGACATTGCCATGGAGGACACACATCCCTGAGGTCAGTGATCTACCCCTTCCGTGTGATTCTGATGAGACCAAACCTAGAATATTGAATGTAGTTCTGGACTCTCAAAGCAATAAATATGGTGACAAATGGGTGAGCATTTGGAGAAGAGCAATAAAAATGATTGAAGAGCCCAAGGGAGTGATTTATGATAAAGGGATAGAAGAACTCAACTCTGAGAACTTAGCCAGCTTATGACTAAGTCAAGGCATGATAGATGCCCATAGATGTTAGGAGAGGGCAAATCTTCTGGAACGGGTTGAAGTTGAGGGATAAGGACAAGAGAGAATGAAGTTAGGGAAAGGAAATCTGAGTCACAGGTCAGAAAACTTGGGGAAGTCAAAATGCCATGAAATTTTTGTGTTTGTGAAAATGAAGGATTGCTCAGTTTTGACAGAATTTGAGGTCATATTACAGAGACAGCCCACAACATTTAGAGGAAGGTGTTTATAGAAGGGCAGCTACATAGGAGGCAGCCTGTTATTTAAAGACTGGGGAGAAGGGCAGAAGGTTTGGCTGATAGAAGTGCAGTGGGATATGAATGAATAATACCACTGGCTATTTAAATTCTGTGGAGTTCCCTTACCCTCTTTGCCACTGAAATGTTGGCATAGTATCTGGGGATCCAAAATTTTAGCTTATGGGATGGCTAAGAATTGCAGTTGACTGTGATTTCTTACTGATTGAAATAGTGTAAGTGGTGATAGATGACCAATCTCTGTCTCTTAGCTGCCGACTTGCTGCTGGAGAAAACAATGACAAAACATCCTTTCACTTCGGCCCTGAGTGATCCAGGCTGGCTCGCTGGAGTGATTGGATTTGGTGGTGAATCGCTCAAGCCTCCACATCCCTAGCCTTCTAGACAGCTCATGGGAGGATGGGTCTGACCCGACTTGATAATTGCATAAGCCTTCATCCTTCCCTCTGGCTGTATGTAGAGACAGTCTTAGGATGTAGACAAGAACATCAAGGGAAATGGTTGAGGCCCCAGCGTAAGCATCATTTAAAACAAGTCAGGCTAAAGCAGTGAGTTATAGACTGACAGGAACATTAGCCCCAGGAAATAGACATGAAGACCTAATCTGTCATTCCCATCTTTAATTTTCATTATTCTGTGATCATCACTGTCTATGAGTTCTCATTTTGGACACTAATAAAATAATGGAGCAACTGTTAGGAGGAAGAAAAAAAGTGACTACCTTGAGAATAATGGAACCAGGAGCAATAAGCAGTGTGAGTTTATATGTATACAGTATTTTAAAAGTGCCAGACAAATGACTGTATTTTTCCTCATAAAATGACAAGGTAAGTGTAAAGTATAAGATGCCATCCATCTTGATTTAAATCAGGGATCTGATGCCATATTTCTTTAAATGATTCTCACAAAATTAATAGAAATTGGTTTGAACATGAAGACTGTCAATCGAATTGAAAACTGTCTGACAGATTGCCAACTAATGATACATATTGGGATATTATGGAAAAATCAATGGTATGTCTGATTTTCCTGAATATTTTATTTAATTCTGAAGTGGAGGCAAGCAGCCCATGTATGAATGTTTGTCACTTCACATTCTTGTATTGCTTACATTAAAATAGCTCAACATTTTTTTGAAGTAGAACAACCAAACCCTAGGCCAGTAATAGTTAAAACAAATTTTTTAGTGAAATACCAAGGTCAATGTACCAGGAGAAAAGTAGCAATAAGCCTTTTTGACTTTCAGACAAGGAAGAAAAAATTGATCAAGGACACTAATACAAGAAGTTACAAATTGATTTTTTTTTGAGGGAGAGGAGTGACACCTGCAACTTTAACCAGCCTCTGCCTCATTCTAGTTACCTGGTCCTGAATGTGCATGTGTGTGTGCATATATGCTGTGTGTGTGTGTGTAGTGTGTATATGAGTGTGGGTGCTGCCTGTGCATTATGTGTGTACATGTGGTATATGTGTGATTGTATGGTATGTGCGTATGTGTGTGAGTATGTGCAGGACAGGAAGCCAGTTTGTTTACAGTGATCCTTTCACCACTCCATCATTTATTCTCCCACTCATTTGTGTTTTCAACAAATATCTGCCCCATTATCTATTGTGGTCCATAGTATGCTAGGTTGTTATTTATAGAAGACAATGTAGTTCCTGCTCCGGAAGAACTAACAGTCTCCGCGGATAATTGAAACCACAACAAGTAATTGCAATGAAATCTAAGACTTATTAAAATAAAGGTGTGAGCAAAAGTCTGTGGGATTGAAGTTTAAGGGGTGACTTATGTGAGGTCAAAGAATCTGGAATAGGGCTTCATGGAGAATTTGGATTGTGAGCTGTTCTACTTGCCAGATAAAAAAGGTCATTCTAAGCAAAGGGAACCAGCATGTAGAAAGGTATGGAGACATGAGAAACGTGGCTTTTTCAGGAATTGTAAATGAAAAGCTCAATGTAAAATAAGAATTCAGTTTACAGAGATAAGATAAGATAAGAGGTTGGTAAGGTGACCACAGACTAGATAGCAAAGAGCTGTTGTTTACTAAGGCTGTGGACATTAAAGCTCCCATGTATGGGACCTTCAAACCGCTAGCAGGAGGGAGGGGGAAGTCCCAGGTGTACTCTTACTACAAATTACTTTTTTAGGACCTTTTGTATCAAATTTAAATGATCTTAAAAAGCAAAGAAACAAACACAAACTTCTTGGGGTTATCTAGACTTTTATTTATCTGGATTATCTCAGTAAAACATTCCTGCAATTATCCAGTAGATAAAAGGCTTTAAGACCAAACAACCAAGAATGACAGAGAATTGGAGACCATATGCAGAAAGCATGTGAATTGAGGGGGCTGTAGGGGGCTGTAGTCATCTGGAGACTCTAGTTCTGCCACAGTTGCTCAGGGAGAAGTGAGGCAGGTTGAAACATTCGTGTGTTGGTCTTACTGGTGAAGCTAGTTACTCCAGCTCGGCCAGGTGACAGGGTCCAGGTGGCAGATTATAATATCATTGAATTCATTGCACAAGAATTCCTATTCACTAAGAGTAAAAATAACTTCACAAAGATTTAAACAAAGTCATGGATGACAGATTTCTAATGGGTTATTAAAAGAACATGGAATGTTTGAGGTTACATCCTTGGTCTTTGAGGTTGGCAACAAAATCAATCATTCCCTGCCACAACATCCCCTGTGACCCTGTTGCCAGGCACAGGACCCAGGGTGGAAAGGTCTTACCCCTGAACAATGGCTTACCACATCTTCTGTCTCCCCGCATGAATTCAACGAATAACTCCTCGGCCTGCTGTCCCTGTGGCTGCATACACCCAGCCGGCGATTATTAAAGTCTGTGTTTGGTATTTGTTTGCTAGGACAAGGACAAATTGAAAGTTTTCACAGAAGAGAATTGAAAACAATAAATGAGGGTGGAGGAGGCAAGAGAGATTGATTTACATGAAAATATTAGAGGAGGAAAAACAGATTTATTTAGCTACTTTGGAGATGATTACGAAAGACTATAATCATGCATTTTTGTTAAATTATAAGTGCACCCAAGGGCCTCTAGATACATTTTTCAGAATATCACAATTAGGTTAAATTCATGCATCTGAAAGATTTCCAGTAAATAATAGCCTGATTTCTTATTCTGGCATCTCAGATACAGAGGGCAACACCAAGGAGATTCCCCACTAGAGAAATATAAAATATCACTAGATTTCAATGCTGAAGGATGGAGACAGAGCGATAATTCATGAGATGGGAAGCAACCTGCTGTGGAAAATGAGCAGGTGTTTCTCCAAGGTGTTAGAAGCTGTTGTCAGGAATGGTCCTGCTCATCAGAATACTTCCTTTCACTGCCTGCTCTGGAGGCAATGCACTTAGCATGGCATGCCGGGTAGGTGCACACAAGCACACACACGTTCACTCATTCATACATGGCGCATGCTGCTTTCATATGCCATTCCCATGGTCCCAGGTGCATACTGTCTCCCCTTCTATTTCTACAACTTCTTCCTACTTCTCACCTGCTCAGAAGTGACTGCTTAGGGATTCTATATCTTTATAAGGAGCAAGTGTCCCAAACCATAGAAGCCAGTTTCCACTTGAAGCCAAGAATGAAGAGTGTGTTCCTCATGACGGGCCTCAGCTCCTCCATCTTGCTCAAAACATGTCCTTGACAGGAGGTGATTTTATTTTGGCCTGCCTGAAAGATGTCATTCTTAACAGTTGCCTAGAGACCACTAACAGGACAAATGCCACATTTGGTGGAGAGGATATCTTTGCCTCTGAGTCCAAGGCTTGAGGTGAGACTAACCTTCACTAATTATTAAAAAAGATCCAAAATCAATCCTGACTTCTCCTGGCCACCTAACATTGAGCAAGAACCTCCTCTCAGCTATCTGTCAATCAAAGTGTAAATGCTTAGACTTTCTTAGGACAGCGACTGGCGTGTTGAGCTGTAGCTCTGATTCCAAGCCCAGATCTTGGGTCATGTCTGGTGTCTTTGACCAGCCTAAAGTCTCTTCAGAAGTGACTCAGGTGGGGTCAGACAGTCTGCTGTGATATAGGAAATTTCTGACTCTTTGCCTATTTCTAGCTCATCATCTGGCTGTTACTGCCCCCACTCCTTTGCTGGTTTCCATGTCACTGCTGTCCCGTTCACCTTCATCCAACCCCTCAAACAAGATTTGCCGACCAGACTATGGCTGCTCCTTTATCGCTGGGTGCCCTCCTCTCCTGCCCTCCAGCCCAGACTTCATTGTCTGTGCCCAGCTTCTGTCATTGCCTTGCCATTCACAAATTGGATTATCTTCCCATTAGCTCTCTTAATGCTTCTCCCTCTCTCTCTCCTTCTCTCTCATCATTATCACTTATTGCTAACAATGGTTTCCAGCATATTCATTTGGCCATTTATTTTATTCCACCTCTTCCTCCTTCTCTCTTTTCCTTCCCCTCTTGCTCTTCCTCTTCTTCTCCCTCTCTCTCTCTCTCCCTCTCTCTTTCTCCCTCTCTTATCTCTCCCTTCTCCTTTTTCTCTCCCTCTCCCTCTTTCTTCCTCTACCCCTTCTCTCTCTTCCTGTCTTCCTCTCTCCCCCTCCCTCTCTTTCTTCCTCTCCCTCTCTTTTCCTCTCCCCATCCCCGCTCCCTCTCTTCCTCTTCCTCTCCCTGTCTCTCTTTTCTCCCCCCTCTTTTACCTTTATCTTCTCCTCTTCCACCAGGAGTCAATGAAGATGTGACTACCCTTTCTTTTATCTTTTTCTGTGTCAAGCAGACCGAAGGGGTACTTGGAATTAAACCTAAAGTTCTCAGTTTCTTCTCTCTAAAGATGCCCTGCTGAAACCCAACTCTGGTAGAAGTATTATCCCTTAAAATGAAAAAGGACCCTTCCCTGGGTGAGCAGGCAGGAACTGAATGCTTGAAAGTAAATCTTCACCTACCAGGATTTCCTCCATAGACAGACTTAACAGTATCATACCCTGCAGTTGACTTGGGAAATCTTCACCTCTTTCTCAGGGATTTTCTCAACTGAAAACATATTTAACTTGACCAATTTTCACAAAACCCTTGTGGTCAGTCAGTTGAATACAGCGATACACTTCGTTCTTTGTAAAGGACATCAGGCTAAGATCACATCTCTCCAGCAACGGAGGGCTAAAACCCAACCCATGCTTGCTAAGGCAAGCCAACCCTGAGACAAAGGGCACATATGTCCAGATGGGTACTTTTTTTTCTAACTTACACAAAGGCCCTTGATGAGCTAGTGCTGAACCTGTGGTCATTTTGAGTGATGCCCTTTGCTCCCCTCTTAGAGGCAATCGTAACCTTCTTGGTTACTCAGGGTGATACAAGAACAAAATGTACCCTAATGAGTGACTCCTACATATTGGTCTATAGAGGAGCTACCTAAGTATCATCTGATTTCAGACTTCTACCCCCGGAGATTTAAATTTCACAAGTCTAGAAGAGGGTCCAGAATCTACATTTGACAAGCTCCCCGAAATGTTTCTGAAGCGCAGCCAGACTTAAGAATGCTTCTTAAGCAAGACTGGGAGTCTCCAGACACCTCGAGAAGGTATCCTTTTATCAGTGTAGTAACTGTTTCCAATGAAAGTAAGAATGAGCTTGTAGACGAGTGGCTGAGTGCAGCTTTAAAGATCCTTGCATTTCACTCATTGGGAAATGGAGAGCCAGAGAGGTGCAATAACTCGCTCAAGATCACATAGCTCGTAGTAAAGCCTCCTAGTAACCGCTGGGTATTAGAGACAAGTCAGTTGGTTTAATAAAGATTTAAAGGAGAGGACAATGTGAAGAGCATAAAATACTCTGAAAGTCAGGGATCAGCTGTAGATGGGAGGTGGACAGTCTACGGTTGACAGCCTGCTTCTCTGCATCTCACTTCCCCAGGACAGAGGGATCCATCTCCATCCCCTCTCCTCCCCGTGGTGGCAAGAGTCCACCTAGAGTGCTGCCTACTCCCATAGGAGGGGGAAAGCTCTGTCACGCTATTGTCTCTGACTAGTCCAGTCACGGCACCAAGAGACTTACTTTAAACAGTGCCGGAGGCGGGAACACTCATATTTCCTCCAACTTGTCCAGCAGGGTGAAAAAAAATCAACCTCAATTTACCCTCCCATCTGCTCAAGAATGGAAGATAAATTGTTTCAATTTTATAGAAATGAATGTTTTATGTCTTGCCTGTGCTTTCCAGATAGTGCCCTGCATTTATATATTCTACTGCATTCATGGACATTCCACTAGGAATGCTCCCTGGGCTTTCACCTTCCTTGGGTTTCACTCTTAAAAAAAACTAGATTTGAGAGTGCTGTTATTTTTCCTGGCTTTGGAGATTTTGGCTATTTATCTTTTTCTTTTTTAATCAATAGGAAAATATATATATATATACTCATTATCCCATGTGTAGAGAAAACTGCCATTATCATTTTGGCGTGTTTCTTCCCAATTTCTTTTTCTGTGCGTCATACGCTTGCTTTTTACTACCCCTCCTCAATTCTGTATATATTTTTGTTCTCTCTCATAATTTAATAATGAGCATGTATTATTTTATAATCACAAAATAGGGTAACATATAAAGAAAGAAGCTTTAAAAGTATCTTTGTGATACATTATTTTTCTCAAAACTTTTTCCTTGAGGACGTTACTCTTTTTGAGAGAGTCTTGCTCTGTCTTCAGGCTGGAGTGCAGTGGCCTGATCTCGCCTCACTACAACCTCCAACTTCCTGGTTCAAGCTATTCTCCTGCTTCAGCCTCCCGAGTAGCTGTGACTACAGATGTGCGCCACCACGCCCAGCTAATTTTTGTATTTTTAGGAGAGACGGGCTTTCACCATGTTGGCCAGGATGGTCTCCATCTCCTGACCTCGTGATCCGCTTGCCTCCCCCTAATGCCTAACTTAAAACCTTAAATTTTAAACTATTTTTAGAGGAAAGAAGACGTGTTACAGGGCCTAGCATTCAGGTCAAACTCCTTTGATATAAACATCTCTGTAAGTCTGTGTGTAATAAGAGGTTATAGGAACACCATCTAGCATTCTGCACATTCAACATTCATATTTAATGCATTACAACTTTACAACAATGTCACTGAACACTTGGAGTAATCCTCACATAATGCTAATTAATTGCTGTCATTAGGTAGGGCATGGTGGCTCACGCTTTTAATCCCAGCACTTTTCAGGGCCAAGGCAAGTGAATCACCTGATGTCAGAAGTTCGAGACCAGCCTGATCAACATGGTAAAACCCCATCTCTACTAAAAATACAGAAAATTAGCAGGGTGTGGTGGCAGGTGGTAGCAAGCACCTATAATCCTGGTACATATACACACACACACACACACACACACACTTTATAGATATATAAATGAATATATATATGAATATATATATTATACATATATATATAATTTTCTTTATCCACTTACCAGTTGATGAGCACTTAGATTAATTCCATATCTTTGCAACTGTGAATTGTGCTGTGATAAACATATACATGGAAGTGTCTTTTTGATATAGTGACTACTTTTCCTTTGGGTAGATACCCATTTATGGGATGGCTGGATTAAATGGTAGGTCTACTTTTAATTCTTTGAGAAATTTCCATGCTGCTTTACATTTACATTCCCACTAACAGTATATAAGCATTCCTTTTTCACCACATCCATGCCAACATCTGTTGTTTTTTGACTTTTTAGTAATGGCCATTCTGGAATGGGGTAAAGTGGTATCTCATTGTGGTTTTAATTTACATTTCCCTAATGATTAATAAAGTTGAGCATTTTTCATGTTTATTGGCCATTTGTATTTCTTTTTAGAAATGTCACTTCATGTCCTTTTCCTACTTTTTAATGGGATAATTTGGTTTTTTCTTGCTGATTTATTTGAGTTTCTTGTAGATTTTGGATATTAGTCCTTTGCAGATGCATACTTTGCAAATATTTTCTCCCATTCTGTAGATTGTCTGTTTACTCTTGACTATGAAATAAAATGGTTGTTTCTTTTACTGTGCAGAAGCTTTTTAGTTTAGTTAGGTACCATTTATTTATTTTTGGTTTTGTTGCATTTACTTTTGGGGTCTTTGTCATAGATTCTTTGCCTAGGCCAATGTCCAGAGGGTTTCCCCTAGGTTTTCTGCTAGAATTTTTATGGTTTCAGATATTAGATTTAAGTCTTTAATCCATCTTGAGTTAATTTTCATGTATGGTGAGGGATAGGGATCCCGTTTAGTTATTTTGCATGTGGCTATCCAGCTTTCCCAGCACTGTTTATTGAATAGGGTCTCCTTTCCTCCGTTTTTGTTTTTGTATGCTTTGCCAAAGATCAGATGGTTTTAAGTATTTGGCTTTATTTCTGGGTTCTTTATTCTGTTCCTTTCATTTGTATATCTACTTTTATACCAGTACCATGCTGTTTTGGTTATGATCATCTTGTATAATTTGAGGTCAGGTAATACGATACATCAAGATTTGTTATTTTCACTTAGGATTGCTTTGGCTATTTCCAGATCTTTTTTTGTTCCATATGAATTTTAGAAATGTTCTTTTTTAATTCTGTGAAAAAAGATGTTGGTATTTTGATAGGAATTCCATTGAATCTGTAGATTGCTTTGGGCAGTATGGTCATTTTCATGATATTGGTTCTTCCAGTCGATGAGCATGGGAGGTATCCCCATTTACTTGTGTCATGTATGATTTCTTTTGATAGTGTTTCGTACGGTTCTTTCTGTAGAGATCTTTCACCTCCTTGGTTAGGTATTTTCCTAGATTTTCTTTTTGTAGCTATCGTAAAAGAGATTGAGTTCTTCATTTAATTCTCAGCTGGGTCATTGTTGGTTTATAGCAGTGCTAATGATTTGTGTACATTGATTGTGTAACCTAGACTTTACTGAATTCATTTATCAGATCTAGGACTCTTGAAGAAGGTTTTCGGGTTTTCTAAGTATAAGGTTATATCATCAGCAAACAGAGATAGTTTAACTTATTCTTTTCCAATTTGGATGCCCTTTATTTCTTTGTCTTGCCAGATTTGTCAGATTGCCCTGGGTAGAAGTTCTAATACTATGTTGAATAGAAGTGGGGAAAGTGGGAATGCTTGTCTTGTTTCAGTTCTTAGACAGAATGCTTTCAACATTTCCCTGTTCAGTATGATGCTAGCTGTGGGTTTTCATATATGGCTTTTATTATTTTGAGGTATGTTTCTTCTATGACTGTTTTGTTCAGAGTTTATATCATAGAAAGTTGCTGAATTTTATCTAATGTTTTCTCTGCATCTATTGAGGTGATCATATGGCTTTCATTTTTAAATTCTGTTTATGGGATGAATCATATTTATTGACCTGCATATGTTGAACCATCCTATATCCCTGGGTTGAAACTCACTTGACCATGGTGATCTTTTTTTTTTTTTTTTTTTTTTAATGTGCTGTTGGATATGGTTTGCTAGTATTTTGTTAGGGTTTTTGCATCTGTATTCCTCAAGGATATTGGTCTGTTGGTTTTTTGTGTGTTGTGTCCCTTCCTGGCTTTCTCATCAAGGTGATACTGGCTTCACAGAATGAGTTAGGATTCTCTCCTTTTCAATCTTTTGGAATAGTTTCAGTAGAATTGGTACCAATTCTACTTTATATATTTGGTAGAATTTGGCTGTGAATGTGTTTGTGTCTGCCCCTGGGCTTTTCTATTTGTTTGTTTTGGCCATTTTTTAAATGACTGATTACTCTCACTGCTTACTATTGTTCTGTTCAGGATTTCTATTTCTTCCGGATTCAAGCTAAAGGAGTTGTATATCTTTGGAAATCTATCTATTTCCTCTAGATTTTCTAGTTTGTGTGCATCGAGGTCAAACTGGATATTTTAAAAGAGCTGAGCAATAAATTATATTTATTCCACCTACAATTTTTGTGAAAACAGTGCTAACAAAAATAATGTTAGGGTTTATATTTCCTATGTCAGTACAATGGATTCTTGTTCAAACATTCATACTATAATAATTTCTCCTAAGTTTTAAACTTTATGTAATTTCAAAAATTAAGAGCAAACATTTTGCCACTGCATATCTTGTTTTCTTCTTTATCTATTTTTTTACACAAGAAATGCATGTTATTGATTTTAAAAATCTGCAAACAAAACAGCAAAAAGAAGAAAATCCAAGCCAAAGTTCCATCCCCTAGGGAGTGCTCATACTGACTTTTTGTTTTATTTGTTTAGATATAATACTTTTTTAAACAAAATAACATTATATTGCTATGCCTCTTGATTTGTTCATATGTGTGTGTATCACACACAGACACACATATATGTACACATAATGAGAAAGGCACATTTTAGTGGTACCTTGACCAGAATCACAGTTAGTGAGCAGAACTATCTGATGTCAACATCTAGGCTTTTTTCATTAAGCCACGATGAAGTTCAACAATTTGAGTCACTTTTTCCTCCCCTTATGGCCCTTCTCAACAAGTTTATTAACCTTTCTGTATGGTTTTACACAATGAGACTAGCCTTGTTATCTCAAAGAAATAAAGGCAACACCAGCTGGGCGCGGTGGCTCACACCTGTAACCCCAGCACTTTGGAGGCTGAGGCGGGCAGATCACCTGAGATTGGGAGTTTGAGATCAGCCTTACCAACGTGGAGAAACTCCATCTCTACTAAAAAAATACAAAATTAGCGAGGTGTGGTGGCACGCGCCTGTAATCCCAGCTATTCCTGAGGCTGAGGCAGAAGAATCCCTTGAACCCAGGAGGCGGAGGTTGCAATGAGCCAAGATTGAGTTACTGCACTCCAGCCTGGGCAATAAGAACAGAAAACTCCATCTCAAAAAAAAAAAAAAAAGAAAAAGAAAAAAAGAAATATAGGCAACAGCAGACTTGCCAGTTGGGATTGGCCTTTAGATTTAAGACTCTTGGATGTCAGAGGGTCCCTAGACTTCTGTGAAGCTGTAAATAGCTGTTCAGAGCCCTAAGATCACATTAACCCAATTAGCGCTATAGCTGGAAGTCTCTCATGAGGCTGTCCAGACCACAGTTCTAAGCATGGTCTTCCATTCTGACATAGAACAGAGACTCCCTTGTATATAACCACA
Source organism: Cacajao melanocephalus (assembly GCA_963573385.1). Classification (NCBI taxonomy): domain Eukaryota; kingdom Metazoa; phylum Chordata; class Mammalia; order Primates; family Pitheciidae; genus Cacajao; species Cacajao melanocephalus. The sequence continues at coordinate 321,649 of CAUYLG010073008.1, forward strand.
TAAGAAGGCTGACTTTGAAAGGAGTGAGTGCTCACCATTGTTGGGTGGTCACAAATGGAAACATATTCCACACTAGGAAAAGCCTGTGAAGAGGTGAATTAACACCAATGCCAGTGAACCATTATACTTCACATGCCTGGTATTACAGCACCCCTTACACTCTGCCCTGCAGGTGCAGGAGTAACCAGCTATTTCATCCTAGTCAAGAGATTGTGTATGCCTCAGTTCTAAGAGGGTTAATGTTCACCTGCTCACACTTATATCTTTATGAGTGGGAGCAGAGCATAATAGAAAGAACACAGTGGTGGGATCAGATGGGCTTGGATTCAAATCTCATTTCTTCTTAAAAGCCCTGTGCTTTTGGCTAGCCTCATAACCTTTATCAGCCTTGTTTCTTTAAAATGAGAAAAATAGTATCTACTTCATAGACTTGTTATAAAGATTATTTTAAAAACTTAAATGAGTTGTGCTCAATAATATTACCTAAAATATGGAGGTACTCAGTAAGTGATGGCCTGTTCACATTGATGATGCTTTGCATTAGACACAGCCTCATTTATGTTCTTTGAACTCTCACCAAGTGATGTCAATCTTTTTTTTTTTTTTTGGAGATGGAATCTCGCTTTGTTGCCAGGCTGGAGTGCAGTGGTGCAATCTTGGCTCACTGCAACCTCTGCCTCCTGGGTTCAAGCGATTCCCCTGCCTCAGCCTCCAGAGCAGCTAGGACTACAAGTGCATGCCACCATGCCTGGCTAATTTTTTGTGTTTTAATAGAGATGCTGTTTTTCCATGTTGGCCAGGATGGTCTTGATCTCCTGACATCGTGATCCACCCGCCTCAGCCTCCCAAAGTGCTAGAATTACAGGCCTTGAGCCACTATGCCCAGCTCAAATGATGTCAATCTTAAAGTCAATTTGGCAGTTGAGTTTAGAGTAACCTACCTCTAGAATGTAAATTCCATGAAGGCAGAAACAATGTCCCTTATGTAAAATTGCATTGTCATACCTTAATACGCTGCCTGGACATAGTGGATGTTCCAGAAATACTTGCTAAATAAAAAAAATGTGTTCACCTTCCCGTGGTCTTTCATAAGCGATTCCTAAGAATAATAGTAGCTGCTACCTTTCAGGTATTACCAAGTCTGGGGGTGGTTGGGACAGAACATACACAGGCCTCTGTTTTCTGAACCTAATTGGTTCTTTAGATTCTCTCATGGAATATGAGTCACCTCCCTAATGTCAGGAAGTAAGAGTAGAAATACCAGCTGAATCGCTGGCAATTCTAGACATACAGAGGTGGAAGCCCACGTCAAGGTCATATTATGCAGTCTGCCACCCGGTGTAGAAATCCCTCCTATGGGCATTTTATCAGATGGCTGCTCAACCACTGTTTGAACACTCTTGGTATTGTTGGCTACATTACTTGAAGAGGCAATTCAGATCATGGTTGTAATGCAGATTCTTAGACAGTTCTTTAAGGTGAGTCAAAATATGTTTTTCCGTAACTTCCGTTTGTTTGGCCAGCCCCATCCTTTGGAGCATTAAAGAATATGTTGATTTCCTACTTCTAATTTATTCATTTATTTTTAATTTTTTAATTATACCTTAAGTTCTGGGGTACATGTGCAGATCGTGCAGGATTGTTACATAGGTATACACATGCCATGGTGGTTTGCTGCACCCATCCCCCCATCATCTACATTTGATTTCCTACTTCTACGCTCAGGATTACTGGCATATAGAGTACCTTTGTGTGAATTAGAAAAATATGCTCATCTACTGTAAAGTGTGGGATAGATGTCTCTGAACAAGTAGGACCACTGTTATATAGGCTGGCTACATGTTAATGTCTCAGATAATTGTGTATAGGATGATGTCTCCACTGGCTCTTCTGTTCTAAACAGAATTTCTTCAATTATTCTTTAGATTACAAGTTTTATGAGTCTCTTAAAGATCCTACTAGCTGTCTTTTGCATGTTTCTAGTTTGTCATTATGCCTTTTAGACTGTGTTGCCCAGGGCTATTCAAATCACTGTGTAAAATACAGCATGCCTGTTTCTTCCCCTGTATTTTCTATTAGTGAATTCTAAGCTAAGCTTGTGCTAGGACCTTTAAGAGAAAAGTCATGGTGTTTGCTTATAGTAGGTTTGTGGTCAACTGTAACCAACTAATCTTTTCCGCAGGAACTGTTGTCAAAAAGGCAAAGTGTATTCAAGACCGAAGTCAATTGTCTTATTAAACTAGGTATAGATCTTATATAAAATCATATTAAATTTTAGCGTTATCCCATTGAAATCCTTTGAATCTTGACTCTGTTATCCCATGTATTAGCTATCCCTTCTTCTTTATAAAATTTGCCATTTTAATTAACATACCTTCTGTATTAGTCCATTCTCTTGCTGCTGTGAATACCTGAGAATGGGTAATTTACACAAAAAAGAGGTATAATTGATTCACAGTTCCACATGGCTGGGGTGGCCTCAGGAAACTTACAAACATGGTGATGGCACCTCTTCACAGGGAGGCAGGAGAGAAAATAAGTGCCAGTAGGGGAAATGCCAAATGCTTATAAAAACATCAGACTTGTGAGAACCCACTCACTATCACGAGAACCATATGGGGAAACTGCCCCATGATTCAATTACCTCTCACTGAGTCCCTCCCCATAATATGACATGTGGGTATTATGGGAACTACAAGATGAGATTTAGGTGGGGACACAGCCAAACCATATCACCTTCAGCCCCTTCTCGAAGTCAATGACAAAATTGTTAAAGAAACCAAGGTCAAGCCCTGCTTCATTCAGAGATCTTCCTGAAGGCTAAACTGAACTCCTTACTCAAAACTTCTTGGCTATGCTTGCTTGATTCCACACAAATTCATCAAATAAACATATCAGCATCTAGTCCATCTCAAAGATTTCATCCTGTGTCAAACCAGAAGGGGCATTTAATATATTTTCTAAACCATTGAGTGCATGCTTTTGTAAAAATCAAAGAAGATGACATCAGTAGCAACCTTGAGAAGTCTTCAAAAATGGCCATGGCCCTTGCTTGGCATTTTGTCTGGTTAGTGAATCTATTGTAGCTTCTGGACATCTTTGCATTCTTTATTTTTTAAAAAATGGATCCATCCTCTTTCTCTGGAGAATGCAAATCTGTTGGGATTTTGCCTCTATACTCTCCACATGTCTCTTGGGCCTTGTCTTTCTCTAAGTCATGTAGTTTTATGTCATTTAGAGTCTTGCTTTAAAAGGAGATCTGATGGCGGGACCCTCAATAGCTTTTATTTGATAAGTGAAAGTGAAGATAATAATAATAGGTAATAATTTATTGTCAATTTACTCTGTGTGTAGCACACTTCTATCTGTTTTAATCTAACCACAATTACACAAGGCTAGCCCCTCTTTATAGGTAGGAAACTAAGGCATGAGGAAGTTTGGTACCTTGCCCAAGGGTTACACTCATAGCAAGTGGCATTATTTGAGATTCAAGCCTAATGTAGTGATGCCTGGCACAGAAGGCAGTATACTCTATGGATAAGCATATTAGTGGGTAGCAAGAGGCCCCCCTTTTATGTCTTGCCCTCCCTCTCACACCCTGCCTCTGAAATGCAAGGTAATGTGAGTCAGACAGCTGAGCTGGCTGTATGCACAGTGGTTGGGTGGGTGAAGTTCCCACTCCAGGATTACCCTCCACCTGGTATTCTGATTTTTCTTCTTTGAGTGGTTGAGTCGATGTAATCATCTTCTTTCCACTGTCAGTCACTTAATGAGCTCCCCAGCCCTACCTCCCCACCCAGGTCCCAGAAGCTTTTGCCCTTTTGCCCTTGGAAAGAAGCGTATAGAGAAATAGAGTTTAACCCAGAAGAATGAACTGGTTCAGGAATCAATGAAGTCCATTTGGAGAAATATTTGGAGTGCTCCATGGTCTGTATAAGAGCAGGAGGGAGATTAACACACATACATATATATACTCCATCTCAAATATATACATACATACATACATACATACCTATATATATATATATATATACATATATATATAGGTATGTATGTATGTATGTATTTGAGATGGAGTCTCACTCTGTCACCCAGGCAGTGTGATATAGTCTCGACTGACTGCAATCTCTGCCTCCCAGGTTCAAGCAATTCTCCTGCCTCAGCCTCCCGAGGAGCTGGGATTACAGGCGCCTGCCACCACACCTGGCTAATTTTTGTATTTTTAGTAGAGATGGGGTTTCACTATGTTGGCCAAGCTGGTCTTGAACTCTTGACCTTGTGATCTGCCTGTGTCAGTCCCCTAAATTGCTGGTATTACGGGTGTGAGCCACCGCTCCAGGTCCATCATGGGCTTCTTTTATGAGTCAGACATTCTTCTGGGTGCTTTAAATTTGTTGCCTCATTTACATAATACTAGGTAATATTTATTGAGTGCTTTCTATGTGACAAGCATTATTTATAAATGCTTTGTGAATATTCCTATTATTTCCTCCTCACATTTTACAGATGAGGAAACTGTGGTATAGGGGGGTGCAATAACTGGCTTGAGAGTACGCAGTAGAAATAGAAGGAGATAGAATGATCTCAATAGTCTGGCTCCAAATCTTGGCTCTGAGTGTGACGTATGACGACAAATATGGCCACCATGTGAGGTCTTGAGATAGATTCCTTCTAGTACTCAAGACTCCTAGCAAGACAGACCCAGCATTTGTTTCTAAGCCCGATTGAAATGCTTGTTCTTGATCACACTTGCTTTTTACTTTACCTCCTCCCCACTTTTGCTCAGGTCATTTGTTTCTCTCCAGTTCCTTCCCTTTAATACCCTACCTGGTTAACTCTGTTCATTCTCCAAGGCCCAGCCCAAATAGCTGCTTTACCATAAAGCCTTTCCCAACTCCCCAATTGGAAGCCTCCTCTTCCTCGTTTGGGCTGCCTCAGGCCTGTGACTATCTCTTGTGGCAGTTGCCCCAGTGTGCCTTATCTTATTTCTATCCATTGTCTTGACCTGTGCTAGACCATAAGACTTTGGAGCAAGGGCTTGTTTTTGAGTCTCATTCTCAAGTACATATAGTAGGTGCTCAATAAAAATAGAAAAATTGCTACTGGTAAGATTTCTAGTGTCATGAGAAATGGACTTACAAGGAAGGTGTTTATATTAGGGACAGGAACCAGGGAATGTGTTGATGTCACTCACAACGCCTCACCTCATCTAAGGATGTCCTCTGTGCCAGACACCCTATTTAATCCTCACAATAGTTGCCTAGGGTCTTATCCATTTTAGAGAAGAGAAGCTTGAATCTGAAAGGAACCAAACCAGCAGAACATAAGGGTTAAGGCTCTATAAGAAGACGACCTGGGTACAAATCCTGGCTGTACCACTTATTAACTACTCACTTCGCTGGGGGCAAATTTTGTAAGTTCTCTGTGCCTTAACATCCTCCCCTTTGAACTAGGGATTATAATAGTACCTGCCTTATTGGATTGCAGTGAGGAATAAACGAAAGAATTATGGAAAGTGAGAGTGCCTGGCTTGCGGAGGGCGCTTGGTAATACTCGGTGGCAATGGAATCAGATGATTCTTCCTGTAAGAATCAAGAAATTCAGCATCATGCATTGTAACCCCTCTCAGGGAGATGGTTTTCAGGAGGGAAGTCCTGCATGCATTATTTAAAACCTTTCAGCTGACCACTGGCCAGCAGTTGTTGGGCAAGCTGCTTTTTGTTTGAATTGGTTTGGTTTTAACTTTTCTCCTTTTCTCTGCCTGCATCAAAGACACACTTCTGCTCTTCAAAAGCTTTATGTCTCCCTTCCCCAAATTGCATTTTCCATGGGGCAGGGGAGAGTGTTGTTGGACACACTAACCTGAACTCCAGCCTCTTGCCTAATTACACTGCAGTCAGATTTTCCATGGAAGCCCCTAGCGTGGCAGGATGCCCTCTTTGAAGTCATTAGTCTTCACAGCAGGGAGAGCACATCATCAAAGACTCTGTTTCCCAGCAACCCCTGCTGTGCCCTTGTGCACCAGAGGATTGCAGAAGGAGGGAGAGGCGAGCCTACACGTGCATTAAGTCTGCTGTTCTCTCCTCTGGCCCTGAACTACAATTCCTTTGAACTGAAGTCCAGGGAGAGGGCTGGTGATGCTATCGCAAAACCTCTCCCCATTCTTTCCATCTTCAACCAATTTAGCGATTAAACTTCCTAGGGCTGGAAGTGCAGAATGTAGGGCATAGTAAGGTTCCAGTTGGTAATCTAACACGCCATGGGATGGGGGTTGGAAAGGGAAAGAAACTGCCTCCAAAGATCTGGATACTGAGAATATACTTGAAAATTACTGTGAGGAATCTGCTGTAAAGTTAGAAATCTCTCTCTCTCTGTGTGTGTGTGTGTGTGTGTGTGTGTGTGTGTGAGAGAGACAGAGAGAGAGAGAGACAGAGAGACTGGATACATGGTTTTGTCTCTTACTTGCTATTTACCTGAGGAACTGGGGAGCCTCCTTTTTTCTGACTTTCAGTTTCTTGGTCCCTTCGAAGCTCTGTGGCTATTGTGAATGAAATAATGTTTAACAAAGTCATTACTTAGACCCAGATTTTAAATTTCTGCATGAATCTAGGCTTTTGATGGTAGCACTGAAGTCCAAGGATGAGACTAACCTAACCTGTTCTATTTTTGGAAGAGCAGTTGGTGGTGCTCCATTATGGAATTCTTAAGTTGGGGGAGAGTGTTGAATTCAGATCTCAGGGGCCCTTGCCAGGGTCCAGCATGGAGCATCTCCTTTTTGTCACTGCAACATTTTTGCTTACACATGTACACAGACGCACCTGCCATCACCACTGCTCTTGGTCTGGCACTTAATCTCTCACTTCTACCACCATGATGGTCTTCTCAACTGGCTTTCTGCCCCCTAATTTATCCCCAAATCCTTCCTCTGTAGCCACCATTTAGATAAATTCCTTCCTCTCTAGCCACCATTTGGATCCATTTAGATAAATGGGATCCATCTAAAATTTATGTCTATTTTATACTCTGCCCCAAATTCACCAATGACCCATATGGCCCTACAGAAAATAAATTTGGAACTTCCTAAGGTGAACAAGTGCTTGCTGACCTGGTTCCTGCCAATGCTCTCAGCCCCATCTCCAATCCCCCTCTGCCTGAAATTTTAAGTTCCAGTGACATTGAATGTGTTGCAGAGCCCTCGTGTGTACCTATCCTGCAGTTCAGTGCATTCGGTTATGAGTGTGCCGAATGGCTTTGCCTACTCTGCTCCTTCTGCCATCCCAAGTCTCACTGGTTATTTTCTACTTACCGTTAAAATCTTCATCCAGATAGTCTCATCTGAGATACCCATCTGACGCTATCGAGTCTTAATAAAGTGGCCCTCTTCTATGATCCTGTGACATCCTTGCATATCTCTTCCATTGTTTTCAAACTGTGATTATAATGATCTGATAGCTGTAATCATCTATTCACTTGTCTGCCCCTGCCCCTATATTCCAAGCTGCATGTTCAGGGCTGTGTCTTATTTATCTTTGAAACCCTATGGCATTTCCTGTCACATTCATTATTAAGCACTGAATACATGTTCATGGAATGAATAAGTGAATGGTTGCATATGAGATGATGTGTACAAGTTCTATCAAATCTCTGCTTGACTTTCTCAGTGCATTCCCCAGTGCTTAGGTCTCTCGATCCACAAAAGGGAAATCAGAGATTTTTATATTTAATATTTGGCATGGTGTTTTTTCCCTGAGATAAATCATCTGTTTTCCAAGTACCACTGTAGTAGAATACATTCATCATTTATTCATTTAAAAAACATTTACTGATGACTTTCCATGTCTCAGGGATTGTGTTAGGTATCTGGAAAAAAAGATGAGTAATAATAGCCAGCTATCATTTCGGGCTTATTACATGCTAGACACTGTTCAAAGCATTTAATATTAACCCATTTAATCTTCACAACAACCTTGTGAATAAGTACGATCATTGTTCATCTCCACTTTATAGATGAAGAAATTGAAGCACAAAGACTGTTTTAGCTGAAGTACCCTAGAAACAAAACTTATAGCTAATGGTTTATAAAAAGGTATAATCTTTGGCAGGACAGTGTGGCTCACGCCTGTAATCCCAGCACTTTGGGAGGCCAAGGTGGGCGAATCACTTGAAGCCAGGAGTTTGAGACCAGCCTGGCCAACATGGTGAAATGCCCTCTCTACTAAAAATGCAAAAATTAGCTGGTTTGGTGGCACACGCCTATAGTCCCAGCTACTTGGGAGGCTGAGGCAGGAGAAATCTTTACAGCTTGGTGAGGTTGCAGTGAGCCAAGATCACACTGTTGCACTCCAGCCTGGGAAACAGTTAAAAAAAAAAGTATAATTTTAGGCCAGCAAGAGTGAGAGGAAAAGGTAATCGAGACAGGAAAGAAGAAAAGTAAATGCAAGGTGTTGCATTAGGAAGCTGACTGTAGCTTTACAAGAAGATGATCTGAGATCCACAGAATGTAGTATAAACAGGCTTTATAGAAACTTTTACCACTAAACGGTCCATAGAAAGTGAAGGTTAGGCAGGAAGGGAGAGAAATTTGCTTGCTGTTTTTTTTCCAGTCTCTTAGTTCTCACTGGTGGGGTGAAAACTTTCATGTACCTCCATAATGTCAGAATGAATGAAACCTAGGTTATTTACCACCTTCACCACCACCCCTCACCATACACACACAATTCTCACATCCAAATGAGTCTCTGATATGAATCAATCTCAACTGAGGAAGGGAGGAATCTCCATCAACTATAATGAAAATTCACATTTGGCATAGATCAATGTATCAAGTGCGGAAAGAATAGGATGCAAGAGAATCAAATATAAGAAAGTTGAAAGCTGACTGTGAATGTCTACTGAATGAATGAATGAATGAATGAATGCATGCATGAATGAGTTGGGATGAATAAATGAATGAGAAGGGAGCATCCTAAAGAGAGATTTAGATATACACAATAAAAGAAAATAGAGTAGTCCTGAAATGACCCCATAGTACCAGAGTACTAATGCAGATGGTGCAATGGCTATCTCAGTGGTAAAATGACAAGCTAACAGAGTCTCCACTGACATAGGTTAGGCCACTCAAATGTGTATTAGCGAGATGAATGCAGCTAGACTTGATAGCAGGTGTTTTTCTGGAAGGAGAGTGTTGTTGGGAGAGATACTAGATTTGTAGGGGTAAGGGAATTGGGGGATTAAGGATAAATGTCTTCCTGCTCCCATTTGACTCTAACTCCTATTCCAGAAAGCCTTCCCAGAACACTTGCTTCTGTTCTCCTTGTTTTTGCTGTCACAATTTAAAAGATTCTCCCTGGAGTTCCATAACACCCACATAAAGTCAAATAAGAAAACTCAAGTCAGTATAACCATTGGTGTTCTGTCTGTTTTCCCACCGGACTGTAAATTCCTTAAGGACATGGACTATACCTTCTCTGATTTTGTGTTTGTGATGCCTTACTCTTTGAGTCGTACAGTAGGTGTTTGTAGTAGTCAGCTCAGCCTGCCATAACAAAATACCATAGACTGAGTGGCTTAAGCTGTAGATATTTATGTTCTCACAGTTTTGGAGGCAAGAAGTTGAGATCAGGGCACCAGCACTGCTAGGTTCTTTTGAGGGGTCTTTTCCTAGTTTGCAGATGGTGGCCTTCTTGCCAGGTTCTTACAAGTTACAGAGGGAGCTCTGGCGTTGTCTATTCCTCTTCTCATGATGAAGTCAATCCTATGGGATTATTATCCTATGGCTGTATTATCCATAATGACGTTTTTAAAGGCCCTCGCTCCTATAGAGTCACATCGGGATTTGGGTCTTCAACATATGAATTTGGGTTAGGTGAGCGGGGTGACAATTCAATCCACAGCAGTGTTCAATAAACACTAAATCAAAGATAAAGATCAGTGACCAAATAGTGTTAGATGATTGATGGGTCCACTGGAGTCACTTTCTGAGAGGGAAGAGTCATGAATTTTCTTGCCCCTTTGAGTCTGTGTCTACTCCTGCATTCTCCACTAAGTAAGAGCTAATGAGAGATTTTGCAATAAAAATCATCTTAAAAGAGATGCCACGTGTGTTTGGATGTAGCTATTTGCTATTTCGGTTTAGAGAGTTGAGAATGCTTTCTAATCCTCATCTAGCTTGCTTCTTTGTGTCAGTAGCCACAAGGGCCCAACCGGGGGTCCTTAATGAGTTCAGAAGCAGAATTCAGAATTCTCACTCTCTCTTAACTCTTGTTCTTTCTTTCTTTCTTTCTTTTTTCTTTTCTTTTTTTTTTTTTTTTTTTACAACATTCAAGGCATATATTTTTTCCTTAAAAGCAGGATTCAACCCAGAAGGTCACTTCAGTATTTGCTCATCTCCTCCAGACTTATATTTAACACTGTGGAGAAGTAAGTGCATCCAGATAAATAACTTCAATTTATTTATTTAGGTCCTACGTTGGATTCCAGGGAAATGTTCCTACTGGTAGCAGAAATAGCTGCCGTTTGTTGGGTGCCCTCCTTGTGCTTACTGAGAATTTTACTTATACTTTACTTCCATGTTCCCAACTAGGCATTGAGGGACTTGGGGCACAGCAGCAATCGTACAGGGGCACTGTGAGACATTTCGAATTGTCAGCAGAAATGGCAATATCAATCAGTCAGATACCATATTAACTACTTTGAATTTGTAGTTATTATATTTTTTCTATTGTCTACTAAATTTTTCAGATATAAATATTTATTACATTGTTCAGACCTGACTGCTTAATACATAAAACTAGTAGATATTTCTTTTGGCCTAGGGGAGCTATGAAAATTAGTGAGTCACTTTGAATACTATGATCCAAGAAGTTTGAGAACCTCTGTTTGTATAATGTCCCCAATAAAATTGACATCATTTTCTCAATTTTACCTCTGAGGACACCAAGGATCAGAGGGTCAAATAAACGACTGCATGGTTAAATGGCTTGTAAGTGGTGGACCCAAGATTTGAACCCAAGATAGTCAGTCCTTGAAATCTATTCCTCCAAAATGTTGCCCTTCTTCAGGTTTATGAAGATTTGATCTCAGACTGTCAGAGCCAAAGCAGGCTGCAGCAGTAATCCAACCCGACTCACAATCTAGCCTGGTCACACAACTAATTTGTGTTTGAATTATTGAGGGACTGGATCTCCTGGCTCCTGGTTCTACATCACTTCCTTTCCATTTTACTTCTCTTTCTTTCCAGCTTCAGACAGCCACTCATTATGGCTCTATAATGTTTATGGTCAAATGTTGAAGATATTTTATTAACTGAAGTATGAGAAATGAGAGACTTTGGGGAAGAGCACCAAGGCTAATTATGAGGGCAAAGGGATTGGCTTAGAGGGAGAGATGAAAAGAACAAACATGCAGTGTATAATTTGGATTAAACATACTTAAGTGAGATGTGGCCATCATCTTTAATATCTAAATGATAGAAAGTCATAGACCAGGGAAGAGAAATTGTTCAGGGGATATAACCAGGAAATAGGATAAAAAGAAGAAAGAAACGTTTAGGCTGATAGTGTGATGCTGATATTTATTAGATGGGGGTGAGAGGGATGGGGACAGTGGAAGGCTTCGCCTTGCCTGATGTATGTAGAGTTGGATTGGAGAAAACACCTTGGGAAATATCTGGGAGGAGATTACACCGATCCCTAGGGGGATTACCTAGGCTCTCCAATTTGCAATTTTAGAGTCCTTTAACAGTCATATTTTCTCTTCTGTTTTCTACTGTGTGACTTACCCTTTCCATTATTTTCACTTTCTGCTCATTTATATCTACCCTAGTCTCTTCCTTCCTTTTTCTTCCCCTCCTACTTCCTTTTGCCCCCACAGCCTCACACTCGCTCTTGATTTCCTTTTATTCTCTACTTATTCTCCCCCATCCTCATCTTCCTTCTTGTCTTTCTCTAGTGCCTGGTGTATTCCAGGTTTCCAGGCCATTGCACTTCTTCCTTCTTCTTCTAAAATAGAAGATGAATTTTGCCACTCTGACAAAGAGAACAAAAGCTAAAAGTCCCTGCCAAAGTTACAAGGACAGCATTTTCTCTTTTTAGGGGTTTTAATTTTAAAAGGAAAAAAAAATCCAGCCTCTTCTCCCCACCCACCCCCCACCCCTGCTGCGCTTTCACTGCTTTCTGGGCTGTGAACATCAGTTGAGGGACAGCCAGATAAAAAGCCGCTCCTTGGTTCAGATCCTCTCAGGCTCTCATGTTCCCTCCCATCCCCAGCAATGCTCCTTTTTACTGCATTTGTTAGAAATCCAGGCAGAAAATGGTAGTATTAGCATTTTTAATACAGGACACTGGAGAAAAGACAGGCAGACCAAGAAAGCTGAAGGAGGGGTGGGAGCCCAAATCCACTGAGAGTCAGAACTCCCTTTTGGAGCAAGAGAGAGCTCAAGATGGAGGCTGGGGGAGGGTGGAGGAGAGTGGTAGTCTTATAAGAAGCATTCAGGCTGGATAATTGGAGCTTTGAGCACAAGCAGAAACAGTTGGGAGGTGGGAAATTGCTGTGCTGGATTGAGTTTGGCTCAACTTGATACTGAAGCTAAATATTATAAAATGTTTTCTAATTTAGCCTATTTTCTCTGTCTTCCTGGAATAAGCCATTATTCGTCCATTATCAGCAAAAAATTACGGCCCTGCCGAACCCCTTCTTTTCTTTTCTCTTCTTCCTCTTCTCTCTGTGCTCTGTCGGAAGGGAGAAGAAAGAAACAGGATAAAGGGGGCCCCACGTACTCTCCATTTGAAAAAAGAAAGTGAACCTCTGAGACCTGAAGTGGCTGACATCATTTTTCCCTATTGTGTTTTTCTAGGGATAGGAATGCAAAAGTTTAATGGACTTGCCAGGTTTATGTTTTGTTTGTTAGGTCATTGTACCTCTGCAGGACAAAGCTTAATTGGCTCCTTTCCTACCACTGAAAAGAAGAAAAAAATATCTCCTTGCAGAGGTTACTGTTATCTAAAGAAAATGGCAGTGATTAGATCTAGTGCCTTTGACAGCTGGATAAAAAGTTGCTAAATAAGAATAAATTGAATACCTAAACCTGGAGTCAGTCACAAGTTAACACAAATCCCAAACACCAAAATGAATCATCCTGTCATAGAATTCTTTCCCCATCACACTTATAATCACATATGAATAACACAGTGGCAAATCTACTTTATTCCCCAAATCCAATTCTATAGAGGTCTAGGACAAAGTCAAAGCTGGGGAATACCCCTTTTTTACTCCTGGGTTTCAGCATGTTAATTACTTAAGACCTCTCCATTTGTGAAGTATCAACCAGGATGATTGTCAACAGTTCATATATTTAGACTTGATACTAATTCCATTGTTTAAAGCCTTGCAATTTTAACAAATGGGTGACTATCACAGCCCAATATTCCTTATACTTCCAATCGATCATTTTAGCCTCATCTGAATAGACAGGAGGAGTATATTTGTAGAAACATTTAATTGCATCTAGGCTATACATCTTAATGCTGAATCTTGGTTTCCTTCATCAGTGAGTTACTTCTCTTTCCTCTGTACTTATAGCCACGACCTGGTACTAGATGCCAGGCATATGAATGTACACAGAATTACTAAATGCAACTCTGAAAAGTTTCCAAGATCTTTAAACCAAAATCCCTTTAAAGAGTGGAGAGGGGCAATGGGTTTGTATCTCTTAGTTTCTTTCAAGGAATAAATGCTGCCTCTGAGCTTTGTTATGAAGGGTGGAATTAACATCAGTTGGAGACTCTCAAACACATTTATGTTTGGATAGAATGTAGGTTTAGACCCAGAGCCAAGTTCTTTTGAAGGAGTCAGGAATTCATTTGGAAATTGCTTTGTTACTATAACCAGGGGTAAGAATTTATTTTTTTCCTCGTGTCTATTAATTTGCAAATAACCCAAAGTGAGACCTTGGCCTTCAGCTTTTCCCATAATAAAACTGTCCTGGACAAAGTTCAGACATTTGAGGATCTAAAAGGAGAGATTTTTTTTCCAATAGCATCCTCTGCAATTTCTACCTCTTCCTGGAGTTTTGGCAGGGTCCTTTGTTCCCTTCTGTTAATAGACAACACATTTTCTCTGGGTGACCCCACCTCTCAGATCTATATGATTATGTTTTCCAAATCTTTATCTCCAGTCCAAATCTCTTTTCTTGGTTTCAGGCCTCCATTTTCAACTACCTCCTGGATATTTGTTCATGGATTTCATGCAGGTATCTCAAATTAACTTGTCCAAAATTGAACATGAGACTTGTTCCCACCCTGATGCCTGCTCTAACTCCCATCACTCTTGGCCTATATAAATAGCATCAATAGCCACTCTTTTTTCCAGATGAGAAACTCTGGGGTTATTCTCCATCACTGCACCCAAATTACTCTCCCTTCTGTCTGGAGTTCACACACATCCTGTTAGTTGCCAAATCCTCTTTGTTCACCTCAGATGTGTCTCTCAGACCTAGCTGCTTCTTGCTATTCCCAAAGCTATTGCCTTACTCTAGGACAACCCGTTACCTTTAGAATTTTATAACATCTTCCTAACTGCTCTCACTGCCATTAGGCACACTTGTTGAAATGAACAATGGAAGGAAAGGAAAGAAGGAAAGAGCCTGGGAACTGACTGGAGGATATGCCTGATAGTGAAGTCACCATGAGCAGAGTACAAGGGGAGAAGAAGAAATGCACATGGCTTATTCAGGGAATAGTGGGCATGAAAGGGCAATGGATCCTGAGAGGAGAGGCAGAGAGGCTAAGGGTAGAAATATAGGCAGTGAACAGAAGGATCTGAATTTCAAACGAGAAGCTTGGATTTTACCCAGTAGGAAATGGGAAGCTAGAGAGTATATTTTAAGCAGGAGAGGGGATGATGAATATGGTACTGTAGGAAGGCACAGGAGGCATTAGATCAGGGTTCTGCCAACTACTGCCCTCAGGCCAAATATGACCTGTCACCTATTTTTGTAAATAAAGTTTTATTGGAACACAGTGATACCTGTTCATTTCTGTATTGGTCATGGCCTTTTGTGCTGCAGCAGCAGAGTTATATAGTTGCAACAGAGACTGTATGGGTTGCAATGCCAAAAGTATTTATTGTCTGGCCGCTTACCAAAAAAGTTTTATGACCCCTGCATTAGATCAGGGTTTCTCAGCCTCAGCACTATGGACATTCAGGGTTGAAAATTCCTTGTTGGAGAGGCTGTCCTGTGCATTGTAGGTGTTTAGCAGTGTTCCTGACCCCCTCAACTGTGTACATGTAGCACCCCACCCTCCAGTTGTGACAACTAAATGTGTCTCCACACATGAACACATGTTTGTTGTGGCATTGTTCACAATTGCAAAGACTTGGAACCAACCCAAGTGCCCGTCGAGGATAGACTGGATAAAGAAAATGTGGCACATATACACCATGGAATACTATGCAGCCATAAAAAAGGATGAATTCATGTCTTTTGCAGGGACATGGATAAAGCTGGAAACCATCATTCTCAGCAAACTAACACAAAAACAGAAAACCAAACACTGCGCATTCTCAATTATAAGTTGGAGTTGAACAATGAGAACACACGGACACAGGGAGGGGAACATCACACACCAGGGCCTGTCGGGGGTTGGGGGGCTGGGGAGGGATAGCATTAGGAGAAATACCTAATGTAGATGATGGGTTGATGGGTGCAGCAAACCACCATGGCACATGTATACCTATGTAAGAAACCTGCACGTTCTGAACATGTACCCCAGAACTTAAAAGTATAATTTAAAAAAAGTGTCTCCAGACATTGCCTAGTCAAGAGAGGGGTCAAAATCCACCCTTGCTCCCATTGTAAACCACTGCATTAGATTATAGTGAGATTAGATTATAGTATACGAAACAATTTAGGGGACAGTTGCAGCAGGTAATGATGCCGATAACAATAACAGCAGGTACTTACATAGTACTTAGCATGTGTTCATTCCTTTCATCTTTTTAGGAATTCTATAAGGCAGATACTATTTTCTTATTATTATCCAATAAGGTGAATATCATTTTTATCGTTGTTCTACATAGGAGGAAGTGAGACACAGAGATAAGATTTACTCAAGATTTCTCAACTCATAAGCATCAAATTCAGGCTTTGAACTCAGATCATCCGGCTCTTGAATTCACATGCTTAACCTTGAGACTATATTGAGTGACAAGAAAAGGGAACTTCCGTGTCTTGGTGGCTTAATGAATATGAGAGTGATAGAAAATAGACATTTTGAGCTATCTCCTTCTCCCCACTTCCAAACCACTTTTACTTACCTTTAAGCACAAACACCTGCATAGTCTTTTCATATCCCTTCATACCTGTAAGGTGTTACATCCAACTACCCTAGTACTCCCCAGCCACATGTGCCTCCTTGCAGAAATGAACATCAATCAGGTATAATGCACCTGTGCTTTGGGCTCTCAAGATGGTGGTTTTTCTCTTGATGTTAATAATCCTTATCTCTCTACAACATTTTTAAAGTTGTGATTTCTTACTCTCTCTTCTGGAGTGATCAGAACCCCTTTTCCGAAGTGTGGTGCTGTCTTTAACTTATTTCTTATTTAGATCTAGCAGTCGCTCTGTCATCTTCCTGGTTTTTCTGTCCACAACGAGTGCAAATGTTGTGAAGAGAAATGGGCTGAAGAAGAGTGTAAAAAATGCAATAAGCTGGAAGGTGTCCATAAAGGGAGACAATGCTTCTAGGGACAAAAGAGCAGGTTGGAGAATCAGCTTCTGAGGCTGGCACAGGAGGTGGTTCTCAGCTCCACCCTCTGGAAGGCTGTCATCGAGTTCGCTCTGCTCACTGGCCGCCAGAGTGTATCAGGGTTTCAGCTTAAAAACTCCAGGGCTGGCCACCTCTGCAGCATGAAAATAAAATATCTTGGATGGGAGAAAAAGACACTGTGTGTGTGTGTGTGTGTGTGTGTGTGCGCGCGCGCGCGCACGTGGGCATGCGTGTGTGTGTGCATGTGTAGAGATGGGGGGCAGCAATAAAATAACTAAGACTAAAGATGACAGTTTGAAAATAAAGATCTTAATAGAGAACAGGAGCCAAATAGCTGTGCCTCAGAAGGACAGGATGGAGTGGTCAATGCCTGTCTAAGTAGAGGAGTTTTAGCATCTGGGACTACAGCTTTGGGGAGAGGAATGAAGTGCAGCAAGATATCTGCACCCACAGATCCACTTCTTTGGCTTTGAGCTGGCACCAGGGAGCCTCCAGGTAGCAGCAAACAGCAAAGGGGAATAATAAAAGCAGAACCCTGCCATTCAGGTACTCTGATCCACTTGATTTAGCCTGGGTCCTTGTTTGATTGGCCCCATTTCTTTTTTAAGTTGCAAAGAGTGTGAGGAGTGCAGTGACGGCCAAGAGCAGGGATAAAGAGAAGAAGCTGCAGTGACCTTGAGGACTGGGAAGAGGGGAGGCTAGTTGGGGAGAGGGGAGAGAAGAGTGTCAGTGCGTGGGCAGTGGGGCAGTGCTGCGGGAGGACTCAAAGGCCACAGAGGTGAGGGTGGAAACTGGGTCCTGCACAGGTCAGAAGGGACTCTGAGTCTTCCTCACTGACAGTTTCTTGCCATAGGAAAAGACTTTTCATGTTATCCACGCTTTGTTTTACCCCTGGCAGGTGAGAGTGACAGAGGGCCTTTGGTGCACACAGAACAGGTGACTTCTCCCCACAAGGCAGACTCGTATTCAGAGGGTAAAAGTCCCTGCATTTGAAAAAGAGAACTTATGGGACACCAAGGCACAGAGTTACTTTCTTACCACTGTGTAAACGCTGGGCTTGAGTCCTGTGGGGAGGGAGAGGTGTGTGGGTGCAGGTCAGCTCCCCAGGGTACAGGCTTGGAGGTGAGACTTGCATGCAGGAGGTTTCCTGGGGAGAGTTCTCAGAGCAAGCCCTGTGCAGCTGTGGGAGGAGCAGACTGGGCAGTGGGAGATGCTCAACACCAAGGCCAGGACAAGAAAGGCTTCAGCCAGTCCCGTGGGAGCTCTGGAGCTGGGCTGGCCCTTCAGTTATCCCAAACTAAGGCCAAAGGATTGGGCCTTTGACTCCATATCAGCTAGCCCTTGGATGTGGACTGCCCCTGAGAAGGAGGCCTCTGCGAGGCAGAGCAACTGCCTTCAACTGGGGACAGTTCCCAGACAGGGACTCCATGTGCTTCAGCAGCAGCCATGCTGCTGCACCTGGGGTGCTGAGTGGCTGGTTCCTGAAAGGGGGATCTGGGTGGTTCCCAGAACATCCACAATAGCAGGGAAGAGTGGTGAGAATGTGGGGGTTCTGTTTGCCACTTGCCCCAAGTGCCAAATTCATGAGTAGTGTGAGAGCTCTTATCCGAGCTATATCTAATGTCATCTTGTATGGAGTTGATAGGGTAGGCATGTCCAGGAAAGGGTTGTTGGGAGGTGGGTTGGAGCCTCTGTGAAGCTTGCTCTATGTCATGTTGGTCTGATGGCATGTTGGTCTGATCACACAGACTTCAAGGTTTAAGTCAAGGCATTTCAGTGACAAACTGGAGAATATCCAGGCAAGAGTGAACAGAGACGGCTCAGTCATTTGGCAGGAGTGTGTAAAGCACCAGGGGATGTTTATTCCGGACAAGAAATGAAGGGAGGACATGCTGATAACTAGCAAGAAAGTTATGCTTGCTCTGTTTTGCCCCAGAAAGGCAGACCTGAAAATAAGAGGTATAAGTTAGAGAGAAGCAGATTTTAGCTCAAATCAGTAAAACATTGAATGCTTATCGCCATTTCAGAATAGGATGGTCTTCCCTAGAAGAAGAAATGTTGGGACTGAGGCTCACGACTGTTCAGTGGACACATGGCAGTGGGTTGCAGTGAGGGCTGCAGTCTCTAAGTCCTTGGATTTTATGATCTCCTCCAGTCCCGTCTTTCCCCGGAGGCTGTAATCTCAACAGCGTGTCCACAAGCAAAAGGGTCCAGCCTGTGAGATTTCAGTGTGATGGCAACGTCACTACCTTACAAGGCACTGGTTTTTATTTCCAGATGGTTCTAACGGAGGTAAAGTTCTTCCATTTCCTTTTCCCTGGAATAATGCTTCCCATCCCCCATCGCTTAAATTGGAGGAGAGAGAGGGAAATCAAAAGCTAAGCACTGCAGAATGGCCCTTCCCAACACTCCATTCTTGCTGTCTGTACTGAACAATTACTGAACCTCAGCTTTTTGTTGCTGGCTGCTGCACCAGTGGTGTGGAGAGAGAATAAAGGCCCCATCTTGCAGAATGCTACGAGGCCCAAGAAATTGCAAAGCATTCGCAAGGTCGATGAGGTATGGAGAACAGCCTCCGCTGCTGTCTCTTTCTCTCCTTGCGTCTAGCTGGGCTGTTACAATCACTGGACTTCCTGAGATCTCCTCTTGCAACCGGCTTGACAAAATGGATTAGGCTCTGGCTGGAACATTCTACAGCAGCACAATTCAACAGTGGCAGACCCAGCATCTGTCATTTGTATGAGTGGATTGAGGCTGCTGGGAGATGCATGAGGATCAGCCACAGGAATCTGAAATCTTTTGTTCACGCAGAGGCCTGAGGCTGCCCGACCTCTGTGCCCAAGTCCAAGGTCAGTGTGAATACATTCTAGGCTTGAGAGAGAGAAAGAGTCTGATATGCACAGCACAGGGGCACTGCAGTGCAAAACGCTGAAAACATTTTGAGCCGATGAGTGAGCTGCCTTCAGCAAAAAAATGGCCCACGCAAGGAAACATCATCACACCCCAAATCAGAACAAGTTTGGGAAGAAAACAAAAAACAACCCTGTGAATTTTAACTATGTCTGTGAATATTTTTCCTAGGAAAGATAAGGGAAGTGAGTGCAGAATGAGTTAATGCTGCCAAAAGGATTAAGTGGAATAAAAATGGTGTTTACACATATACCAGGGAAAAGAAGCACTTGGGGAAAATAGGTCCATAAATAAGTAAAGGGGATTGAAATCTACTGCAAGCCTAACAAGACCAACGTGCTGAATTGCTTTTTCCTATCTGTCTTTTACATGGAAAATAACAAGAAAATTGAGAAAGTTGTGATGATTTTCAGGGAGAGGCCGTGGCTGTGAGGCAGGGAAGGGAGCCCAGTGGGTGTGCCGGAGGTGGTGTCAGGAGATCTCCAGGGTCTTGTCATGACTCCCTAGATGGCCCAGATCAACCTGCCTACCTGTCCAGCCTGATCTCAGGCCTCTGTCTTTCACAACCCTGGTGCATCTGCCACACTGAACCATTTGCATCATCCAAATAAATCACGTTCTCACACATTCTTGAGCTCTCCCCTTCCTGGACTGGATGCTCCCTCTTTCATCATCAAATTTTACCCACCCCAACATCATGGCTGCTCTCCTTCCTGTGTGCATACCTGGAAACATCAGACCTTTTCTGTCTTCCAGTGTCCGTTTGCACATCCCCCCTCAATCATCATCTGCGGCTTTCCCTGCCTCCCCTTAGCTTCACACTGCTTTTCCCTCCCTCCATTCCTTACCTTCCTTACCTTCCACCAACAGATGCAGACATACCATTGTCCCTGCTAGACCAGGAACTACCGAAGGCTCAGGCTAGGTCTTTTCACTCTGTGTTCCTGGGTTGTCTATTATGGGGCTAGGCACAAAGTGAAGCATTTGTTCTCTATGCTGCAGGCTAGAATCTCTTTGGGTATAAAAGCATACTCATGATCATGCCTCATATCAGACCTACTAAATCAGAAATTTCTGAAGATCAAAAGTTCTCCAGGTGATTCTGGTGCGTGGTGATAGTATGGTGGTTCTCAAAGTCTGATTCACAGTCCAGCAGCCTAGCATCACCTGAGAACTTACTAGATCAGATGAGATTGAGCACATTCAGGGTAGTAGGCTGTAGACATGAGAACTTGTCATAAATGCAAATTCTCCAGCCCACCCCAGACCTACTGAATCAGACACTCTTGAGGTGGGGTGCAGAAATTCACATTTTAATCAGCCCTCCAGGTGATTCTGGTGCATGCCGAGGTTTGCGAATGGCTGCTCTAAGCAAAGGCGTCCAATAAGCCATCTCTGAATTGGACCATAGAGGCATTCTTTTCATCCTGACTTACCTGCCCCTTGGTTGCATGGCCCTCATTATTTCCCAGGATAAATGCAGTTGCTAAAGCCATGGCTTTGGAATCTCGTTCTCTGTCTTCCTCTTATTTCTTTCCCACAGGAATAAATTAATAACAAACCCTATAACTCACAGGACTTTTTTTTGGATTGGCCAGTCCCCCGGAGAAAGAAATTTGCAGAGACACAGCCTCGTGCTTATCCTGCAGCTGGAAGCTTTGGGCACATTTAGTTGTAAAAGCCCCTTTACTGACTGAATTCTGCATACTCAGGCGTCTTCCATCTTCCTGCTGACCTCTCCTTCTGGTTAGTTACCTCCTGTTGACTTCTCAGCACCCTTTTATTTGGCACAAAGAAACAGGCACCAATCTTCACCTCATTGCCTCTCATGAGCTCATTCCTACCCAGCCTAACAATCCAAAACTTGATATGTTCAAAACTGAACTCTTAGTTCAAATGTTTTCCTCTTCTCCCTAGCACAGTGAACTGAACAGAGCCGCCACCTCCTGGTATGCAAGCCGCCCTATGAGACTCATGCCAGACTCCTCTCTCTTCTGCATCCTCAGTCAATTACTACATCATGCTTGTTCAACTCCTTCAATATCACTTAGAGCTGTCCAGCTCTGGTTGCTACAGGCATTCCCTGGCTTAAAGATGCCTCACTTCAGTCTCTGCCTCTGCCTTGTAGTGCCATTCTCCCTGTGTGTGTCTGTGTTACACGTGGCCATCTTGTTAAAAGGACACCAGTCATATTTGGATTTTGGGACCCGTACACCAGGCTGACCTCATCTTAACTAATTACACCTGCAAAGACCTTATTTCCAAATCAGGTCACATTTGGAGGTACTGGGGGTTAGAATTTCAACATATCTTTTTGGGAGGACAAAATTCAACTCATGTCACCAGATATAATAATCATCTGCTTACTTGTTTATTTCCTTAAGCTGTAGGTCCTGGAGGAGAGTTGTCATATCTTATTTGACTTCATTTCCTTGGTGCTTACTTTTATTTTTCCTCCTTCTGTCACCCAGGCTGGAGTGCAGTGGTGCGACCTTGGCTCACTGTAGCCTCCGCCTTCTAGGTTCAATTAATTGTCCTGCCTCAGCCTCCTGAGTAGCTGGGATTACAGGTGCATGCCACCACGCCCAGCTACTTTTTGTATTTTTAGTAGAGATGGGGTTTTACCATTTTGGTCAGGCTGGTCTCAAACTCCTGACCTCAGATGATCCGCCCACTTCGGCCTCCCAAGTGCTGGGATTACAGATGTGAGCCACCGCAGCCAGCCTATTTCCTCGGTGCTTACTGTGGTGTCTGGCATATAATAAACCCATAATAATGTTTGTTGATTGAATGAAAGGAGAAGCATACATGTTAATTACCCTTCTAACAGATTTCTCCGTTTTTCAGTATCTTCAAATTCTTCTTTATTTTAGGTAATTACCAAGACTGTCATGATCCTAAAAGCATCCCACCTTTTAGCATTTGAACCTGAAGTTCTCTGGTCTCTCAGCTTCTCCTTGCCCCATTCCATCCCACCCAGAACTCCTCTCTTTAATCTTATTTCCCAATGTCGTCAAGTCCGTCGCCACATTTCTGGCTTTATTTCCTCCTCACCCAACCTAGAGCTCACCCCCAAATCCTCGTCCCTTTTATCTTCTGCCACCCTGCCCAGCCCAGCCTGAGCCTCACAGTGGCTTCCTCCCTACCCTACCTAGATCTCACCCCACAATCCTCCTCCCTTTTATCTTCTGCCACCCTGCCTGGCCCATCCTCAGCCTTGCAGTGGTTTTCTGTGTTGTTTCTCTGCTGCTCTGGAGCTTCCTAGAGTTTGGGAGAGTCTCAGAAGTTGGCTGTGGGTAGGCATTCTGTAAATCCAGCCAGGGACTCCAGCAACATCGAACTCTTCTCATGCATTTCTTGTCATGTGCCAAAACCCAAAAACCTGTCCACTCTCCTCAGGCCTCAGCTCTGTCCTAGACCCTCCCTCTCAGCCCTGAACCTCAGATCTAACCTAGTGAAATGGGAACCTGGCTCCCTCACCTTCCTGTCATCTTACTTCCTGTCACCTCTCCTTTTCTTCACCCTCTCTCACTCCTGTCTTTGAAGCGGATGTGTTCTCAGTGTCACAGCTAAATTCTCCACCCTAAACTGTTGTTCCAACTCCTCAATTTCTTCAATCTTTGTCCCCCCACCTAGTCAGCCACTTCTTGCTTTTATGATCGTACCCACACATCCTCTATCCCTTATTCATATGTCAAGTGATCCTTTGACCCTTTAACTCTCCATAAGGTTTTTCTCAGTTTGTCTTTAATTTTATCACCAAGTGATTTCTTAATGAAGATTGTTGTTACTGGTGTTATAATTATTATCTTGAAAGTTTAAACTCAATTTGGCAATCTCTCCCTCTCTTTCTCTTCCTCTTTTCATATCCCTTACACACACAAACTCTCTCTCTCATACACTTACATACAAACAGCACATTCATAGAAATTGTTTTTTCTAATATCACACACTCTGCTAACTTATAATCACCGGAATCATTCATTAAACAGTTTGGCTTTGTTTTGTTTTGTGTCCTGAGGGCTTTGCTGTGTTTTGAACTCTGCCACATGCTGCTGATACAGTGAAGGGAAGGCTCACAGGGTCCCTGCCCTCAAAGGATTAACGCTCTGGCAAGGGAATCACTAAAACAAACAACTAAATAACTACCTCACAAGTACTTACAGGTTGTGAAAAATACAAGGGGGTAAAAAGACAGGGAGGAATGGACTAACCTGAAACTGAGGAACAAGGGCCTCTCTGAGGCAGTGTGTTTAAGTTGAAACTGAGAGATGAGAAAGGACCAGCCAAGTCAGAAGGGAGGGCAAGAGCTTTTCAGGGCTAGGGCACCCCGAATGGCGCTGGAGGGGGAGAAAACCAGGCCCCTTCTAGGAACTGTCAGCCACCACTGCTCTGTCATCATGGGCAGGGAGAGAGAGGCAATGGGCAAGGTTGGTGTGGTTGGCAAGGGCTAGATCATGCAGGAGCTTTGATGACCAGGGTGAGGATTTAAAGCAGGGAAGTAGCATGATCCCCCTTAGCCCAGGGCTTAACCCTCACTTTCTCAGAGAGGCTCCCCTTGACCATACGTGCTCAAGGACTGTTTCCTTTCTTCAGAGCACTCTTCTCAACGTGTGGTTATATATTCATGAAACTCCCTGTAGCAGACCCCCGTCATCTTTGCTTCTGATCGCCTCTGTGTCTCCAGAGCACAGAGCTTGGCCATGCCAGCTGCTGAATGCATATTTTCTGAATGAATGAGTGAATATTTCCTCATTTCTCTTAGGTGTGATTTTTGGCAATTAAGCCTCTCTGTGCCTCAGTGAGCTTATCTATACAATGGGAATATTAAGTGATCAGCCATTGGACTTGTTTTTACTGTCTTCTGTTTCGGTGTCCTTTATGTTGACTCCCGATCTTTATCCCTGTACTTGCCTCTCTTTTAAATGTCAGCTCTGCTTAGCTAGCTGCTTGCTGCATATCTTGCCAGATGTTCACAGATAATGCTCAGCCTTTTCAGTTCAACTTGAATATTTCTTGCCCCACTAGACCTTCCCCTTACCCCTATACACATAAAGTCATCCTCTAGAACTACTTGTTTCTATTCATGGCAAAATCATTCTTCTGGCCCTTCTAGCTCAAAACTCTGAGGCCACCTTACACTATTTTCTCTTCCTCCAACACTGCTTAAAATACCTTCCAAGAAATTCTTCTTAAGAATTGTCCTTCTTTTTCAAATCCACCAAATTCGGATCCTAATTACTCATTTTACCTTGACTGCGAAAGTTTCTCTCCTGGTTCCTCTCGCTCTGGGTTTCTCTTTCCTGTTTATCCTGCTTTCACAGAAGCAAAATTCTGATGCTATTCTCCTGTATT
The DNA here is from genome assembly GCA_963573385.1 of Cacajao melanocephalus. Lineage (NCBI taxonomy): Eukaryota > Metazoa > Chordata > Mammalia > Primates > Pitheciidae > Cacajao > Cacajao melanocephalus. Next base: position 346,680 of record CAUYLG010073008.1, read on the forward strand.
CAAAACCCATCAGTGGCTCCCCATTGGCTATGCAAGTATGGATTTGCTTTCAGGTACCATCATGTTATGGCTTTAATTTATTTTTCCCATCTCTGTGCATCCTACATTTCAGATGAGCTGGACCCTTCGCTGTTTCTGACGTTCCCTCACATCCACCCACCCTCATGCCTTTGGTCATGCCATTATTTCTGCAGCAAGCCTCCCTTCCTTCTGCATCTGCAATGCCTAGACTCAGTGCATCCTTCAAAGCTTAAAGCTTATCTAAAATAGCAATTCCTGACTGAGCCTTTTCTATGACCCTTGAACAGGATGTGATTTCTTCTTCCTCTGAACCCCTTCACTCCCATTTTACTTGAAATGACTTCCACCCTGCCTGGCAATGAGGATGTGACCCCAAGTCATTAGCCTTCAGCCAGTGTTGCCCACTGACACTCTTAGTTCTCCTGCAGCAGCAGGTGCTGTTAACTCACAGAGGTCTTGGCCAGGGCTCTGGTGTCTGAGAACTCTGGGCTTGAGCCCTGGCTCTGCTGTTTGTTAGCTACAAGACTTTGGCTTATGTTATTTAATATCCCTAGGCCTCACTTTCCCCACCTGTTAAATAAGACTAATATAACAGCTGTGCCTCAGAGGTTCTTAGGAGAATTCAGAGAAAGAAATGTAAAGTACTTGGCTCATTGACTAGTAGTAAATGCACAGAAAATTATGGCTTTTACTTGTTCAGTCATCGAAATTGACAAAATAAGTGTCATAGTTTGTTTACTTGGCATTCTTGTTTCATTGGCTCCTGATCCAGGACAAGGACCCAGCCTTTTATCTGTGTAGCCCAGTGCTCCACGTAGCGTCTGTCTCATCAGAGGTGTGTGATAAACACTTGAGGAATAAATCAGTACACTAATGATGCTCTTGTTGCAGAAAATGTGTATTAATCATTTCTATGTCCCTTGACAGTGTTTAGCCAATTTTTTTTTACATGGCAACTGGTTAATACTTTTTAAGTAAATAGATAAAGAAATGAATAAGTGATTGAATTAATAGTGAAACTTGCTAAATACATGTTGGATTTAAGCAGATTCGTACCTGGAAAAGGACTCTGGGAAAAGGGTGGAAGTTCTATACTAAATATACTTCATTGATGGACATTGTATTCTTCCCTGGTTTATTTATATTGTCAATTTTTCCTGGCATAAAGTTACAGAAATGTAGGAACCTATGTTTTCTATTGCACATCCTGTCCCTTATTATCCACTGCCTCTTGTGCTAGTACTGTTCACTCTCCTACCTTGTCACTGGAATTTAATGTGAGTGTCTGTGGTGGAGAAGGAGGCCCCAGGTTTGCACCCTACTTGGTACAGGATGTAACATTCAGTTGTGAATAGATGTTAAACTCTTTCTTGTACAGGGATGTATTTGCACAGATCCATCGCCAAGCTCTCGTCCTGTTCATTTGTGAGCAGAGATGGGCGTCGAGGGTCACATGGCAGGCTGTGCCTGTGGACAGGAGTAAATGAGACTAACAAGCTTTCAGGACCACTGAACTTGAGACCCTGGCTGCATCCAGGGTAAAAGTCAACTGAGCCTTTAGATGCAGAACCAGAGAGAAGTGGGGGGAGGAAACTTACATTTCAAGAGTGACAACTATATTACAGTCACTGTACTGAAAGAATATTTATTCATTCAGTTAATCTCCTTACAGTCCTGGAAGTAACAGTAGTTACTATTATCACCATTTTAGAGAAGAAGAAACTGAAGCTTGGAAAGGTAAAATATCTTTAGCTGTATCCATTGCATGAAGTTAACAAGGGCTTTGAATCCAGAACTTGAACTTGAATGGAGATTATCTGACTTCAGAGCTCACCCACAAAACCCGAGCCATGGTGAGACTTTCCTGGGGTGATTCGTGTGAGGGACTGCAGGCTCAGTGTTGGTCAGCGAGGGACCCGGCTCTCAGCATGCTCTCTCTGCTTGACTGCTTTCAGTGTCTGTAGCAGCTGCTTGCAGGGTGAGAGAGGAGGAAGAGAGCAGTCTTGAGTCTCACCAGCTATCTGACTCCCAACCTGCAAAGAAAATGCTGCAGCTGTGACTTGTGTGTGAGTGTGTGTGTGTCACATGTGCATGACCACATGTGTGTATGTGTGCATAGTTGGGGGCATCTGTGCCTGTAGATGCATTTCTGAATGTGGGAAAATCTCAATGCTGCATAATATTGTTTTAATGAAACTGTTGATCCTTAGAACTAAAAATGACTGACAGTTTTTAAAAGATGAATGTACATCTCATATAATTGTAATGAGATTTGGGATATCTTAATTCATCAATAAAGGGACAGGAAGGAACTCAATATGCTTCACCTCTCATTATTCAGAAATTTAAAAAGTGGGTTTCAATGAATTCTTAGGCTGGATTACAATTTCTGTTTCTATGGCAATTATAAAGAATGCCACACTCATCCCTAAAGATCAGCTAAGGTGTGAATGTGTACATGTTAGGTCAGCAATTCCCAACCTATTGTGTGCTTTAGAATCATCCATCTAACATTTTTAAAATACTAATGCTTGACCCAACCCTAGATTGGTGAAATGAGAGCACTCAAAATTTGAGCACTCAAAATGAGAAAGTTATTTACCCATATGTTGAGTAAATCTGATATAACAAAGTTTGGGAACAATTCTGCTTATGAAAGATGCCACAATAAAGGAGATTCAATAGTTATTTCAATGAGAGAATATTTATAGAGGAAGACAGATAAGCGACTCTAATACAACATGGTGTATGCTAGTATTGCCCCATGAAAACACAGGCAAGGGGGCAGGTAATTCTTCTGTGCACTGCAGATAACTTCTGCTCCACCTGCCACTTTGTACCTGGAGGCCAGAGGTGGACAAGCTAAGCTGATGTCCAGCCAACAGCCCTGTGTGTAGACTCAATGCTACCTTAGTACATTTTCTACAACAGCTTTATGCCCATGATGGGGAGAAGAGCAGAGCAAGGTGTGGGAGAAATCCCTGGCTGTGTGCTCCATGACAATCCTCCCCTCTGCCGCTTACTAGCAGTATGACCCTGGGCAACTGATGTGGCCTTGCTGAACTCTTGTTCACCTTTGCCACTTGGGGATAATAACACAGCTGTAGAGCCCTCGAGGTGGCTGTGAAATGACACATGGACAGCGCTGAGCATAGTACCTGCCTGGTACGTGGAAATGCACAATAAATGGCAGCTGCTATTAACTGCTTTTTCTGACCCACTCAAGATTTCTTCCTTTTGCGTTATATAATTGTTGATCCCAAAATATACAGGGAAAATACAGTTTTCTAGGCTAAGCATCCCCGTTTGAGGACAGATGAACTCTGCCTCTGCCTTCTTTGATGACCCTTAAACCAAAGGAGCATCTAGCCCTTCTCCCTCTAAGTCAGACCCTGGGAGTCAAGGTGTGAATGCCTCCTGCATAACTGGGGCCCATGGTAGTCTCCCTCACTTTTCTTATTCTCTGACTTGCTCTTTGTTGACTAAAAGGTGGAGTGTGATGACCAAAATGTCAAGTGTGAACTCCAAATTTATGTACATGCGTGTGTGTATATGTGTATTTGTGTTTATTGCCATGTTTTGGGTCAAGGTTTTATCCCTGAGTTTCAAAATCTAGAAGAAAAGTTACAACGTTGTCTTCACTACTACCAGTTTCAAAACCATTTGATAGGTCTATAACATTTCTTTTCAGCATTTAGAATCAAAATTCCTATTAATGTGTGCATAATAACAGTTAATACTTATTAAAAATTGAATGCATTCCAAGGTTATTGAAAGTTATTTGCACATATTAAAAAAAAATTCAACCCTATGCAGTTGATGAGGTAGATAATATTATTATCCCTAATTTATAGATGAGAAATTTGAGCCCCAGAAGGTAGGGATTGTGTCAGTTTTTTAATGCTCTATCTATCTTTAAATGAAATTAATTTATATAAAGCACACATGTACATTATGTGCATAAAATATAGAAAGTTACCCAAAATAACGATTAAAAATTAATAACCAAAAAAATGAATAACCAAAGGTTATCAAGAATTTGAAATTTATTTATACACACTATTCAACAATATAATGTTTTTGTGGTGTATACTATACCTCATGATTCCCATTTTACATGTGAAGAAGTTGAGGATCTGTAGTGCTCTTAAGTGCCGGAGGTCATAGGAGCAAAGGGGAGTTTGCACTGGTAACTTCCATCGAGGGCCCTTCTTATATCCCATTGCCTATGAAATGGCAGCACTCTAGTCAGGAACAGAGACTGATCATGCCTAATTACTGGAAGGAGGCCCGAGTAATAGGCATGGGCAGGCAGGTGGATGGATGTGGTGGTGAAATCTTTGCATCTTGATTACCTCTGTTTTCTCAGTTATTGAGGAAGCGCATCATTTGCTGAGGGAGAAGATAGGGGAAAAGGTGTCAGAGGTTTGAGGAGAAAGAAGGTATGAAAAGGTGATCTAGAGAAAGGGAGAGTGAATGAACAAGGAAAATGTAGTTTTATTACTGGGCAGTATTCAAGAGCCTACTTGAGGTTAGCGGTCAGGGATTTTAAATGAGACTAATCAGTGTGGCGGCCAGCTGCATTCATCTGTGCAAATGCAGAAATGGAGCCACAGGGTCATTTAGTTTAACCAGTGTTGGAGTGTTTCAGACAAGTATGATGAAGTGATGGAGGAGCGTGGGAGTTGAGGTTACACGAATGGGAGGATTACAATAATGGATGACATAATTTAATCTGAATAAAGAAGGAAGAATATACACGAGGTGGTTGAAGGTCAGGAAAACAGTGGTAGAATGAATAAATTCTAGGCATCCAGCAGGTAGAAAATTGTCGTGGTATTAGAAACAGTAAGTTGGGAAAGTAGGAGATGATGCTTAGATATTGGGATTCTTGAAATTGAGTCCAAGGAGGGGTTGCAGATATTGGTAATCTAGGATATGACCATGAGAAAAGGAGGATAGAGATGGGATTATTAGAAGAGAAAGGTCAAAGAACTGAGTGACTTGATCTTGGTGGATACTGAAGTTACCAAAAATTATGGAGAAGTGTTAGGAGAGGAAGTGATCCAGGGTCTGAAATGAGGAGGGAAGATGGGAGCAGAGCAGTATATGTACAGCTGTAGTAAGGAGAGAAGTGAATAGGATAGTCTCATGGCATGGATTAATGAGTGTATCCCAGGTCACAGAGATGGTAAGTGGTCGAGCCAGGTTTTAAACCTACTCAGCCTGGCTCCCACGCCTACACTAACTACTCTGCTAATTACTGACAAGCGTGTTACTTTTCTGTACAAAAAATTCTAAATGAGTTTGTTTACCTACTACCAGACATTAAATAATATAATTGCGTAAATATTTAGCTTTTCTTTGCATGGTTTGTATGGTGAACAATAACATGAGTTTGAGACCAACCATGGTGGCTCTTAGCTGTAACCCCAGCACTTTGGGAGGCACGGGCAGGAGGACTGCTTGAGTCTAGGAAGAATAGGCTACAGTGAACGATGATTGTGCCACTGCATTTCAGCATGGGTGATAGAGTGAGAACCTGTCTCTAAAATAATTTAAAAAATTTTTTAAAGTAGTAGTTCATTTAGCAACTGTAGGCACTATTTTATCACCATTTTATTGTATTCGTTGAAACACTTCAACACTGGTTAAACGCAATAACCCGGTGTTTGAATAAATTACTGCAGCTGGCCACCACACTGATTGGTCTCATTTAATATCCCTGATGGCTAACTTCAAGTGGGCTCTGAATACTGCTGGGTGATCAACATGTAATAACTCAAGGCACCATTTTATCCACATTTTACAAATGAAAATACAGTCATGAACCACATAATGACATTTTGGTCAGCAATGGACCGCATGTACAACAGTGGTCCCATGAAATTGTAATGCTATATTTTTACTGTACCTTTTCTACGTTTAGATGCATAAATATTTACTATTATGTTACAATTGCCTACAGTATTCAGTATAGTAACATATTGTACAAGTTCACAGCCTAGGAGCTATAGGTTATACTGTGTAGCCTAGGTTCCAAGTAGGCTATACTATCTAGGTTTGTGTAAATGCACTATAATCACACAATGACAAAAGTCACTTGATGATGCATTTCTCAGAATGTATCCTCATTGTTGAGCAACGCATGATTTTACTGAGGTTAGGGAAATCAAGGGACTTATCTGAGGTCATATAATTCAACGATTGCCTCATCCAGGGCTTAAATTCAGCTCTAACCCTCAGCCTCATTTGCAATATAGTGAAGCTTTTTCTTGAGCACCTGCTATGTAATGGTACTACTCTGCACACTGTGGGTATAGTTGTCATGATGACAAGTTCCTTTATATCTGGTGAGCAGAAAATAGTAACTAAATATATATAAAGAAAAATGCAGGGTGCCATGAGAGAATATAACAAGGAAATATAACCTAGTCTAGGAGTGCCAGGGAAGGCCTATTTTAGAAAGTCATTTTTAGGTTAGACTTTAAGAATAGTATAAGTTGTCCAAGTAAATAGCAGTCGGGGGACAGTAGCTATGTCAGGGGTGGTGTTCCAGATAGAGAACCAACATCTGCAAAGGCCTCAAGGATCTGTAGCATCCTATGTAAACTCTAGGCATCATTATTCATTATTGTTCTTACTAACTTTTGATAAAGCCACAGGTTTATGAGATAATCTAGGGATCAGTCATTGCAAGTTCTTATTTGTCCCAGAACAAATAATGATTGTGAAGATAGTGGTATGTAATAATCTCCCCATCTTCTCATTAGGATAAATTGAGGCATGTGATGGTTCGGCCAACTGTATGGCAGGAAAATTCATTTTCGCCATTCTCCTCTTCACCCCTTCTCCTGGATATCTTGCAAACTGCCTCTCTCCAGAAGCACTTTTAAAATGAACCTCTATTCTCTCTTTGTTTCACTGAACCCTTCTTGCAGATTTATTTACCTAGTTTAAAAAGGAATATTTGCTTAAATGCTCTCATATTACATACAGATATATCCCATACTGGGATCTCAGAGTGTTTCAAATAGCTGGGTAGAAACTTTGGAAAGCATGCTTCTACTAGAAACTCACTGGAATGTGGGCCAGAGGCAGGCTTGAAAGGATGTGCTTTCATTTAACTGCAGACAAATAGTTCCATTTGTAAAATGCTCCTTTTATGACAGGTAGAATAATATGTAAGTCCAGAAAAAGCTTACCGTTTCTAAAAGCCCATAATGAAATGCCCTATTCATCATTGCTTCTGGATGAAACATCCTATCTGTGCTGGACCGTATCAAAGAGAATACACACACACACACACACACACACACACACACACACACACATGCATATACCCCATACCTGCATTCATATATATACATGTATCTGTGCATATATGAATGTAGGTATGGGATGTGTATATGCATATGCTCAGATACATGTGTATATATGAATGCAGGTATGGGGTGTGTGTGTGTGTGTGTGTGTATGTGTATGTGTATTCTCTTTGATACATATATACACATACATACTATATTCTCTCTCACTCTGCTTATCTCCCTACTTTTCCTTCTTTCTTGCTTTCTTGCTTCTATCTATCTGTCTGTCTGTCTGTCTATCTGTCTGTCTATCTATCTATTTATCTATCTATCTGTCAGTCATCTGCCTACCTATCTCTCTATTCCTCTTCCCTCTCCCTGGATGACGAGTCTTATACAAGGAGGCCTATCACCAGACATGCCGGCCAACAGCTTCTGAGCTCTGTTTCCAGATGCCACAGTTAGGTGGAAAGCTGGGACTAGCACTTGATCAAAAAGTGACATTTAAAGGACCCTTGTTAAAGCAAGAATAGCCCATTGCTGCACTGAGAAAGCCCATATGAAGGGAGCATCCGGTCAGGCTGGTCATGCAGGGTCTTTACTCACTCACTAGGTTACAGAGCGAAAAAATGCTCAAGCTATCAGCGTAAAGGCCAAGCATCACGTCAAGTCAAGGCCACAGCCAACCTCTGGCCCAGCACGTCACCTAGACTAAGGGAAAAATCCCTGCAACAGTGGATGTGTCCTGAGGGGGGAGGAGAGAGAATTGAGAGAGAAACCAGAAAGCTTGGAAACTGCCAGTGCTTAGAGAAGACTCTGAATAGACTGTGGGTATTGTGTGAGACAGGAGGAGGAAAGAAAAGGCAAATAAAGGATTACTACTGGTTCTTGGCATACTCGTTTGCATGTGTGCCTGCTGGCTGCTGTGCATCCGTTACAATGGGCTTCTCTGTGGAACAGGCTATATATTCCTGCATGGGCATGAGTCTGTGATGCTTCCTGTGATGTGCCTGAATGGGAGCCATCTGCAGCTGCCCACATGAGACAACAATCTTCAGGGTCTTTATTTGCTAGAATGAAGAGCTTAACAAACAAATAAACAAAAATGCTCTATTCTAAGATGTGAGTGGTTTGCCCTGCATTGAGAGAATATTGGAGACCACATGTCCAAGTGGATACAAGAGACTGAAGGTTCCTTCCAGTGGCGAAGTTCAACCTCCTGCCCCACATCTGACCTGACACCATTCATGGGCTCCTAGTGCCCTTTCCACAAAAGGAATATTGGCACAGTCTGCTTAATAATGCTGCTCACTCCTAATGGAGGCATGTACTCTTACCACTACAAGCAGATTGAAGCTGAGGCTTGCCACTCAAACTCCTTCCCAACTCTACCCCAGAAAACCATATAGGAGTTGCTATCATTTTTTTTTTTTTTTAAGGCACAGTCTCACTCTGTTGCCAGGCTGGAGTGCAGTGAGGTGATCTCGGCTCACTACAACCTCTGCCTCCCGAGTTCAAGAGATTTTCCTACCTCAGCCCCCCAAGTAGCTGGGACTACAGGCGTGCACTACCAAGCCCAGCTAATTCTTGTATTTTCATCATGTTGGCCAGGATGGTCTCCATCTCTTGACCTCACGATCAGCCCACCTCAGCCTCCCAAAGTACTGGGCTTACAGGCGTGAGCCTCCGCGCCTGGCCGAGTTGCTATCTCTTTAGAAGCCTCTGCTTACCCGGCTGAGAGACTGGTCCAGGTTGCTCATCTGACTGGGAATATGTCAGGCAGTTTTTCCACAGGTTATTTTTTCTCCTGATGAGGAAGCAGTGTGTTTCCTCTGTGGCCCATACTGCTGGAAGCCATCTCCACCATGTGTCTTAGCTGTTTGGAATGAAGCACATAGTCTGAGAAACAGAGCAAAGGGAGGCAAGGGACACCTAGAAAGGCCCGTAGACCCTGCTTGCAGGCATCTCAGAGGCAGCATCCATTTAAACCTGGATACAAGACTTCATGATACGCTTTTTTTTTAGTGAGGCCTGTTGGGTTTTCTTACTTTCATTTGCACTCGAAGAGCTCAAATACAGAGGTCTTTCTTCTTTCAGTGGGTCTCAAGTAAGTCTGTTCCAAATCGTTATGGGTGCTTTTACGTGCAGCTCTTCATTACTTTGCCCCTGCCTTTTCTTGTATGGCCATCTGTGGCTTTCTACTCGTGTGCACCAAGCCTCCCTGCCACACCCTCTGCTGCCAACACCAGCCTTCCCTGTACCCAGGATGGCGACTCTACCACCAACCACTACCACTTAGCTTTTTTCCTAAAAACCCCTTCCTCTTCCCTTTTAACATTCTCAGTGGTTTGTCTGAGTCTATATGTGTTTCTTCACAAAGACTGTAGATTCCTTTGAGGGCAAGAATCTCTTTATTCCAATTCCTGTTGCCTAATATCACAGTTCACACACAATAGGCCTCCACAAATATTTGCTAAATCAATCAAGTAAGATTTCTCATCTCTCTGGCAGATCATTCTGGACTAGAGGGAAGAAATTAAGTAAATTCCCCTTTATTCCTTTGCTAGTACAATTTGCTACTCGCTGACTTCTCTTGCCATTTCACAATATGCTCTTCCCCGTTTTGTGTTTAATATCAGTACTGCAGAGTGAGTTGCCCAGTGAAGTGACCATTGGGTGGGAGGTGGGAGGTGGGAGATGGGAGGTGGAGTGTTGGGGCTTTAACCTTTCCGTACTCACATTGCCTCCTCTCCAGCCTATATGAAGACATCTACAATTTGAGTTAAAGCCTGGTGTTGGCACTGCATTTGCACTGTAGGGCAAAACACTTCCTCCTGTATTGAAATTTGGGAACCACTCCTTATTATAGTATATATATATGATGCATGTATTTGATAAATTTAACTTATTTAACCAGTGATTCTATGTATGGCACTCACTAAATGCCACACGCTGTTCTGGGTATGTTAATTACATTAGCTAGTTCCTCCTCATAACGACTTTGTCAAATAGATACAGTTATTACCATCAGCCTCATTTTACAGATGTGGACATGGGGTTACAGAATGATTAAGGAACTTGCTCAAAATCACAGAGCAACTGGTGGCTAAGCTAGAATTGGAAATAGCAAGGTAACTCCAGAATCCGTGTCCTAAAACCACTGTACCCTGCTGCCTCTAAATATGATCAGGGTAGGGTCTACACTGCACTCCCCTACATCCTTCCAATTTGAGTTGATGTTCTTAATTTTCAGGCCCCTTGAGCAGGAGGTCTCCTTGACCTAACTTATCCAGCAACGGTAGATGTATGCTTAATGAATATATCCAAGCTCATTGCCTCCTTAAGTTTGGCTGGAATACAGGTTTATTTGTGTAATGCTGCATAGCTAATTGTTCACATCGTATTCAATGCCAGTCCTAAGATTTGGCTCCTGAAAATATATTTTCAAACAACCTAGGAACTATGCCAACAATTAACTATAATTACACATTGTATCAGTTTCGAGTACTAGAAATGACTGGAAGGCAAAATGTATATTATTTAAAATGTTAAACTGACAGTAAATAAAATGTGATCCTACCCAAAATAGAGATAAATAAAGTTGCATGTCCCTCTTCTCTTTTTTATTGCCTTTTCTAGGTGTCTGGGATTACATGGAATATTTTTTGTTTCTCCTGATTTCTAGACTTTTTCTTGAATTAACAGATATTTTTAGCTGCCCATAAACCACCATTTTCTGTTCAGCAAAAAAGAATCAGATTCAAACTCCACTGTGTGAGTTCACCTACAATGAATAGAACAAACATAAAAGATACCTGGGGAGGGGTTTTTTATTTGATACAAGAGTTATTCACAGTACAGTGTTTGGATACTTTATGGAGCCAGTTCTTGCCTGTAGGTATTTCCAAATTGAATCCCAGGAATAATGCATTTATAAATAGTGAGCTTAAATAATGAACACATTCATCCAAGCCACTTCCTTATGTAGTTCCAATGGCTTTCCCTTGCAACAAATAAAGACCCTGGGTAATTAATTTGCTAGTTTGTTGGGTTAAGTTGGTGATTTCCAACACTATCAATATTTTATAACAAATATTTTTAAAATATATTTTATTGCGTTTTAGGTTTTGGGGTACATGTGAAGAACATGCAAGATTGTTGCATAGGTACATACATGGCAATGTGGTTAATCTTAACAAATATAGTGTCTTAATATTAAAGGGAGAAATAATCATTGATAATGATGTAACTGTTAAAATTAAGTTATATCTTCATATGCTAATTATAAATATTTGATACTCCATTACAATAGAATAAATAATAAATTTGGCAGACATTTGTACCTAATGTAGATTCATCATAATATAATATGTAATACTATATTATGATATGTGTGGGATCAGTATAGACTGATACACTTATGCTGTATTGGTGATTCAAAGTGATCATACAACATGTAACCTTCTCTCAAATTATAAAGTAGTTATGGATCTAGAAAATTTGCTGTGTATTGAAACTACTTTGTGCTTATATGTCAATGGAGTTAGCATCTATGCTCAAATCATTAGAAGCAGGTTTTCAAAACCTAAATAAATGTCTTGCATGACATTCAAAAGCTTGTAGGACATGGGGAAATTTTTGTGCTGCAGAACTGTCCTGAGCAGTGCACTATTCTAGCCATCCTAGCCCTACCTTCTAAAGGGCAATAGTGACCTTCAGTCATTATGTCATCAAGAACAACTGCCATTCATTATCAAAATGCCCTCTATGGAGTGATACCCTCTGCATTGAAAACCACTGGATTAACTCCTAGTATTAGAATTAGCCCCAGATAATAACTGTAATTTATTCTCCTGGCTTTTTGTAATCCTTGAAAACATAGGGAATGTCTACAGTAAAGTTGTCAATAATTGGGTTAGCTATGAGACTGTAAGTTCCACAAGTGTAAGGGGTAAATCCACCTAGTGTGTGCAATAGCTCAGTATTTAACACAGATCTGGGCTTTGCTACGTCTTGCTTTAAATAATGGGCTTAGAGATCTTGGTTAGTGAAAAGATACACACTATTTAAAATACATAGTCTTGTTACTTTCTAATACATATAACAATACATAGATGTTCACTAGAATTACAGTTAAGAAATATTTGCAAACATGATTTCAATTGTTTCGGTTTGAGTGAGTGACGTTAAAATGTTTGAAGACGTCTGAAATCTTTCAAAGATCCAGAATCCTCTTGTCATTTTGAATATGGAAAGAAAACATGTTGAGTATACTGTATGAGCTGTAGTCTTGGCCTAAGAGGTTTACTTAATCTTCACAATGGTCTGTTAGGTAGCTATCATTTATTAACCCTACAGGAAATTACGATGGGCAAGCAAATTATCTGTCAATAGACAGTTGGTTTAATGTCAGAATGGTGCTTAAATCCAGAACTGTCTGATTCCTAAGAAATCATGCTGCTCTCCTTCCTCCTCCTCCTCCTCTTCTTCTTTGACAGAGTCTTGCTTTGTCGTCAGGCTGGAGTGCAGTGGCACGATCTTGGCTCACTGAAACCTCCGCCTCCCAAGTTCAAGCGATTCTCTTGCCTCAGCCTCCTGAGGAGCTGAGACTACAGGCACCTGCCACCATGCCTGGCTAGTTTTTGTATTTTTAGTAGAGATGGGGTTTCACCATGTTGGCCAGGCTGGTCTTGAACTCCTGACCTCATGATCCACCCGCCTAAGCCTCCCAAAATGCTGGGATTACAGGCGTGAGCCACTGCATGTGGCCTTTCATGCTGGTCTTCTTAAGGAAGGCCAAGCTAGGTTTCTGTAAACCTACATCCAAAGGACCATGAATTATGAATATGTAAGGTCTATCTTCATATAATTTTACTTTATATGTATATAGTTCCAATTGTCATGGCTTTTAAATGTCATTTTTCTAGTAGTTCAGTGGTTTTTACCTTGATCGTGTTCTTTGTCAGGTCCCAGGATTCAAGGTCATGTGTGAGCTCTTATTAGTGAATTTCTCAAGAGCAGGGGCTCATGCCCTGGATGGCTGGGTCTCTACCACCTAGCACGGTGCCTGGCACAAAGTAGGGGTTCAGTGAGTATTTGTTGAGTTGAATCTAATTGAGTGATGTTTCTTCTTTTAGGCCATGGCCTTACACAATATTTCAGCGAGGCTTTGACCTGGTTTTGGGAGAGCAGCCTTCTGACAAAATATTCAGGTAAGTGACTGTCTAGAGACTTGGCTTATGTATGTCTGCAAATCCTGTGTTCCACTTCTCCCTGGACTTACTTTCCTAATGGTAAAGTATTAAAAGGGAAACACCTTTAGTTGTTACTGCCACCTACTGACAAAAGTGCTCTCCCCCAGTCATGCCCAGGGGCAACATGGAGGACTTGGAGGTCAGGCAGATTCTGTTTGGGCCCTGGCTTCCCTCTTTGACAGCTCTGTTAACCTCATGAATTTACCTAACCTCTTGAAGCCTCCAGTCTCTGCATGTGTTAAATGGGGCTGTATTACATGCCTGGCTAGGTTATTGTGAGGGATAAATGAGATAATGCAGGGAAAGTCCCTGGCACAGAAACTGGCACAGAGTAGGCAATTAATGTCAGTTTCTGCCTCTCCATTTTGCATCTAATTTGCACCTTCCTCATAGAATCTTAAGTTGTTCAAAATGAATCTCTCCCGCCCCTGCCTTCCCTTTTTCTAAACTCTGCCTCATTATTATTTTCTTTTACCTACTACTTTCCTGATCAAATTGGATGTTTCTAGTCCCTCCCAAATTTCTACATACATACCTGGGAACAGCACATATTAGAAAGACCCACAGCAGAGGAATAATTTGAGTGCCAGCTAGGAATGATTAGATTTTTATAAAGTTTAATTCATACTAGACCTTAGCTGGAACAGTTTATTTCCAAAATAAGATCTTATCATCCATTCATTTTGTAAGTCTGTCATTCACCTAACATACATTTGCTGAGTTCCTTCTAAGTGCTTGGCTTGACAGTATGGACATGAATACACGTCCTCCTTGAGTAAGTCCTCTAGTAGAGGAAGTAAATAGTCCTGCACAAGCGGCTGATGGAAAAGGATGAATTCAGCTACTGCATGCCTTTTCTGGAAAAATGGTCAGCAGTGCAGGGCAAATGGAAGACTTGCACCCATACCGTTTGCCGAGTCTTACTTATTCACTGCCACCATTCCAAGCCCCTTCCCAGACCATCTCTGTCAGCCATTCCTGCCTAGGTGTCAATTTTTGCTTGTCCATTTGCCTCCTAGAGCTTACCCTTCTGCAAAGCTTCTAGCTCAGGGTGGACTCAGCTTAGCCACAGCAGTGTTCTAAGGCACGCTCCTAGCTAGAGTGCAGATTCACAGAACCACTTCCTCAGAGGGCTTTCTTTTGTCCTTTTCTCTCCTGAGTGTCTGTCCCAGGGAAGGGTAGGTCATGCTGATGGCATTGGCTACAGGCTGCTTTTGAGGATTTGTGCTGCAAGAGATGTCAGCTCCATTCCTTGGACTGTGACATGGGCGTTAAAACTTTCCAACAAGGATTTATCATTCAGCTGATTTTTTCTTTCTTTTTCCTACGGCTGGTCTTCTAGGACTTCAAAGGGTGATAAAGATAAGGCAGATGAGGAGCCTAGTGGAATTTGGCTGATTGATGTAGATAAGTTCCCCATTCCCTAAAAGTCAGGAACTAACACTTTGAAAAACAAGGGCCTTAATAAAATTGCTAGTCAAGCAAAACCTACATGAAAACTGTTTCTATCCCCACAGGCACCATTTATGTTTTTTTTTTTTTTTTCAAAGTTGCTAGCTGCCAACTGGATGTGATATCCAAGCCCTATAGAGGGGATCAGTTGTGTGGTTTGACCCATGAGGTCAGCTATCTCAGGAGCCAGTGAGTTAATCAAGTGATGAAGAATTTTTATCCTTAACATGGAAATAACTAGCCTCTCATGAAAGCCATGGGTCACAATCTGTTTATTTTAGGTACCAGGAATTTTAATCCAAACCACTCTGGCATCTGAGTAAACAAACTACCAATGACCACTCTAGAAAATTCTATGACCTGGTCAGTAACTGTAACTGGCTACTTATTTGCTACTATGCTCCCTCATGAGTTAGTGTCCTGTTGAATTCCAAGCTCCTGAACATCTCTCTGGATTCTGAAGTAGAGTTTAAATTCTGCCATTTAAATATTTTTACTATTGAATGCCAACATACACCTTCCTTTAAATGAGCTGCTCTTCTAGAGAACCTTTTGTTCTTAGTTGGATCTGCTTTCTGACTGATCCAATATTTGCAATAAATTGAATATCTCCCACACTGCTCACTTGCTCATACCCTTTCCTCTAGCAAGAATGCACCTTTTCCTTATAATATAAATACTACTAGTTTTATGGTCCAGATCAAGTCTCCACCAAACTCAGCATCTATTGAATACCTACTAATGCAAGGCACGGTTTCAGAGGCTGCAGATATAACCAAACAAACATGACTAAGATAGTCTCTGACTTCAAGCATTTATAGTCTCATCCAAAAAGCAGTCTCCAACCCTGGCCCTCTATGAGAGTCCCCAGTGTGCTTTAAAAATGACCGACAGTCATACCCAGAGCAAACCAATTAATTCATAAGTTCTGGAAGGTGTGGCGAGGCCATCAGTGCTTTTTAAAAGCACTGTGGTGATTCTAACCTGAAGCCAGGATTGAAGAACGTTGCTCTAAAATGTCTCCAATCCACTGTACCAATCCGCAATGGCTTTACCCCTGTAAATGCCTGTTATTTAGTGATTATACTATGTATTCATCAGTTATTTTATTTAATATTTATTTTTCAATTGCCTATTTTTCCCCAATGAAATGATGTTGTTCTTGAGAGAAGGGGTGGTATCTTATATCACTTTAAATATTTAACAACTGATGTGTAATTGGACACAGAAGAACTTCAACAGATATATGTAGATAAGCATTTCACATATTTCCTAAAAACTTCAACGTAGAGTAAGAAAAGACCTTGATGTTCAACTTAACCTTGGTCATCTGCAGTCCCAAATAACTTGGAAAGGGCCCAAGCTAGACTCAAAGGATCCAAGAGGACTCTGAACCTACCAACTGAATCTTTCCACCAAACCCATTCCAGTGCCCAAGAAGTCCTTTCCACTGTGGTTAGGATCACTCCTTTCCATTAGACTATGGGGAAAGGGATTGGTACTGACCAAATTGATCCCACAGGGACCTTCCTTCAAAGTGAGTGCCTCCATCCCTTGGAATAATTCCTCATCCTGGAATAGCCTGCTCTAAGGAAGCGTGGAGATGCCAGGTCAAGAGCAATTGATCCGTTTCCTCACATTCCATTTAATGGCAAGCATGGTGAGAGCACAGCCCTGTTCTATGCAGCACTCTCTGGTCAGTGTTTGCCTCTGGACAGGAATTTCTTCTAGCTCTAGTTCAACACAGGACCGTGTGCAGGACTCAGCACACAGCTGAGCCATCAACTGCACTGGTCACCACCAGCTGTCTCCAGAGAAGGCCCGAGTTGGGAAAGCATTCTCTAGATGCTCACCCAGCTTCTCTTGGGTAGCTTTTTAAAGTTGTCCTGCCAAATCTGTATGAATGAGGGACAGATGAAATTTTAGGACACAGCTTTTCTCTGACAGTTTGTTCTATATTTGGTTTTTGGAGTTACTCAGTAGATTCTGCAGATGAAAGGAAACTTTAGAATTCCATAGGCCTGAGCCAGCATGGGCTAGAAAGCTGCTGGGATCCATACCTGAGAAGCAGACTAATCCCAATTTTCCCATTTATAGAGGGTGACCTTGGAGAGGTGACTAGCCTTAAAAATTAGTTGATACATTGGTAAAATGGGGCCAGACGACCAGCCTCAGAGGAATGTTAGAAGGATAAATGAGGCCACGCTACAGAGCACCTACCGCTTTACAGTTCTCAGCAAAGGTTTGGTCTCACCCCACACAGCTGACTTTGCTTCCCCTGCAGGGTTTTACCTTAATCTTACCTGAGGCTTCTTTTCTTATTAACATGATCCAGTGCAGTGTCTCAGGAGCTGCTCTGCACACAGGAGGGTTCTCACAATATCTAATTCATTTCCACCTTAACCTTTACATCCATTTAAACCCAGAGGTTAACCTATAGCCTGCTGTACATGGATGATAATCTTCACCTCCGCCTCCACCTTTAAATTTGAACATTGAGACTGTGTTCCCCAGAAACTTGTACAAACTAAAGAACCTAATGAAATACCCTTATTGACCAGTCAATAAATATTTATTGAGTGACCTCTTTGGGGCAGAGATTGTGCAAGGGATACAAAGATAGCAAAGACCTGTCCTCTGCCATCCAAGAGAGCACATTCTTCTAAGTGGTGATGGACACGTGAAAAGACAGACACAGCTCATCATTTCAGGAGCAGCAAAAGGCTCTGGGTCAGGTGCACGGACTGAACCCCTCGTTCAGCCTGAGGATAGAGGGCGAAGGTCCTGCTGGGCTTTCTGGAAGGGGTAGGATCTTACCTCAGTCTGCAAGTGATTAGAAGTCAAGCAAAGAGAGGGAAGAAAATCCGGAAAGAAGGACTATTAGGAGCAAAAGCAAATCTGTGAGAAAATTGGGACACTTTAGGAACTATAGTTAGGTCTCGTTGTGAGAGCAGAGGGTGACCCAGGGTTTGCTGAAAAAAGAAGCTGAGGAAATCATCAGCTATTGGGGGTGACCTCTTTGGAGGCTGGGACTTTATCCTATAGGTGCAGGGTGACATAAACAGTTTTAGTTGGGGAAGATGTGATTTGCTTTTCTCTTAGGTATATTAGTGTATTCAGAGGAGGAAGAGAAAACTGTCAGATGGATGGGCATGGAGCCTCCTCTTTCAAAAGAAAAATGAACCATCAGAAATGTACCAGAACTGCCAACAGCTTCTGAAAATCAGTTACATAAACTATAAACCACAGGTCACAGATTTGTTGCTCTGCATCAATGCAAAAATTGTAATTTTGAAATCAAAATAGAAAACAAAAATGCATTTTTACATCCAATAAACTGCCTTCTCCTTGGTACCATTCAAACTTGTAGATATTCTCTCCAAAACAATGTAACAGTGGTGGTGCCCCCACTCCAGCCTGCCTGTTATAATGTTTCTATCTCAAGGATGTCCGTTATGAAATTCAAAGTGAAATTGTACAAATTCTTGGAGGTTGTTTTCTTCAACCTACATTTATCCTTAAGTCCCAGATTCCAGGTACCTTGAGGCAATCAGCCCTGAATGGGTTCCTTAATCTTACCAGATGAAGCATGTGAAGCATGTGAGTGTGTGTGTGTGTGTGTGTGTGTGTGTGTGTGTGTGAAGGGGCTGTCATGCTTCCAATTTTGCTAACTGCTTCACAGAAGAATAAAGTAATAGTCTTCTAATGTCCCCTAAGTAAGAGGCTTTCCTTCCCTAGTGCAGGCACCTTTCTGCACAAACCTACTGCCTCATACTCCTGTGAGTGGAGAATTGAGTGCCTCTTTCAGAGCCAGAAATATCTGACAGTTCAATGCTCCTTAAGGCAGAGCTTCTCCACCGGGTCAGAGAAGTAGGGGATCAAGAGTCAGGGTAGAAATGGGAGCAAAATCCCCCAAATCCTGGCCACTTCCCTCCTACCAGTGGCTCTGCCTGTCTGCTGGAAGTCCCCTGCATTAAGCTGCCACATGTGCCACACCCCTCCACCTACTGTAGGGCCCAGGACTCTCTTTTAGGGTGTAGGCAGAAATCCTGTGGCCTGGCTTCCCTCTAACTCATGAGCCCTAGTCAATGAGTCTGCTCTGTGGCCAGCTTAATGAAGAGGGTTACATTTTTTTAAATAAAAGTTCTCAAGTCATCAATCTGGTTTCCTAGAATTTCAGACAACCTGGGGAGGAGAGAGGTTGTGTATGGGTTAGGAAAAGAAAGGAGCAGGATTCTGAAATGGGGCTGTGTGAGCAGCGTGCTAATGGAGCCAGCTTCTGTTTAATTGTAAGCATCCTTCCATTGTTCCTCCCTCCACATTAAGTGGGGAGGGGATGCCAGACTGCCACAGCCTCCTCATATCCCACCCACACTGGCTTTCATCCTGCAGACTATTTTTGACTATTAACACAGAGCATTTGAATGCCTTTGAAATGAAATGAATGAATAAATAAACAAATAATCTCTCATTTTTTTAAGCTCTCCCTTGAAATGCCAATTTATTCTTTTATTCCTTTTAGCCCTTGCTGTAAGAATGAAAAAAAAAAAAAAAAGTCTTCCCTGTATCCCAAGGGTTAAAGAAGCCAAGCATCTGGGTAGGAGTGCAGAGAATAAATCCGGGCCTGTTTTGTTCATTTGTTCATCTGCTCTTCTCTCTTCCCTGGAGGCTCTTGGCTTTAGTCATTTCTGTTCCCATCATACAGAAACTGTAGAGGGGTGCTTTCTTTCTTTCTTTTCTTTGTTAGGGTTCCTCCAGGCACAGAGAGATGCCATTGCTGCCACTGTGGGTGTGCAGCCGTGGGATGGGGATGGTGGGAGGCTGGCATCTCTCTTCAATTGAAATGCTTCCAATTATATCTGACTCAAGACAGGGGAAGCCCAGCTTCAAATCCGAAGAAAGCTGGAACTTGCTTTTCATGACTTGATTAAAAACTACTTCTAACAGCTAGTGAGCGGGCACCATAATCAGTCCTCCAGCTGCCTGGCCATGTGAGCAAGGGTTGGCCTCTCTGCCTCCTTAGGACTTAGTCATTGTACCCCTAAAACAGCAATCTTTCTGAAGAGGACTGCAAGGGGTGAGAAGAAAGCAGCTGGTGATGGAATGCCAGATCGCTCAGTGATGGGTGGTTATGCCCCCCAGTCATGACCACCTGGCGCTGTGTGTCCCTGCAGATTCACCTACACCCTTGGGGAGGGCATGTGGTTGCCCCTCAGCAAGAGCTTTGTGATTCCACCAGCCGAACTGGCCATCAATCCATCAGCAAAGTGCAAGACGGACATGACCGTGATGGAGGATGCTGTGGAGGTCAGGTGAGTCTGGCTTCAGGGCTGAGGCCTGAAACTGTCTTGGGAAGCAGAATGAGAAACTACCTGAAGGTTCTAAGTGCTGGGGAAGGAGTCACGACAAACTAAAAGGAAAAATTGGCAGGCGGCCTGCAAACTCCCCCTATGCTGTGTGAGGATCTGCTTTTTATCTGGGTCAATATTGCACATCCCAAGGCTCATTCACTGGAAGAAGACATAAAGTTAAGAGTTTGTAAGCACTTCTCATATACCCTAAGGACTGACAGGCAATAAAATCTTAATTTACTTGCCCAAGTTTAGACCTCTTTCTTTGACCAGGCGTTACAGATATGGCTCATTTCCCAGGTACAGAGAATGCCCATAATTTGCTAGTTCAAAGCTTGGAGTATAGTTGATCTTCAATTTTTACAAGAGAGAGTGAGATACAATCCAGTTGACTAGATAGGAGCATGGAATGTAACACCACTTGTTGCTTCTGGAATCTCCTTGACTACGTTCTGCCGCCCACTCTTTCTCCCCACAGAGAGGAGCTGATGACTTCATCCTCCTTCGACAGCCTGGAGGTTCTCTTAGATTCCTTTGGGCCAGTGCGCGACTGCAGCAAAGATAACGGGGGCTGCAGTAAGAATTTCCGCTGTATTTCAGATCGCAAGCTGGACTCCACTGGTTGCGTGGTAGGTCTGCCCTGCCAAGCTAGTAGTTTTTGTTTGGGGGATGGGGAGGAAGGCACAGGGGAAGACACAATGCAGATATATAGGTAAAAATGTGCTGTGATCCCCAGTTGCAAACACCAGCTAGTGTAAATTAGTGATTTTCTCTTGATAGGGATGAGAAGCTACTCATGAGTCAGTCAGTCAAGAAGTTCTTACGGAGCAACTACTATGTGCACTATAACTATTCAAGAAAAAATTTAGTTGATGAGAACTAAGTAACTGCTTAATAGGATGACATTGACTCTAAATGTAATAGAAAAATTTAGGAGGAAACTACCTAAAGCTAGAGTAATGAAGGAAGTAAGTAATGCCAGGAATGCTAGTGAGAAAATAAAAAATAATAATATAAGAAAACCGTGTCCCCTCTGTGACCACAGCAACAAGCACCTGCTTCTTAAGAGGTGGGCTTTTATAATACTTCGTTATCAGCTCTATGGACTTCATTTACTGTTGCTGACTCACACCTGTGATCCCAATGCTGTGGGAGGCTGAGGTGAGAGAGTCATTTGTGGCCCAGGGTTTGAGACCAGCCTGGGCAACATAGCGAGACCCTCATCTCTACAAAAAATAAATATAATACATTAGCTGGGCATGGCAGTTTATGCTGATAGTCTTACCTACTCTGGAGGTTGAGGCAGAAGGATTCCTTGAGCCCAGGAGTTCAAGGCCGCAATGAGCTATGATTTCCCCACTGTGCTTCAACCTGGGCAACAGAGTGAGACCCTGTCTCTTAAAAAAGGTGATGCTGTTAACTCGTAAGACGATTTGGGCTAAAGTGAACTAAGCTATCTCCCACACCGTGGATGTGAAGACTGTACTGCGCCATGCAGAGAAATGGAGGCAGGAGCAGAGGAAGCCTTTGGCTGCTGGCTCCTTTATGTGGGCCATTCTTATGCCCATCAGCACTATTGTCTGTTTCCATCCCTCCCTTCTTTGAAGGCAGAATGATACAGTCCTCAAGAGAGAAGAGGGAATGAGACAGAGGAGGCGGGGAGGAAAGTCATTCAGATTGAGAGCAAAGAAGAAGAAGAGATGATTCACTGGTAGCTCTACTGGATTGGGGGTTGGAGCTGGAGCTTCCAGTTCTGGGGAAGATGTGGTACCCCATCTCGCTTCCCAGTCTGACAGCTGTGCTATGTGAGAGGACCCAGAGCAAGGGTAAGCTGTGAGGATGATGCCATCTTTCCCCTCCCCACTTTCCCATCACTGAGCACCTGCTCTGTTCAGGAAGCTGCTCTCAATCAAAGACAGATATGTGCTGGTGCAGGGTGGAGAGCTCCCAGCCCTGAGGCCTCCCCAAACTTTTACCGATGAGGCAGCAGTTGCCAGGAGGCTGATTCATCTGAGAAGGAGGAGAAAATGAAGAAAAAGAAAGGGAGAGAGAGCGCACTCAGGGGCAGGTAGGAGGAGAACCTGCAGGTTCATCATAAGGAGGGGAAAGAAGAACAGGAAGGACTGTGAGGAAAATGCAAAGAACAGTGCTCTTTAGGTCATGGTGGCCAAGGGGGAAGCTGATGTCCCACAGTGCTGCCTTCCCTTTGGCTGGTCCACTTCCACATGTCTTAAGCAATGAGCTCCCAGCTGGGATCCTCAGGAGACAATTTTACTATCTAATGGAGCTCCCAGCTGAGACACTCTTTAAAAAAGCTATTTGGCTTATATTCCTTCATCCAGATTTCAGCCTTTCATTTCTTATTACTGTCTGGAGTCATTCTAAGTGCTGAAACCCTGTGTTCACATGTGCACCTCTCTCCCCACCCTCTGTAGCCACCGCAATATGAGTTTGAGCATGCATTTGCATTAGCAGACACACACAGGTACAGGCTCTCCCTCTCTTGCCACTTCTCTGCCCCTTCCTGAGTCTTCCCGTCAGATGCCTTCTGTTGGTGATCCTAGCCCCTTTTACTTGGCACGTAGCTGTGCTGATGGATTTTTGTACTTTTAACACTGATCTGTGAGACAGAGCTAGCAGGAATAGTTCTGATGAATATGCATTTGCAATAAGGCTGCTGCATTTTAGAATTGGAGCCACTGCAGAAAGTCACCCAGTTATACCAGTACTTGGTATTAGCATGACGCTTAGAAGCCACTGGACGACATGGCTTCTGGAGAAGGAGGGGCAGGAAGATTGGCAGACACACTCAATTTCTTTTTTTTCTCATTGGGGGTGAAGCATAGGCTTCCTGAGGCAGGAGGGCGGATGGGTGAGAGCTGATGTGTCCCATCATGACCCTTCTTACCCCACTGAGAAGGTCAGAGACTTGACCTTGAGCCTGACCCATCTCCAGTGAGCATCGGTGCTGTCCTAAAGCTCTGATGTATCAGCGGAGTGGTCCCTTGTCATCTGGAAGTGGACCAGGGGCAAAGCCATCAGGTGAACCAACTGCAGTTTGCGGAGAGTTGGCCCGCCTTCCCCCTCTCCACATAAATTTTACTTTCAGTCCTCTGAGTGCTGAACTGAAAGGCTTCCCAAGAAAGCCTGTTTTTATGAAAGAAGAGAGGGATGATAAACTCTGAACCGCTGACTCTTAAGGAACCTAAGGAAGGAGCAAAGATGGGAGCAGAGGCAGAGTGTGTGCCTTTATATTTTCCTGGTTGAATTCAAATGTGACAGGTGGGATTCATGTTTGGTCCACATAGGCTGCTCAACCTTCATTCTTTCTAGGAAGCAGGACAGGTTTCTCAGTTATGCATGGACTCCCACAGGGTTAATTGCTACACAGTTAATTGCTCTGTTGTTTATATAGTCTCTGAGGACGGGAAACAAATATCCGTGAAAGGCACAGACCTGTACAAACCACAGTCACACCATTCCAAGCCAGACTGCTCTCCAACAGCCACCGATTGCTGAAATTTCATGAGGGTTCCCAGAGCAGAGGTCAGCTACCCACTGCTGATGACCAAATCTTACTCATTGTTCTTAGTGTACAAGGTTCCTTACTGGTGATGTACAAGAGCAGCAGTTCTCTGGTCTATTGAGTGAGCCCTATAAGGTCTTTCAAGAGTTCTTAAATCTTACTGCTTCTGTAACAAATTACCGCAGATTTAGTGGGTATAGGTTATGCACATTTATTGACTTACAACCCTGTAGATGAGAATTCAACAGGGATCCCACTGGGCTAAAATCAAGATGCCACCAGGACTGCAATCCTTTCTGGAGGCTCTAGAAGGAATCCCTCTTGCCTTTTGCAGATTCTAGAGTTCACCCATATTTCTTGACACATGACTCTTCTCCATATTTAAAGCCAGCAACGGTGCATTTTTCTGACCATTGTTCTGTAGCACATCCCCCTCTCTCTCCAATTCTGCCTCCCTCTTGCACTTTCAAGGATTCTTGTGATTGAGCCCACCTAGATAATTCAGAATAATCTCCCCATTTCAAGAGACTTATTTTAATCATATTTGCAAAGTCGCTTTTGCCATGTGAGGTGATACCTTCACAGATTTCTAGCATTATACCAGGGATGTCATTGGAGGGAGCATCCATGGGAAATGGCAGTGGGGATTGGAGCAGGCTTGGCTGGCAGGACTCCAGCCTCCCTGCTCTGAACTTTAGCCAGATGTCTTCACTCTTATCAGGTCTACCTATTGAGGTTTCATATAAAATGTTGCTTGAATCTTTTAAAATGATTTTTAATGCAATACAAAAACAAAAAAAAAAAGAAGAAGAGAGCCCATGCCCGGATGCTCCTTCTTTATCTTCCCACTCATTCTGAAAGTGGCCAAAAAAATGCCTTGGCTTTGTAATTCATAAGATTGTACACAAGTGAGCAGGCTGTGCCATGGATGGGGAAAGGTCAGCTACCCACTTCCTCATGTGTTGAACACACGACCTTCCTTGCCGGGGCATGATGCTCTGATGAGCTTCGAATTACCCAGTGACCCTGCCACCCTTCCCTCCACATGCTGTCTACAATGGTATCCCATGAAATGTGTCATTTCACCTCTACTGTAGCACAGATGTGTGGAGACCATCACAGATTACCATCTCTCTTTCTCTCTGTAGGACAGTAAGCAGAAGAGTATGCCTCAGAGGCTTCCAGAGAAATGGAGGCAGGAAACTATATAGCTGAAATGTAAATTCAACTCTATCAAACTTTTCCCCTTGGGAGAAGTCCTGCATCACTTAAGCCCACATGTCCCAGCCCATCAAAAAGTTTCGGAATCATTATTTGTGAAAGAAGTGAAATTGCCATCTAGTAAAAGAGAACCTATTTCTAGTAGGAATTATAGTTGCGTATCTTATGAATCATCTAGGCAAGGTGAGGTAGGCTCGGCTGCAGGAATCTATCCCTTTTCTCCCAGAGGTTTGGAATATGCTCATGTGTTTATCTCTCATACTCATCTGCCAGCAGAGCACCCACTTCATAACCTGGAACTGAAACATGCATCTTAGTGAGTTTTAGTGAGATTTGACCAGCCTCCTAAGTAATTAATCAACCAAAAATCATTGGTAGGAAAAGAGGGGAAAGATGGCAAAGACAAGGAGTTGAATGAGAAAAATCATTTTAATCTCATTAGCAAATTATGCCTTAGACCACTAATAAGTCAAAAAGTCATGAACATCTCATGAAAGATGATTAACCTTGTGTATTTTAGCGGTCACTGAAATACGAGCTCATTTGTTCAACCTTTTTGGTGGAGAAGGAGCTGTTGCCATAATAAATGGAGTTTTCTTCCTAAGCCTATAGTTTATAAAGTCCCTGGGAATGCTAAATATAACCTATGCAAAGAAGGGTTAATATATGACCTTGGAGCTCTCTCCTTAGCAAACAGTTCTCTTTCAAGGAATAAGTGGAGGGATTGTCCACAGCAATGAGAAAAGAATATCCAGCCCTTGCAAACAGTAAATGCATGCTTCTCCTGGAGGCAGGATTTCTTCCTGACAACAGGGCTCTGGCTACAAACACTTCTAAGCAGAAGGGCATGGTTTGGAGACTCTGGTTTATTTGTATTTAGCTATAGATTTTGAGGGAACCCAGAATGTGGATGTAACAGCAGAAAGAAGATTCAGACAAAAAACAAAACAAATTTATACCACAGGAAACTCCTTAAAGAATGTGTGTTCTGGTTCCCAAGGGTTAAGAAGAAAACTATTTTGGGTTTTAGCCTTTTTTTTCCTGGAAATTTTTCTAAAATGTTTTACTCTGAACTGCCCCCCCAAGGAAGTTACAGTGCAGTAGAGATAATTGCATCTTTTTCAATGATTGAGGATCTTGACTCACCATCAAGGCCATCACTCTGGACAGTTTATGTTTTGTCCTAAAATATTTACACTCATAATATTTTGGTATTTGTGTGTGTGTGTGTGTGTGTGTGTGTTTGAAAAGAGAGAGGAAAAAAGAAAGAGAAAGAAAATACTAGGCTGAATCTACAAATCCATAATTGACCCCAAAATATACTCTGGGAATTCCTTAAAGCGTTCAACAAATCTACAGGATTGCTTTGCTTTGTTGACACATTGACTTTGTTTCTTTAGGGATTCTCATGAATCCAGGTTTTATCATACTAGAGAAGCAGCATGGCGGAATGGATGGAAAACGCACATGCTTTCAGGTCAGACAATCTAGGCCCAAAGTCTGATCGTGCCATTTTCCACCACTGTGACCCAGACAAGTTACCTTGTCTTTCTGAGTCTAATTTTGTTCATCTTTAAATTGTGGAACACAAAATGTACCTGTGTTACCAGGTTGAAGATATATATGTAGACCATTCTACACAACAAATTGCTTAATTTCTGATAGCTGTTAGTACTATTTTTGGCTTTACTTGTAAGAAAAAAATCTTGGACAAGGCAGCTAACTCTGTCTTTTCTCCAAGTCTCCTAAGAAAGTATGACTTTCAGCTGGTCCAATTTGGGATAGCAATGGTCATTTAGACATTAAGGCCAGGCAATATGTGGTTTTGGAACTCTGAAACAAAGCCTGCTCGTGTTTCATTCAACAAAGTCTTCGTCAAAAATCATGCTTGAAGGAGAACTCTGAAAAAAGGTGGGTGGTTGGAAAGAGGGGAAGTACTGGCTGGTGACTGAGATAGCCAGCTGGTACAAGGGCTCAAACTATGTGAGGTGGGAATAACAGGAGGACTGGCTTTATCTGTTTAATGGCTTCTAGCAAGCTGTCTAGAAGGAGGAAAAAAAAACCCTCATGGCAACCAGTGCAGCCCATTTAATTCCAATGAAACTTTCATGTCTTCCGTGTTTCCATCCTGCATCCATGCCTGGGCAGTGCTGAAGCCAGCTCCATCTGGCCTAACAGCTGGATGGCCAAGGAACTTGATGGGTGGGAGGCTAGCAAAACCTGGGGTGCAATCCTCAGCTGCCTCATTTGCTTGTTTACCATCATCTGGAACAGCTGGGTTTGCACAGCATGGGGCAGCCTTTGGAAACTTCTTTAAATGCTGTTACCTTCTAGCACTCCAGCTGCCTTCATGGGGAGAAATAGGGATGGACCAGGCTGGGAGCCTGGCAGGCCCACAGGGGGCCATTTGTTTGGGAAATTACAGAATTAGTGTTACCAAACAGTGCATATCCTGCCACATCATCTTCAACTAAGAAAGAGGAGGAAGGACAGGTGGATTTTCAGAGGCACGCCTACAGCAGCTCTGGGCTACTAAGGCAAGGTGCTTGGCAGCAAAGAGAAAGTGGAAACCAGGCAGTAGGGAGGGAGGGGAGATGTGTAACACTGTGTTTCATTGAGTTTAGAAAGTTTTGTTTGTTTGGTATTGGTTTTGGAGGAGCGTTAACTAGTTGATAGTAGGTATATAGCATAGTCATTAAAAGCCCCAGCGTTGGAGTCAGATCTGGACAGATCCCCAGCTCTGCCCCATTCTTGCTGCTTGACCTTGTGCAAGTTATTTATCCGCTTCCAGGCTGTTAGGAAGGATTGGCTCTAATGCAAATGTACAGAATCTGTTGCACAAGCAGAAGGAACAGGATGGGGAATAAATGTCATTGACTTTTAAACAGAGCCCAGTGCAGTGAGAAGAGTTCGTGAATTAATTGGCAATGTTAATGGTTTCCTTATCTCTAAATAGGGATAATATAGGGTGTTGTGAGATAAAATACCTAAAGTACTTAAGCTTTGTACCCAGCCCCTCATAAGTGTTCAGTAAATGGTGACTACTGTGTAAACGGCTGAGTATGGTGTGAACTAATGATGAAGCAGCTAAGTCATGGACTCCACAGGCAAGCATGTTTCTGCCAGGAGCTGCTGTGTGACTTTAGGAAAGTGAAACTCTCTGTGCCTCAGTTGCCTCCTATGTAAAATGGGATGATCATACTGCTTACCTCCTGGGGATGTTGTGAAGGTCACATGAGTTACACAGCAAGTTTCACTTACTCTCTGCCTGGCATATAATAGGTGATGTATAAGTGCTGCAATTGCTCACCAAGTCCTTTTGTCTTTTCCTGGGAAAAGGGATCTCTCTCCTTAGATTTTCTCTTTGCTGTAATTCCTGGGGAGTATATTATTGAGGACAAGGTAGTGCAGAGAAGCTAAATATTTTGCATTAAAAGTATCCAGCCAAACCCAAGTGCAGCGCCTGTGGGTGATCCTAGGGTAGGTACCCTTGTCTGTGTGTCTTCCAAAGAGCATCCCTGACACAGGGAGGTGATGATACAGCTACTCCCACTATGACCGCAACCCCCCTCCAAGCTTATAGGGAAAGTTCATTTCCCCCTTCAGGCTAGAAGTCCTGGCTCAGTCCGTTCCCTCCACCACTGCTGTTTGGTACCAGTGTTGATAACGGGCTTTAGACATTAAAAAAAAAAATCTCTTAATACCAAAGCCAAACAGCAGCACTCCTTTCAGGTAGCCCAAAGGAATCTTTGCAAATGCATTCTAATTCTGGCCCATCACTTCCACTCTCCTGCCAGCCAGAGGCCCATTCAGGAGGCCAGCACACCTTGGCTCTGTCTTACTACAATGCTCTCTTCCAGCCTTTTTGGAGGAAGTGTCTTTAATGCAAATGTGTGTGATCAGTGTCCAGAGAGAAGCAGCAAGATGTCAGAAAAAGGTCATTTGTTTTTCAAAGAAGTATACTGCAGTAGGAAATTCGTGGATTACTTGCCAATGTTAATAGTTTCAAGGCTGAGTGCTACAAATTGGTGTCAGTGGTTACACTCAGTTCCCAAAGACCTCAGTTCCCTGATTCACCCATCTACGTGGATGCTTTCTGATTGTGCCAGTGCCCATCTGGACTCAGTCCCATGAAGGACAGCTCCGGCTGCTATGACCGCCACATCGGGGTGGACTGTTCCGACGGCTTCAACGGCGGCTGTGAGCAGCTGTGCCTCCAGCAGATGGCGCCCTTCCCGGATGACCCCGCCTTGTATAACATCCTCATGTTCTGTGGGTGAGTTGAGCTGCCAGTGAGGCCACCTGGCATCCATCTGTCCCAGGACGCAGGACTATCAATGCTAAACCCAGGAAATGTGCATGAGTAGGTCACCCTAGGTCATCCCTTAGTCTCTGAGGAAAGATCCTCTGGGACTGGAAGAGGAATGTTTTTGAAGTCTGAGTTGGGTGGGACCTAAGTCTAGTCCAACCCCTATAGATGGAGAAACTGAGTCTGGGGTATTTCCTTGCAAGCGGAAGTTAACTACATGGTTTACTTAAATCATCCTTCAATTAAACCAGCATTTTCCAAGTTGTGTTTTGAAAGGCTGTTAATTAGTTGTTTTGTGACAAAAGGTTTTCATAGTTTAAAACTTGGGAAAGAGTGTGCAAAACTAGTGAATTCTCAAAAAAGGGGGGTGGTCTTTGGACAAATGGCAACTTTTCTAAATTCTGCCCCCAAAGTCCCAGCATTGCATGCAGCCACTCCTCCTGAGGCACAGTTATTCCTCTGTGTGAAGAGCACTTTCCTGCAGACCAGCTCTCTCACCCACCCCAGTTCATCACTTCTCAGGATCACTCTGTAAGAGAGTAGGGCAGGCAATGCAACCTCATTTTACAGATGGGAAAACTAATGCACAGTGAGGTTAAATGACTCCCTCAAAGCTGGGAAGGTGATAAGTGAGAAGATTAGGACTAGATTCAGGTCCTCTCGGATTTTTTTTCTTTTTTGAGATGGAGTTTTGCTCTCATTGCCCAAACTGGAGTGCAATGGCACAATCTTGGCTCACTGCAACCTCCACTTTCTGGATTCAAGCAATTCTCCTGCCTCAGCCTCCTGAGTAGCTGGGTAGACAGGTGCGCACCACCATGCTCAGCTAATTTTTTTGTATTTTTAGTAGAAACGGGGTTTCACCATGTTAGCCATGGCTGGTCTCGAACTCCTGACCTCAGGTGATCTGCCCACCTTGGTCTCCCAAAGTGCTGGGATTACAGGCATGAGCTACCATGCCTGGTCCCCTCTTTGATTTTTTAAAAGTTCTGTGATTCTCTCAAAATTTAAATTTACACTGCTGACTGGAATTATATTTAAAGACATTTTATGCTATATTTATAAAGTAAACAAAGATTCAGCTATTCTTCTACAGCCATAGTTAGCATGTCTGTCCTCTCCCCATTCCCTCCCCTCAACCCTCTCCTCTCTCTTCCGGCCTGCTAAGGACAGAATTTACTTTATGCCACATACTGTGCCGACCACTGAGCTGCAAAGATAAATAACACCTAGTTCTTGCCCTCAAGGATCTCACAGTCTGACAGGCTTGCAATGAAAATCAGTGTTTACAGTCATAAAACTAGGCTGGATTGTTGCCAAAGCCAGTGCCTGCTGAATAATCATGAAATGTTATTTTACTGTGTTTTGTTTTATTTCTTTGTAATTGAGCCATTTTCATGTTCAGTTTCTTGTAAACTCTCATACCATAAATGGAAGCTTGCTCTAAATCTTAATATCCTCTGTAATGTTATCATCAGAGTTGACCCATTTCAATTAACAGCGGTCAATTCAGCCAAAGTTACCTTATTTATTTAATAAACATATATTTGAGCACCTACTTTGCACAGAGAACCTTGGGTGTCAGATGTAGGTGGAAGAATGGGATACTTGACCTGGTCTCTCCCCTCAAAGGAGTTTACAGTGGGCCACTGGCCAAGATGACGGGGGAGATGAGGCAGCATGAAAGAGGAAGCTGTCCAGATGTTCAAGGTAGACTGAAAGGGGACCAGCCAGCTTCAAAATTCTTCCTAGAAAAACTGTGTTATTGCTTAAGGAAGGAACCACTTCACTATCTTGCCCCAGACCTAAGCTGGTGCCATGGAATCCTCTGGGAGTCTTGAGTCACATCTGTTTCCTGAACTAATGTGGTAGGACCTGAGCTGGAATTCCTCCTGTTTCAATAAGTATCAGACACGTGTGTTTAGCACTATCCAAGGTACTAAATATAGCCTGCCAAAGAAGTCCTTGATTTGAGATTTTTATATAAAGACCAAATCACATACACTTTTAATTAAATAACTGTAATCACACCTGTTCACACAAATATCTAAATGATAAATGGAAAAATCAGTTAAAGTTGCATGAACCTGGGCCTCATTTGCACCTCTGCTACTAGTAATAATAACAACATTTAATGAGCACTAGCTGTATGTTAGCCACTGCATAAGCTCATTACATGCGGTCTCTCAATCTTCTCAACAACCCAGTGAAGCAGCTACTTTTTCGCCCGTTTCTACAGCTGTGGAAACTGAAGCTCAGAGAGATTAATCAGCTGGCCCAAGGTTTTCCTGTAAAGGACAAAGTCACTGCTATTAACAATATTGCTTCTCCCTTTATTATCCCTCATTCCTCTACATAAGATAGAGTTCTTCATCTTATTATAACAATGACTGTTGATAGTAATAAATGATGTGCTTTAATATTGTGAGCATCTTTAAATTCTAAATTCGGTGTATGTCTAATTAGAGGCCCAAATTAAATCAATATTCTTTTTTAATGGCAGCCTTGTGAAAGAAGTTCTTACTTTAGCTAACAAATGTATATTATTCTCACTGTAACTACAAATAAGGTCCAATTATGAGTTGCTGACCCATATTTGCTAACACTGGTGTTGCTTTTCCATCCTAATAATTAGGAGGATGCCAAGGAGGCAGTTGTTGGTTAATGGTGCACATGGCATTCACACTATGTGCCCTAGGGTCTATTTAGTTCAGAAAGGTTACTCCTAATGGAGGAGGCGTTTTTATGGGTTGATCTCCTGTTTGGATACATTCAAACAGAACATTGCCAGGAGATGATAAATCTTTCTAATTTCTTAGTTGACTTGTGACTGGACCAGATTAGAAAGTTATTAATTTCTTAAGCACACTGTCATTCCTTTTGCTGCGGAATTACTCTCCAAACAAATGCAGGATCTGACCATATAGATGGTTCTTAAGAAAAGCTATAGAATATGTTGGATTTAAATGTGTTAACTCATTTACAAGCTTATCTTTAGGATTCTTACCCTGACCTATGTGGGAAACTGTACAGTTATTAGAGGAGAGGGCACTCTGAAGTTCTGACAGCACTTCTCTGCACAGCAAAGGTGAGAGATTTAGTCTGATAACATGATAAAAGGAGCCTCAGTTTACTGGCTTAAAAAAACCAAGGAGTCAAAATCAAATTGGAATCTAATTTGGAAATCTAATCTTTGGTCATCCAACATGCTCTCAATGGCATTTCTTCCCAATATACAGGTGGACTTGCCTGCGTGGCTGATTGATGGAATAACTTCTTATGTTGAGCTCTCCTTTGTGCCAGGTGCATTGAGGACTACAAGCTTGGTGTGGATGGACGCTCTTGCCAACTCATCACAGAGACCTGCCCAGAGGGAAGTGACTGCGGTGAAAGCAGGGAGCTTCCCATGAACCAGACCCTCTTTGGGGAGATGTTCTTTGGTTACAACAACCATTCCAAGGAAGTGGCTGCTGGACAGGTGCTGAAAGGAACATTCAGGTAAACCTCATATGCATAGAACTGACTATTCAAGGCTGTTGGTGGACTTTCTCTACAGAGCTTTGCACTAGCATAAAGCTTTATATCTTGGAGCAAGGTAAATACGATATGCCTAAAGGGATAGACTGTGTTCTTGTCCTTGGTGTTCTCCAAGTCTACATTCCTTCTTTTAGAATCCAAGGACCATGCTTAGTTTGGGTTAACAGTAAAGTGTTAAATGAGATTTTACTTTGCCCAGGCAGGAACTGGAAGATTTGCTTGAAAGCCTGCACAAAAATGCTCAAGCTCCATTTCCCTATGAATGGAAGTATCAGTGTGTGAGTCAGTCTAGAACAGCAGTCCTCAGAGTGTCATCCAAGGATACCTAAGGGCCTCCGGAACCCTC
This sequence comes from Cacajao melanocephalus, assembly GCA_963573385.1. Classification (NCBI taxonomy): domain Eukaryota; kingdom Metazoa; phylum Chordata; class Mammalia; order Primates; family Pitheciidae; genus Cacajao; species Cacajao melanocephalus. The sequence continues at coordinate 380,004 of CAUYLG010073008.1, forward strand.
TCAGGGTATCTCCAAGGTCCTGCCTTTTCCAACTACAGAAAAGCTGGATTTTCTTCCCATACTTCAACCCAAACAAGATATTACAGTAAATTAAATTCAGATGTGAGAATCCAGCTGTTTTCAATTGTCAGATACTTTTTAAATTTGTAAAAAAAATTTAAAATACCACTTCTCTCATGTTTTATAATATATGTTAATATTGAATCAATTCATTTTTGTTTTTAAGTGATTAATACATTTTTAAAATTTCTAATTTCTAATATTATAAATATAGATAGACATAATTGGGACTTATTATATAAATATAATAAAGCTACTTGGGGCCGTCAATTATTTTTAAGAGTATAAAGGAATCCTGAGAATAAAATGTTTCAAACCACTGATTTAGAATATTTCTAGGCGATTCTCTGTTCAATGCCTGTCCCTATTCTGCCTTGGACTATTTGAATACATCTTAGAACCCGTGGGAAAATGGTTTCCAGGAGATGATGATGAAGAAGAGGAGGAGGATGTCAGTATTATGATATGGACAGTATTATGATATGGACCAGCAGTTGACAGCAATCTGGGCCTAGACTCTTATGAGCAAACTGATAGTACATTTTCAAGACAGTTTTTGGAATCAGTTGCTTTTTCTGTTGTAGACGAGAGGCATTGCTAACATTTGCCCTTTTAGCCTAGGAATTGGTTTGCCAAAGGCAAGAAGTAAGGTGTCATCACTAATCTAGTGGTGGCTATAGTCTTCACTGTAGTCTGGAAATGAGACTGTGTCTAGATCTTGTTGAGAGGGGGTCAGGAAGTAGGGACTGAGTTGGAAAAGAGGGAAGCATATTCTTTACCCTTTTGGTAGACCTTTTCATCTGGGTTATTTCTCATCTCCGCCAGCCCTCACACCACCCACCATACCCATTATGTGTTACTCCTGACATGTACTTACAATCGGGTTCAGGGTAAGGGGAACTTCTTGGTTCAGAAAGAATTTTACATTGTGAGGCGGTTCATGGCAGCTTACGCCTGTAATCTCAACATTGTGGGAGGCCGAAGTGGTGGGCGGCGCGTGAGCTCAGGAGTTTGAGACCAGTGCGGGCAACAGGGGTGAAATTCCATCTCTACAAAAAATACGAAAAGTTAGCCAGGTGTGTTGGCACATGCCTATAGTCTCAGTCACCTGGGAGACTGAGGCAAGAGGATCACCCGAGTCCAGGAGGTCATGGCGGTAGTGAGCTATGATTGCACCACTGCAGTCCAACTTGGGCGATAGAGTGAGATTCTGTCTCAAAAAAATAATAATTTTACATTGTGGGTTGAAATAGAAAATGCCCAGTAAGGAGTCGGGTTCACCTGAACCCTCAGAAATGAATGTCTACCCTGTTTCTAGGCAAAACAACTTTGCTCGTGGTTTAGACCAGCAACTGCCAGATGGTCTTGTGGTAGCCACCGTCCCCCTGGAAAATCAATGCCTAGAGGAGATCTCCGAGCCCACCCCTGACCCTGACTTCCTGACTGGTGAGTGTGCTTTCTCAACTTTATTCAGCTGGAAAAAAACAGGCAGCTCCTTGTAGTTTCATGAAATCAAGATTTAACCTCACTTATTTTGGTTTCTAAACCAGTGATTTCCTTGATACACAGTAAAAGCTCAGCCATAAAACTGAACGCTAGTAGGATTATTTTTCAGTAAAATTGTTGATATTATCATATAATCACCTGCAAAGTGGTCCTAATAGTATATTTTCTTGTTAGTTTCACAGAGATGCATTGAAAACAAATAAGATAATAGTTGCTTAGAGTTCTTGGTGGGATTAGAGGAAGTAACCAGGTCACAGAGGCAGAGAGAGAAGCTAGATTGCTACTCTCACCTAAATATCCATCATTGCTACTGTTGGGTTTCCTGGCAAGGACTTACGGAGCATCATGAGGAAATAGAAAATGACAGTTTTGTTGTTACATGACTCTGAGTTTGCATCTCTGCTACTTTCCGTGTGGCATTAGACAATATAGTTTCACTTGGCCTCAGAGTCTCCCATCATAAGATGGGGATAATAATGCCTGCCCCTCAGTATTGTTTTGAGACCAGCAGCATTCTTCCTTTAGGCTCATTATGGAACAAACACATAGATTAATTAGAAGAGGAAGGAATCTCTGGGTATGGTTGCCTGTGCCTCTGAAGACCCCCAGCTGGCACCTCCTGGGCCAAAGAAGAGCCTTCAAGGTGTCCCATGGACTAATGAGAAGCAGCTGACTGAGATTTGGCAACACTTGCTGGAAGACTAGACATGAGCTCAACTCCACTGATTGCTTTGTTTGTTTCTCTTTGTTTGTTACTCTTTTCCCTATTCATTCTGTCTTTCTTATTCTATACCTTTGTAGACCCAGAAAATCTGAGACAGGTCTCAGTTAATTTAGAAAGTTTATTTTGCCAAGGTTGAGGACATGCACCTGGGACACAGCCTGTCGTCGGAAGTCCTGGTGATATGTGCCCAAGGTGGTTGGGGCACAACTTGGTTTTATACATTTTAGGGAGACGTGAGACACCAATCAATATATATACCAAGTATATTGGTTTTGTCTGGAAAGGTGGGACAATTTGAAGCAAAGGCAGGACGACTCTTAGAGGTGAGGGGGTTTCCAGGTCACAGAGAGGTGAGAAACAAACTGTTGCATTCTTTTGAATTTCTGATTAGCCTTTCCAAAGGATGCAATCAGATATGCGTTTATCTCAGTGAGCAGAGGGATAAGTTTGAACAGAATGTGAGGTAGGTTTACCCTAAGCAGTTCCCAGCTTGACTTTTCCCTTTAGCTTAGTGATTTTGGGGACCCGAGATATTTTCCTTTCATACCTTCCTCTCCTTTTTTCTTCTTTTTCTAAATAATGGCTTCAGCTAAGGGTAGGTCTCTTCCAGATATCAAGTTATGTTAAAAATGTGAGTTTAGACCTAAATGGGATGAGATGTAACGCTGTCTGATGTAATACAGCATAGTGATTTACAGCGTCGGCTCTGGAGCCTGGCAGCAAGGCTCGGTTCCTCACTGTGATCTGGACAAATTGCTTAACTCCTCTGTGCCTCAATTTCTTTTTACCTGTAAAAATGGGCATTCTAACACTATCTTCCTTATAGGATTGATGGGAGGAATCAATAAATTCATATTTGTAAAGTTTTTAGAATAATTCCTGACCCATAGTGAGATCAGTGTGTGAACACATAAATATTTAAAGGTAGAAAGAAAATAGTATGAAAACTATGAAATAATAGTTAACCTCTAGAAAATAAAAAGCAAGAGAAAAAACAAATATATTCTGGACCAGCAATTAATCTCTTCAAAATCAGTTGCCCTATGAAATATTACATGCACACAAGCACATGCACACATATACACACCTGAAAAATTAAATGGCAGCTTCTGGACATACCCTAAAGCCTGCATCTCTGGCATTAGGGAATCTAGTTTTCTTGTTGCCACACAGTTTGCACAGACACTTTCCACATGTGTGTGTAAAATGCCTTGAAGAGGTGTGAGGGGGCACACACAAATAGCCTAGGAGCCACAATGCTAATAAGATAGGTGGCTCTGCTTAAAGATCTGCAGGACATCTTCCTCATGCATAACTTACGGTGGAGGGAGGAGATTTTACTTCAGTTATGAGATAGCCAGAGAAGTGCTGGACGTTTCCTGAAGCCTGTGGGGAGGAGAGGTGAATAGAACTGAGAAACGTCAGAAAAACATGTGGTCGACTCTTCATCTGTGGGAACAAAGAAAGATTCAAACCAGAACCTCCTTCACAACGGAAACTTCTTTCTCCACATGGCCTTGGACCTCTCCTAATTTGGCCCATTGGAGGGAAAATGAATAGAAGGGTGCCCAGATGGGACACCTTTATTTTGATATGACAGCCGAGGCAGTCAAGTTTAAGCTTAAGATCACTTTTGCTCTAAAATCCCCTAAGCTACATTTATGGGAATCTTGATTTGGCTACTTTTCTACCTTGCCTTTGTTTTTAACCTATTTTTGTTAAGAAGTGGTACCAGTTAAGCCAAGACCACATATTTCCTTTGATGTAAGCAGGGATTGGGTTTGTTTTAAAGCCCGGAATAACTGGAAGCTTCTATTAAAGAGATACGTGGCCAGATCTTCCCCATGTTAACTCTAGTTCTGGCAACATTTTAATTTTTCCTTTCTAGACTTATACAGGGAACCTTATTTCATTCTGTCTCCTACTATCAGTCACAATTCCCATAAACTTAGCTTAGAGGATTTTAGGGCTAAAGTGATCATAAAAATCTTCTATATCAGCATTTCCAAGCATTTTTTTATTTGTTGTTTTTCTTATGAAAAGTCAGAGCTCCATTCATGAACGGATTCTGCCTTCAAATATGTTTGGAAAGAGTATCCTCCTCCCAGCAATAGACAACACCTCTACATTAGAGAAGTTTCCTAGAAGCCCTGCAGTAAAGACAGTAAAGAAATCCTTTTCACTTTAAGCCAGCAATTCCCAAGTCTATTTAACTAGAGAATCGTTTTCACACATAACACCTATTTCCATCTTACAGAATTATCAGTTTAAAGAATACACTGGAAATACTGATCTACATGTCTTATCTCGCTGAAGGCTTCTCTCTTCATCAAAATAACAGGACTTTTTGGTGTTATAAGTTGTATGGAAATAAACAAAGACCAAGCAAATAAGAACAGGCAAAGGCTATTTATTTGGAGGCTTGTTAGAGCCAACATCACTTGCATTTTGGCAGAGACTCAAAGGCAGGCAAAGGAGTGGAAAAGCTTTAGAGAGAAAAAAGAAAAGAGTATGCCCATATTGGAGGCTGTTGGATGAGAAAGTTGTAGGTGGCTTAACTAGAAGCGGGCATCCTATGTGATTGGTTAGGGGTGCATATTGTACTTTCTCTGGTTGGACTTAAGTGGAACTGGGAAAAAAATAGGAAGTTGTCAGCTATTAGTCAAGTCCGGATTGTTTGGTGTCAATTGTTACAGTGGTTATTGTTTGGCTTCTTGGGCTGTTTGTTATGGATAGTGGTCTGACTTCTCATAAGTCTGACTTACAAATAGTAGACTGGCTTCCTAGGCTGGTTACTCTAGATAATGGGTTGGTTTTCTGAGCTGGTTGCTGCAGAATGTGAGTCAGAGTTCTATTTTTATATATGATCTGGCCATTGCCCATTTGTATATTCATTCTTTCAGCTGAGAAAGAGAAGGGAGTCCAGAAGAGGTAGAGGAGGCTGCTGGCTGCATTCATAGGCCTGTTGGGTGCCACAGTCATTAAACCTATGTGAAGGTTTAGACCTCTGTGCTCTTTAGAATTTTTTAAAGTTCATCCAAGGGAGATGGACTCTTAGCTTTAGAACTTTGGGGCAATATACATATCTCCCTGACATTTCAGATAAAATAACAAGAAAAAGCTAGCCAGCCAGCCAGCCTGCCTGCCTGCCTGCCTGCCTTCCTCCCTTCCTTCCTTCTTCCTCATTGTTTCTCTTTTTCTGGCTTTCAAGATTGCCCATAAAGTCTGTTCAGTCATTCTTTTTTCAAGCATAGGTAGGAAAAATTAATGTTTTTTCTTGAGAAAACAATCAGATATCATTGCTTAAAAAATATTCATCAGCAGAAATGTGTCCTAAAATAATAAAATTTTTTTTAAAAAATTGGACCTGACTGCCTGTCAAGGGTACCTTGAGAAAGTATGTTGTCATATGGCTCACCTAGATAATATATATTTTAAAATACCCCTTTCTTTTTAACTAATGGAATTATTATCTGTAAGTGAACATGTAAAACACTTGTAAGCATTAATAGTTATGTAACTGTTCCCTGACTATGGTGTAGCATAAATGCATCCAAGAGAAATGTTGACCAGCTAAGTAATAGGGTTCAGTTGTTTGGCCCATTCTGGGTGGATGTGGAACACTGTTATCCCTACTCCTCTTCCCCACCCAACATCTGTGCTTGTTCCTTTATTTTATCCTGCCTCTGTTGTTCTGGACTTAAAAGCCCAGGAAGTTATAACAAAACCACCAATTAAGAAGTGCCAAGCTTACACAGTTAGGTATGATACGAGAGAGGTAAGGAGGATGATGATGATAACATATGGAGACCATGTAGGTGTATGGTACTTTCTCTTTTCTCAAAGAACTTTTATTGCCCATAATTTTATTTTGTTCTCACAACCTGCCTGTAAGGTAGATAGGATGAATACTATTATTTAGACTTTTCATATATGAAAACACAAATAAATGAGTGGCCTGGCCTAAAGTCATACAACTGGTAGCAATCAAAACTGAAAAGAAAGCAAGAGATCATCTCAGCTACGACTCTTACTTTACAGATGAAACAACTGGGAACCAAAAGATCCCAGAGCCAGGTAGCCTGTGAGGATGGTTAGGTTGTGAGAAACAAGTTATGGGTATGAAAGTATCATTTGGAAACTACCTATTCAGCCGCACAGCCAGCGTTAGAACTCAGGCTTTGTGTTTTCTTTCTGTTTCTTTTTTCCCTAGGAAACAATTGAATTAAAGGTAGTTTTGCCTCATAATTTGAAAAATTTTTATTTAGTGGGCTTGTTATTTTTATATAATCAACTTTTAAAACTAAAAGCAAAGTGGATGAGCTGACATAACTAGAGAATACTTGTTATATTAAATATATATCACATACATCTTGTGCTCTAATAAAATGTACCTTAAAGAATGTGACTGAAGTCTTAAACTTGTAAAGTTAGAATTCCATTTGTATACTTTTGAAGTTAACATAAAAGTTAAAAGCCAAAGTATGGAGTAGTATGACTGTCCATAGTCACAAAGATTAATGCCCTAAAAGAATATTTCAAAGAAAAGAATACTAAAAACTTTCTCTTAGTTTTAGGTAGCTTACCTTTGATTGCCTAAGAAAAAATTTAAGCAGTCGATTCAGTAAGCACCTTTCCTGACCTTTTTCTTTTCACCTTACCAAAAATTATTCTAATGTGATTCACACAGAAATGAAATGTTGGCAATTACTCACCTAATTTTATCAGGGTTGACAAGCAGCTAATTCATCCTACCTACTCTTCATCCAGATTAAGCATTAAATTAGTTGATTTAGCCTGAAGGAAACATGGGTCAAAATGGCAGGATAGTTCACTACATATGTATTATTGCTATTATATTTGTAGACATGCACACATACCACACATTCTATACATTATACGTTTACTATATATTGCCCTTATATTTGTATATATATAAATATATACACACATATGCACGTGTGTGTATATTCCTATAACTTACACATATAGCAAAGATGAAGCATAGAAATGAAGCTAAAATTTGTTTTCTATACTTAGCAAGGCGATTTTTTTTCCTATGGCCTAATTATTTTGTTTCAGTAGCATTTTATATTTATAGTAATGGGTAGGATTCAAACAGGGTGACACTCTTTCTTCAAGGTACTTAAGGAAGAGTAGCTTATTAGTAACATCTCTAAGAGGCTGTAAGGGTATGTTTATTGAGAGTGACCTTGGACAAATAATGTCTCAGAGCCTCAATTTTTCCATTAATAAAAGGAGACAACACACGACTATCACAACATCTGGCACAGAGATGGCATTCAATATTAGGCTGTTCCTGCCTGTTAATGATTTTGTCACGTGATACTGTTCCTTCTGGTAAAGAAGGAATAAGCATTATCAGCCTGAGAGTAATTAAAACTTAAATTCTGAACACAAATCAGTTAAATGAGACAGAAAAATCAATGTTATCAGGTATGTGAGCTGAGTCAATTACTGCAACCATTAAAGAGAGTAAAAATCGGGTGTGTTACAGTAAGCCCAGAGTTTAATATAAATTTGCTGTGGGGACGTTATAGCAGAATGAGTAAGAACTGCTGCCTGGCCTCAGACTCATCTGGAGCCCCATCCTGGCTTACCTGGTGTCATAAGGACCTTATCTTTCCTCAAAGCACTTTTACGCCCATAATTTTATTTGTTCTCACAACCTGCCTGTAAAGTAGACAGGATGAATACCATTATCGCCACTTTTCAGGTATCAAAATACAAACAAATGAGTTGCATGGCCCAAAATCAGACAGCTGGTAGGAATCAGAATTGAAAAGGAAGCAAGAGGTCATCTTAGTTAAACCTCTCACTTTACAGACAAAATGGCTGGCCACCAAAAAATCTGTTTGCCAGGTAGCCAGAGAGAGGTTAGTCACATTTTGAGAACAAGAAGTTATTGGGTACAAAAGCGACTATCATTCTGAAACTACCTGCTGCAGTAACATAGCCAGCATTAGAGCCGCAATTTCCACAAGGATCAAATGGCTTAACATATGCAAAGTGCTTAGCAAAATGCCTGGCACGGAGTAAGGGTTCAATAAGTGGTAGATGTTGTTACTGTGGTTCTAGAAATCCTCTTCATCAAAGAGCATTTAATCATTTTCTCACAATTACAGTCCTTCAATTCACCTCATAGAGGTGGGTCACATTTTTTGGTTTGAGACTTGTGAACCAGTCTCGGAACTGAGCCTGCATCTCTTCTGTCCTCAGGGATGGTGAACTTCAGTGAAGTGTCTGGATACCCCGTGCTGCAGCACTGGAAAGTCCGGTCTGTGATGTACCACATCAAACTCAATCAAGTGGCCATCTCTCAGGGTGAGTGCTGCTGTGGGCCATCCTGCCCACTTTCACCAGAACTTAGAAGTCCTTTCCAAGAGGAGAAGCCTTTGGTCCCATTGTTGAAGATGCAGTCTAAAATGTAGCTACTGCATGAGATGTGTGAGCTATTTACTCAGATGTATCTAGAAGAGCAGATGGCTAGAATCGGATTCTTTTCTAAGTAGAGATTACATTGCACATGTTATCTTGGACTATAGAGGAGAGGGAAAGGGCAAGACTGGAGCCAACAAAGGTATAATTTTTCCTGGGGTCATCCACTGTGTGGAGAGGATATGTAAAAGACTTTTTAAGTATTCCAAATGCAAAGAGCATAATTTAGGGATTCCATATAATGAACTAAAAAAAGAAAGCAAGAAAGAGGGGGAAGGAAAACCAGAAAGCAGCTTAACGTTCCTAAACGGCAAGTGAGTGAAATAAAAAGACTGAGAGATTGAGAGAAAGACAGAGAGAGACAGAGAGAGAGAGAGAATTATCTCTCTACATATAGCTAGTAAGTTAAGGAGTACTGAGTTGCAAACTTACTTAGGGTTTTAGGGTCAGCAATAGGGAGGTAGAGCCTTAGGGCCAATGGAAGACAGATAAATGGTAGAGGACAAATAGAGAAGTTATGAACTTAAGTGAGACAGGAACTCACAAAGGGTAAAGTTTTGTGCACAGAGAAAGATAATGCATTAAAGATACACCACATTTTCATAGGACACAAGGGACTCAGAACTTTTTCTTTTTTTAACACAAAAGAGTTATTGGCAAGAAGTGGCTGGGATGGGGACCTTACTGACAGAAACTCTTCTAGTGCAGCACATCTAGAAAGAACTAGGCTACTTTTCATTCTAGGAAAATATAACATTAGAGACTTTTCTCCAGTTACATGGTCAGTGTGCACCCAGCACAGATGCTGTGCGTATCAGAAGTTAACAATCAAATATCACTGCTGCCACATGCCTTTCAGACTCACACAATAGTGTCACAGTGACCTGGACCTCAGCACTTGAGGTCTCAAGCTGAGCTAGACTTGACTGCCTTGATAGGAGACAGGTAGGTAGAAAAGAAAACCATGGGCCAGGTGCGGTGGCTCACACCTGTAATCCCAGCACTTTGAGAGGCCGACGAGATGGGTGGATCATGAGGTCAGGAGTTTGAGACTAGCCTGGCCAACATAGTGAAACCCCATCTCTACTAAAAATACAAAAAAGAAAAAAGTTAGACAGATGCAGTGGTAGGCGCCTATAATCCAAGCTACTCAGGAGCCTGAGGCAGGAGAATCACTTGCTGAGATGACATCATTGCACTTCAGCCTGGGGAACAGTGCGAGACTCCGTCAAGAAAGAAAGAAAGAAAAGGAGAGAGAAAGAGAGAGAGAGAGAGAGAGATGGCAGGGAGGGAGAGGAAGGAAGGAAGGAAGGAGGGAAGGAAGGGAAGGAAGGGAGGAAGGAGGGAGGAAGGGAGGAAGGAAGGAAGGGAAGAAAGGGAAGGAAGTGAAGGAAGGGAGGAAGGGAGGAGGGAGGGAGGGAAGGAAAGAGGGAGGGAAGGAAGGAAGGGAGGAAGGAGGGAAGGGAGGAAGGAAGGGAGGGAAGGGAAGGAAGGGAGGAAGGGGGGAAGGAGGGAGGGAGGGAGGAAGGGAGGAAGGAAGGGAGGGAGGGAGGGAGGAAGGAAGGAAAGAAGGAAGGAAGGAAGGAAAGAAAGAAATGTACCATGTAAAGCTAGCCAGATCCAAAAGGTATTAAATTTGGAAAATTTACTATAGGCCATCTTTCAGACAGGTATATAGTAATTCTCTTAAAGAGAGACAGCAAATCCAAGATTTGCCTGCAGAGTTGAGGGAGAGGAGGCCAACAATTTTTCTCTTCCATTTGTCATTTCCCAGCCCTTTTATTGAATTTCTGCAATAAAATAGAAGCAGTGTATTAGTGACTTTTCTTACCTCTCTTCTGTCACTGTCTTCTCATTGCCCATGTCTATATCTGAAGGCAGTATTTTGCAATTGCCTTTTTTGATCACTACCCAGAGTTAGAATACATTTTGTATCGTGACCTTGTGTGTACACATACTCCCATATGCACCCAACAGAAGTTTCATGAAGTGATACTTTATCTTCACGATGTGAAATGTTCTCAGCTGGTATTTGTGTTTCTATTTTAGACTATGCTAATTGTTTCTGCGTTTTTCAAATGCAATTATTTGAACTCACTAAATTGATTTAATGTCATGACCTGTGATTTGAAAAAAAAACATTGATTTAAGGGGGACAGCAGAGGTTTGGCAATGTTTTGCTTAACTTGGCACAAAGTTAATACAACCAACTGGCTTGAAAGATACTCACTTAGGAACTGAAATATCTGATTTAGCTAAATGGAAACATTCACTGGACACTTCTAGCCAGCTCTCCAATGTCACTTTGAGCCACACAGGCACTTCTATGTTTGGGGCTGAATTGCCTGGGAATACATATACCCAAATTGTGAGTCCTCATTCTTACCCTTGGGTGATGCTTCTCCATAGCCCTCAGCAATGCTCTCCACTCGCTGGATGGGGCCACGTCTCGTGCAGATTTTGTGGCTTTGTTGGACCAGTTCGGCAACCATTACATCCAGGAAGCTGTCTATGGCTTTGAGGAGTCCTGTTCTATCTGGTACCCCAACAAGCAGGTCCAGCGGCGACTCTGGCTGGAGTATGAAGACATCAGTAAAGGTGAGTGGTATGCTTGTTGGCAAATTCCATACCTCATGCCAGTACCGGCTGCCTGCATACCATCTATAAGACCAATTTTAAGGAGTCTGTAAGAACAAGACTCATTCAGGTTTCCCCCCAGTGATCTGTGCCCATCTTTAAAATTTCCAAGGTTTGGTTGCAAAAACCAAATCTCAAAATCAAAGTGTTTAGAGAATTTTAGATGCAGAATGGGGTCAAAATTGTAAGCTTACTATGTTAGTTATCACAGAGAGAGTTCTCTAAAGGTTCTGGCCAGCCACCATCCATTTTGCTACCCTAAGGCAGACAAAGTATTAGACTGCTTGTATAGAGTAGGAGGGAAGAAGCATTGAGAGTGATTCAGTCTCCAGGAGTCACACCCGACTCTGCCTAGAATCCCTTTATAGCAGCTACATACATAGTAAACCCCTTCTCGCTTCATCCTGCCCTCTGCGTAGGCTCATTTTTCCTACTGATTTGTGTTATGAGGGAATCTCTATTGGCCAAGCGTTTATATAGCTCTGAATAACAGCCTCACAAATAAATCCTCGTCTGCTGTCTTGACTTCAGCTCAAGTCAGTATAAGACATTGAAATTTGTTATACCTTCTTGATTCACCCTCTGGTATAGCAGGCGTGGTGGCCAGTATATTTGTATCCGATCAACCAAGACTACTTTAGAATTGCCATTCATGGAATTTCTCTTGAGTTTATCCACATGGCATTCTGATGAGGCCAAGCTGCGGATATGGGACTTGCTAAAGGGCAAGTGATGAATTAGCACAATAGAAACTCAAGAAATGGGTCATCTTAAGACTCAAGGACCAAGGAAGGGCTCCTCTGAGACAAGGGACCTCTGCTGGCAGCAGGGCTGCCACAGGGGCAAGTACGTCCCTGTGACTGAGGTGCTACCTGACAAGAGGTAGCAGAGCCATGATGTGCTCTCCTCTGGCTGGACACCTTGTCCTAGAAGAAACAGGAGATTTGAGACTGGGCTGCAGTGGCTGCAGCCATTCATTCCCCTCAAACCTTGATGACTGTAAACTCAGAAACACAACCACAGGCTTCTGCTGTCTCTTCAAACTTCAGGTTCTTAACATTGTTCTGATTCCAATTTGCCAAGAGAGCAATGTAATATAAGTAAATGTAGATACTATCAGTTCCAGCTGGCAAAGCTTTCTTATGTTTTCATGCCAGAGCCTGGGGACTGAACCAGAGGGCTGAATCCTTTTCTAGTTCTGTTTGCCAGTGGTTCAAGGATTGCCAGGGTCTCAGATTTCTGGGAGATAAGAGTCTGACCTTGCCAAGAGCTCCTGGTTCTAGACCTTGTCTCTCTCCCAAGTACTGCAGTGTCCTTAAAGTTAAAAACTGAATCCAGGAGGGAATTCTGTCCACGGCCTTGGCATTACGCCCTACTCATCTTGATCACAAGCCTCTCTTGCCACTCAGGAGCTAGTTTTGCCACAGTCTAAGTGTTGACTTCAGTTCTCTGAAATATGGTCTATATAAGGCTCCTTGCTTGTTACTAATCTTAAAAGACATTCAAACATTTCAGTAGGTCTACATCAATATCTACCACCTTCATTTCTAAACCTTACCTCTAAGTTACAGCGTTTTTGTGTTTTGTTATTTAGTCTGGTTCTTTAAACATATTTCTCCTCCTTGGGCATCAATTTTCTTTTATTCTAAAATGTTGCATGAGGGAATGTGACTGTTAAAGAATGATATGTAAGCTGAGGTAGGCAGATCACCAGGTCAGGAGATCAAGGCCATCCTGACCAACATGGTGAAACCCTGTGTCCACTAAAATACAAAAAATTAGCCGGGCATGGTGCATATGCTACTCAGGAGGCTGAGGCAGGGGAATCACTTGAACCCAGGAGGCAGAAATTGCAGTGAGCTGAGATCCCACCACTACACTCCAGCCTGGTGACAGAAGACTCCATCTAAAAAAAAGAAAAAAAAAGAGTGATATATACATAAGACAAAGGGAGATATTTCTGTCCTGTTCTCTGAGAGGACTGATACAGAATGGAACTTTACCCTAAGAGTGACAAGTATGCTGAGAGGGCTATACCTTCCGTGACATGCAAGGAACACTATTTTTGGATTTGAGTCCTTTGATTATATGTTATTGCCTGCTCTGACTAGAAAACTCTTCTAGTGAAATGAGTTTCTCTGTTTTTTATTTATATAACAAATGATCAGATACCTAAAATTACTTCTGGATTGAATAGGAAAGGAAGTTTACCAGGGTGAAATGAAATGGAAAGGGCACAGGACTTAAGGATGGAAGTCTAGAGTCATCCCGGTGATATCACTTTAGTCAATCACTTACCTGGACCTCATCTGTAATGTCCTCTCTGATTCTCCAGCCCTGACAGTTTAGGAATCCTTAGGAATCTTCCTTTATATGGGAAGTGTTCTCAGGTTAGGTATTTGGGTAAAAGTCCCCTCTTCTCTCTACCAAGTCATAAAATTCTCACGAGTAGGTTTTGTGCCTTATTCAACTTTAAATTCCCAGAGCCACAGAGCCAAGCATGTGGTAAGCACTCGCGGTGTTCACTGTTGCTGCTTTGTTGTTGGTGACAGTGGTGATGGTCATAGTAATGGTGATAAAAGCCTCTCTGAGGTGGTGACTTCCATGTGGGTTTTATTGCAGACATGTAACTTGCTTTAGTTATGCCTGACTGAGGAAAACTCAGAGACTGGTGTTTTGGGCCAGATCTTCAGAAGGCAGCCTCCCATTCAACAGGCACTTACTGGTCATGCTAACACTATGTGGTTTGCCTTACCAACACTGAGGATCATCTCGCTTAAGATAAGTCTGATGAAGCCTGTGAGAAACATACTTTCATTTCTTATTGTCCAAGATTAGCCTGCCTGAGTTGTTTTTACAGGGCAAGTAAAGACAGAATTTCAGAAATGAAATGTTCAACCCCACGTCTAACCTTACTCATATCTTCTCCCGTCGTCCTTTGCCCGCCTGCCTCAGAAAATGTCGGGGGGTTCTTCCTCTCCAGGGTAGCCTCTTCACCTGTGTGCCAGCACCCATCCCTCCCTGCTTCCTCTAGACCTCACTCCTTCATTATCCTCCTCCTTTTTAATCTTCACAATCTCTTCAGCCCTGAACTCTCTCTTCTCCAACCTCATATGTTCCTAAAAAATAGTTCTTGTATAAACACGTGCCCCTCTTTACCGCTGTTCCATTTCAATGTATTAACAGCTCATTTCTTACAAGGGTAGTTTATACCTCTTTTCTGTACTTCCTCACCTCCAGTTCACTCTTCAGATTACCACTATCAGCTGTTTTGCACTACAAAAACAGCGCTGGAGAAGGAAATCTACCCTATGGCTTCTTAATCGGCAATTCCCTGATGCCAATCCTGTGAGCATGCCATGTATCTCAGCTGAAGACTTTGTCCCTGTTGACCAGGGCAGCATTCTTGAAAATCCTCTATTCCCTCGATGCCCCAGATGTAATTCTGTCCAGATTCTCTTCATAAAGCTTTAGCCTTTATTTCTCATTCTTTGTTGCCCATACTCCTCTAAGGAAACCATGTGTATCGTGGTCATTTCATGGGGTTTCTCCTTAGCGAGTCTCTCCTTCCTGTTGCTGGGTGCTGTCCTTCTGCAGCCACCTCAGCTGACGCTCCTAATTCTCTCCTTTTTTTCCAAGGCTCAAAACTGCCTTCGCTCTTGAGTGTTTAGCATTTCTACCTGGGAATTCTACAGGCACCTCAATGATGGATGCTTTCTTTTCTTTTCCCTGTAAGTACTACACTGTGGTAGATTTGCGAACTCCATTGATGGGTCACAGTGTGGAGTGAGGATTCCTTCTTGATCCTCCTCTTTAATCTCCACATTCAACCATTACAAAGGCCTTTTCACCACCTAAGTATGTCTTCAACAGTCTCCTCTTCTCCATTTCTTCAAGGTTCTCATAAAAATTATTGGAATTGCTCCCTCGCGTATCTCTTCTGCTTCCATTTCCTGCCACTCCACTCCATTCTACAATTCACCATCTGCTATCATTTTTAAATGCTATTTAATGGTAACACTCCTCAGCTTGAAACCCTTCGGTAACTCCTTCCTGCCTTCTCAGCACAGACAGCTGACTGCACACCTTGTATTAGTTTCCTGTGGCTGCTGTACCAGATTACATCAAACTGGATGGCTTAAAAAGCACATATGTATTTTTCTTAGAGTTCTGGGGGCCAGAAGTCCGAACTCAGTTTCGCTGGGCTAAAGTCAAGGCATCAGCAGGGCTAGTTCCTTCTGGAAGCCTAGGCAAGAATCCCTTGCCTTGTCCTTTCCAGCTGCTAGAGGCCACCTGCATTCCTTAGCCTGTGGCCTCTTTCTCCATCTTTCAAGTGCATCACTCCAGTCTGAGCCACAAAACCTTCTCTGTGACTCTGACTCCTCCTGCATCCCTTTTATAGGCACCCTTTTGAGTGCATTGGGCCCACCCAGATAATTCAAGATCATTTTCCCATTTCAAGAACTTTAATTCAATCACATTTGCAAACGCTCCTTTGCCATTCACAGGTTCTAGAGATTAGGACTATGGGAGCCATTTTTCAGCCTACCACCCTCTCTCACCTCTCCAGCCACTGCATCACTGACCACTACCTACCCTGAGTACCCTACGCTCTGATGATATAAGGTTACCTTCTGTCAATCTAAAACCTTTTCATTTGCATCTCCACAGTTTAGGTCCCTAGAGACTTCTTTCCTGCTTCAGTCCAAGGTCGCAGATTTGCTCTCTGAAGTCTCCACCACTCTCTGCCTCACTCAGAAATTTTCTCTCCTGAATGCTTCTCTTGTCCTCCACTTGAAACCCTCTTTTCCTCTTTGTCTGTTCTGTGGCCTAATTCCTGGGGGAATCTACCTCTCTTTCCAGGCCCTGAGGAACAACACATTAGTCTTCCTGGATACGATTTCTGTTTCTTGCTTGCATTTTTGCATTGCCTCCTACAGGTCTATGAATTGCTAGATCTTAAATAATGCTCTGCCAAGTGCGAGGCCTCAGCATATGTCCAGGACTAAGATTCCCCTAGTTTACAAGAGGGCATCAAGGCGTTTCATACTTCCGAGCCTTAAAGCGTGTGATTCTCAATCTGTCTAACTTACCCTCCATTCTACCATCTCCTCCTTCCTATTCTGCAAGAGCTAGCTCCAACATCACTCCCACCAAGCCTCCCCTGACACTCAGACAGGGTTCTCTGCTGCCTATTTTATGCTCTCACAGCTCTTTATATGGATCCTTTGGCAGCACTCTCCACATTTCCCTCGATTGTCATTTCCCTGCATGACTGTCTTCCGTAATAATAGACTTGACAGTATTTACCATGTTTCTCTTCTTTTTTAATTTCAAAAGTTTATTTATTTGAAGTAACCAAAATGCAGAAAAAAGAATAAAATGGAAAGTAAATCTTTTTCCCACTCTTATTTCCCAGTAATCCAGTTCCACTCCCTAGAGGCAATCAGGCAACCACTGCTACCAGTTTATTGTCTATCCATCCAGAGGTAGTCTATTCCTAGCATTTGGAAGTGAACAAAGCAACTCGTAGAAGAATAGATATGCTAGGGTCTCATCTTTCTGTAAAATTATAAATACATGTATATTTAATTATTTTATCCTTTCTCTCAAAATATAGATATTTATATATATGTATATACGTTTGTGTATATATATACAATATACACATACATACAAACATGCATATTTATAGAGAAACATGTACATATCTCAAAATAAAGTATCTGTTTGCTCTAAGATTAGAGATATGGATGAGGGACTTTTATTTTTTGGACTAAAAACTTTGAAATTGCTTTTCCCACAAGCATCTGCCACTGTTATAATAAAACTCTTTTAAAAGATTGAAAAGTATATTCTGAAAAGTTTATGTTATCCTGAGTTAACTGTATCAGTGAGGTAACTGAACAAAGGAAAAGATACTTTTTTTATCTGCAGAAAGCTGAGGTTTGGACTGAAGACTGGGAGGAATTACATAATGATATGACCACCTCTTATTAATCTTTGAGTTTTCATTCCTGACACAGTGCCTGGCATGTAATTAACATGCACATTTTGTTAAAGGAACAGATCCTTTATGTTTTCTTACTTCATAAGAAACCAGTAAAGAGATATAGATCTGTATATTCCAGAGAAATAACCAAGAGAAAAGGAAACCTTTTTTAAATTAGAACTTTCAAGGGTTTAACTGTAACCCTCACCTAATGCACTAAGCACACTACACTGTTTTTCTTTTTCTTATACTTCATTCAGGAGTGGATTTCCTTGGGTCTGTCTTCCCTTCCTTTTCCAACATCACTGTCGTTGTTGCTTTAGATCTGACCTTTGCAGTTGCCTTTTCTTGCTGTTGCTTTTGGTACATATCAGTGGGGTTATCTGGGTGGACAAATTGTAATAAGCAAGCTCTTCATTTCCGCTGCACCTTCTCGTTCATAATCCACATTTTTTCTACATAATCCACCTTTTTCTTTTTTTTCTGGCCAGTTGCTTCCTTCCCATGGGGAAAACTGAGAAGAATGACTTGCTCTCTCTCCGAGGCACAAGCTGAGAGTTCATCCTCTAAGGTGACGCTCAGGCTTTAAGCAGGCATAAATCAGATTAGAGTCAGAGAAAGGAGTAAACCACCTACATGGCATTGTATTTCCAGCAGACAAGATGCCATATCTTCCACATTTTTGTGTGAATATAGACCAAGAAGACTAAATCGGTTCCTATCATAGGGTAGAGAACAGACTTCTGCTTTGGCTGAACCAAAAACAACAATTGAATCAGCAATCAGCCTTCTAATCTTGCTCTGTGAGTGCTGTCAGCCTAGACCTGTCCTTGTGTATTTGAGGATGTTATAGTTCTTGGCTAACTTCCTTCATTGTAACATAGGGCATAAAAATGACACAAATTTATAGAAATCCAATGAAGAATAATAACAAATTCCTATAAGACTTTATGTTTTACAACCCCAAGGTTGCAAATGAGCTCCAGAGGATCTTTCTATATACATTTACAACAAAGTTAGCACTCAAGTAAGCAAAGCAATTATGGCATATATTTATTTTCTCTAAATGATTAATTAATTCATTCCACAAATGTTTGCGGAGGGTCTGCTACATGCAAAGCCCTGCAGTGAGAAGAGAGGGGATTTAGAGAAGGCAGCAGTTCCACAGCGTTCACAGGCAGGCAGGACTGTTGAGGGTGCTGCCACAGCTAAGCCTGCTGGTATCATAGACAGAACCTCCTGAAGAGGCTCTAAAGCTTTCCTAAACATATGCGTGAGGATTTAATTTGAGTCTCCAAGTCCCTAGGCTCTGATGCAATGAGTCCAGAGTAAATTAGATATGTAGGTTGAGGGAGAAAGTTACTAAGAATAATATTACCAAACAGCTACATTTTTTTTTTGAGCACTTACTTTGAGCAGGCACTTTGCTAAGCATGTTACATCGCTTCTTTTCATTTAATCCTCAAACATACATATCATTTAAGTCTTACTCTCCCCATGTTATAGATAAGGAAATAATAATAATGAGAGCTTAAATAATGTGCATGTGGTCACAGAAATAGTAAGTAATAGAGTCAGGATTAAAAAGAATGCCTTTACCTCCTGAGTTGGACTGGCAGTCACTTCTTGGCTTTTAGCCTGCCAATTGCACAGAAAGAAATCAAAGGAGAAAAGTGTGTAGGCAAAATGAGGTAGAATAAGAACAACTGAAGCCAGGAAACTGGTCTAAGGTGAACCTACCATGGGCCAGAAATCAACCCTGGGTAGATTTCATGACGCATCCACTGCCATTCACTCTTAGTTTTTTGTAGTTTTGAGTGTTGTGGGATTTATTCTGGCCGTGATCCATAATGATGACACAGTTGTTGGAATAGTTTTTGTCTCTTATCCAACAGTGCTTCTTAAAATGTGATATGCATATGTATCACCTAAGATCTTGTTAAAATGGAGATTCTAATTCAGTAAGTCTGGGTGGGGCCTGAAATTCTGCATTTCTGACAAGCTCCCAGATGATGCCAAAGCTGTTAGTTCCAAGACCACATTTTGAATAGCAAGTATGTATATTTTTCTTGAAGACCTACAGACAGTGGGTTCTCTTACTGTCTTTTTTCATCCTGTCTAATACAGAGACTTCAACACTGGAGCCATGGCACGGTCGTCTCCAGGGTTATGTCCTGGTGTCAACTCCTCAGAGGGATGTCAGGCAGGAGGTCCTGAGTGGTTTTCACTTTGGACCAAGGCTTTTCTTTGATTAGGCCATTGATCACTAGGCTTGTGTGCAGAAAATAGTTTGTGTGCAGAATTGAAGAATTGAACTATCTAAAGCCCTCAGGCACCGAAAGGAATTGGAAACATACCAAAAATCAGTATTAAAGGCAATAAGCTGACTTTGTTATTTAATAGCTTTGTACTACTCTAGGCAACATTGTCCTAATCTTACTATCTCAGGAAAACTCTCTCTAGGTTGCTTAAAACAGTATTCACATGAGGCTCTCATTTTTTTCCTCTAGAAAGCTTTTTTTTTTTTAAAGAGTTTTACATCCTAACCTGGATAGTATTTTGGTTGATGGGAAAATTCTGGTGCTGATGAAACCTTCTTCCATATAATTATGAGCCTGATAATAGTAACATATTGTCTATACCATACAATTTAGTAGTTAATTTTATCATATTCTGGACTATTCCCAACTACTCCAGATACGTAAACTTTGCCTTCAGAACTTGATTGATTGCTTCCTAGGTGGGCCGTTCATTATTTAACACCTATATCTAATCATTGGATAGGCTCTGGGGATATGATAATGAATGAAGCAAAAATTTTCCTGCTTTTCTGGAGTTCATATCCTAGTGAGAAGAGAGAGAAAATGTCAAGTAACAAATAAATGAAAGCAGTAATTTCAGATACTGATAGGTGCTTTGAGGGGTTTGAAGCCAGTTGATTGGAGAATTGAAGTAAATCCAGATGTCCAGCACAGAGAAGGCCTCAGTGATAGTGATTTTGAGCTGAGAGTTGACTTGAAATATAAGGAGCTCGTCGTGCAAAGATGGGAAGCAGAACAATCCAGGCAGGAGATGATATAGCAAACACAAAACCATTACGATTGTTGTCTGGATTCCTATAGCTCCTAGACTAATGTAGGGCCTATAGGAGATAATTGCTGAATATCAGAATGATAATCAACATGAGGAAAAAGAGAGAAGCCTTGATTCCCGGATGGGGTATGAAGAAAAGAAACTCTGTTTATGGCCACACTTGTGTTTCCTAGATTCACCAAGCTAAAATAGGGCCAATTTGTTTAGTGCATTTTCTTTTATTCAACATGTAGCTCAATGTGCAACTGGCCTGGCCGTGGAAATACAGACCCAGGAGAAGTAAGCATATGGCTAAAGGCTAAATAGTACAAGACATATATTCACCAGGCGTTTTATCTTAAGTTATAGGCTCCAGTCCACCACTAATTATCTCCGCAGGAGATGTGTTGAGGAAAAAAACAAATCACAAGATAAAGGGTACGGGAAGGGAAGATTCTGCATCAGATGTGAGAATCTGAACTTGACAGCATTGGAGTTTTCACATCTTTTGGGGTGAGTACTTCATGTCCTAAGCAATAAAATGTCTATACAGTAGTCCCTGCAGGGGATCTGCAGGGGATCCTTTTCAAGACTCCAAGTGGATGCCTGGAACCTCAGAGAGGACTGAACCCTACATATACTAGGATATTCTTTTTCCGTACATACATACTTATGACAAAGTTTAATTTACGAATCAGTAAGAGTTTAACAGCAATAACTGATTATAAAATGGGATCATTATACTGTAATACAAGTTAGATGAATGTGTCTTCTCTCTCTCAAAATGTCTTACTGTACTTATTTCTGGACTGAAGTTGACTATAACTAGATTAAGTGGCAGAAAACAAAACTGAGTATGATGGGGACCTGCTGTATTGCCATCCTCCTCCAACGCAATATGTTAAGGGAAACATTACTGGCTGGGGATTTGTGAGAACTGGGTTCTTTATTTCAGTTGGGCCATTAGCCAGCCAGCTGACTTGGGTAAATTATTAACCCTCTGCAAAAAAACCTTCTCATCTGTATAATAATAAAGTTAAATTAGATTATACTTAGAGTTTCTTCTGGTTCTAATGTTCTGTGACTCTATAAACTCAGCAAATGATTTCCGCTTCTAATAAGGGAATGCAACCATTTGGTAATGCCTGACTCAAGGTTAAAGAGGTTAACTCAGGTGATATTGCAGTGGAAGTAGTTGAATGTAGTTGTTTGTAACAAGGGTTTAGTATTAGACAGAATGGCATCACAATTTTTATTAGATGTGGTTCTTGAGATGTTTACTTAATGGCTGTGAGCCTCAATTTCCAGGTCTGTAAAATAGGGCTATCAATACTTTTTAAAAGGTTGTACAAGGATTGGATACAAGGTTTATACATAAACCGCAATGTCTAGCATTTTTTAAGTGTTCAATGCCTTGAGACTGATGTTATTATTACTATATTACTGTTATTATTGGCATTACTTGAATGAAATTTGAATCTCATCTCCCTATTTTTGAACAAAATAGCAACTGATAAAAATTTAAAAGGGATGTTGGTAAAACTTGCCCTGGGTAAAACTCACTCTTGCACAACTCTGATGTATATTTCAGAAATCACAAATCGCCTACTACCTAGGCTAGTTGAACAGGAGTGTCAAATCTTCATTCTGAAAATCAGGATCAGGATCACATCCTTTGCCAGCCATATTCAGACCTCGTTGTAGTCAGTTTTCTTGGAAAAGATCAGGAAACACACTATTTCTCACCCATGTGAGAATTTTTTTTGGCAGTAGAGGGTTGAGTGGATACTGTAAGAATGTGCTGTCTGTGGCAAAGAATCCCAGCCTGGCCTCAAACTCATGGCCTCAGGATCCTCCCATCTTAGCCTCCCTAGGGAAGCTTCTTGATAAGCAGCCTGGGGATTACTCCCTTTTAAGTGCAAAGGAGCTACCAGGCACATCCTCCAAAAAGGGGAAAAATAAAAGTGTCCAGCTGTGTCAGCTTCCTGTGACCTAGGATTCAAAGTCTGGCTGTCTGGTTCCACTGGCTGCATACAGATTCCTCTGGTTCCTCACAGTGGGGACTCTGGCTCCATTAGCAGCCCAGTTTCAACAGAAGTGCAAATGGGGGCTGAAAGGTAACATTAGGAGTTTTGTGTTTTTGTTAGGCTCTTTTATTTTCCTGATTTCAATGAATAATCCCACTTTAGAGAAACACGTTTATATTCTCCCAGGAATAAGGGGGTCAACAATTGTTGAAAGGTGGGGGCCATGTTTACAAATCTCTGAACTTTCTTCCTACTCCCACCCCATCTCCTGCAATGCATTTTACCATATACAGCATCTAGCAAGCAGTCAGTTCATATTTTTTGAATAAATAAATGAGTGAATGCCATATTTTTTATCTTCTTCTACCCTTTCCCAGAAATTATAGCATGTTGTTTAAGAGAGCATCTCCCCAAACACCCTCCCCTCCAACCTCCTGGCACCAGTTCACCCTTTTATCATGCTGAAGGCAGTCTTGTTCCAGCGGCTCATCCTTCCTTTCATATCTGCATGTTTGCTGTTTTGTGTGTGTGAGGTGAGGTTGGGGTTGGGGGATGGATAATGAGATGTCTGGGAATTTGGCATTAAAAGAACAGGCTGGACATAAAAACCAAGTGATTAAACACAAGGTGGGACTAGAATTAATTATTAGGACCTGGGTTAGATCTGTTTGTATACCTCCAATTAGTGATTGTTATTGTAAGTTTCCAGCTACCAATTAATGTTGTAGGAGTCAACAACAGTTTTTCTTTTACTACCTTTTTAATATTTTCCTTTCTCTTATAAAGTGAGTAGGAAAGTGTTCTTTGCAGAAGGTGACAGAATACGCATTAGGTATAACATGCAACCTGTATCTAAACGGAAACAAAAGGTACAAAAATACTTTGACCTAAACCAACAAATAATGGAACCCCTTTGATCTACGCTCTCGTCTGTTTGGCCACTAGCTATTTTCTGTCCATTTCTACTTTACATTCCTCTGTTGTCAGAGAAGGATCTTCTGAATCTCATGGAACTCTTAAAAGTTGGTTCAATTAATATAAGATATAAGTTAAAGGAAAAATACAAATATATAAGAAAAAACTAACGTTAAGGAAATCAGCAAGAAATGAATCAGGTAAGTAACTTACGTTTTGAAAATGAGGGCAGTGACATCATTTTCAAATCTGGCCCTAATGGTCAGCTACTCTACGAAATGTAGGTGATTCACACTACACTAGTCAAAGGCCCAAGAATACATCATTTCAGTCTGTTACTGAGGATAAGCAGATAGTTTTTCAGTCCAATTAACTTCTCTTTCTTAGAAATTTCCAGATGAACTTTGACTTTTGACATACTGCTGTCTGCAGAGTCACTAGTACGTAGACCACGATTAGCAGCACCTTGAGGGAAGTCTTTGAATTCCTTTGCAATAATGATGCTTATGCATTCATTCAAAAAGTGTATTGAGTGTTTATTATATATAGATCAGGCACAGTGTTAGGTACTAGGAATGTAGTGGTTAATAAAAGAAGACTTGTAACCCACTATGGAATTCTAGATGTTGAGGGCAAAGCTGACAGCAGGCCGAACCAGCCTCCATAGGACAGTGTGGCTGAATCCTCAGCGGGGACCCATGGGAGAAGCAGGGAAAACTGTTGTAACACCGAGAACACACTCCCCACATTCATAGTCAGTCATATTTCTTGGGAAGTTTCTCAGGGTGCAAGATTTGGTTTTCAAGCACCAAAGTGCCTATAGTGAAGGCAGCTGCCCTCAGAGGGACCCCTGAGAGGCCCTGTAAGGGAAACAAGGGGGGAGGTATGGGGAACATTCAGTAAAAGACCTTGCAACATAAAGTACTTCTGGGAAAAGGATTTGTCTGGCTAGATCAGGCCATCCCCAGGTCATGTGGGACGCCCAAGCCACTCCCTTGCAGTTTTGTGAAGGGTTGTTCATAGATTACTAGAGGTCCAGTGGCTGCCCACTGAGGCTGGAGAGGGGACAGTACCTGTCTAAATAGAGTTCATACCCAGGGGCTGAGGGTACCCTTATCCCCTCCTAAAACCCACCATAATTAGAAAGCAATTACTGTGGTAATTGGTTCTATATATATTGATGTGTTTGGGGGGCATTTTCAGCTATTCGTATTTTTATTTGATCTGTTTCGCCTCTTCCCTTAGAGAGCAGGGACTCTGTCTCTACTTCTTTACAACTCCCTGTGGGTGTTGTGATAGAGTCTGCTCACAGTGGGTTCATGTTCAATTCTGACCATGGTAAGGTGGATGAGTATAATTAGGAAATGCTAGCTCCCAGGCTTTACTGGTCTGTGAATTCTTTTAGACGGTAGAGTAGAAAAAATAACTGTGATTCCTTCAAAATTCCCACAGTTCTCTTTCTTCGGGGGTAATTAATATGTGGGGATCTGTATAGAGCATATATCCTGCATTCCTTGGGCTGGTAGGGATCGTTAATGATCTACAGTTAAACATAAAGGCAAAATGAAACTGAAGAAAATCTCTTTTGTAATTCAATAAGTTATTGTTTCTTAAAAATGCTCATACTTAGTTATTTAACGAACATGTACTGAGTATCTAATGTGTGCACGTTTTGGGCAAACAACACCATACAAGAGTCATGATCCCTGCTCTATTAGAGTGGACATGAAGGAGACATAATATTAAGAAGTAAATAAAGAATGCACAAAATATTACGAGTGTTGAATGGGCTATGAGGGTAATGAATAGGGTATTATGATGGGTAACAGGGGCAGTAGCTCCCTTTAAAGAGGGTGATCAGTAAAAGCTTGGCTGAGTAGCACTTATGCCAAGATGTGGATGGAGAGCTGGAGGACAGGCGTCCCAGGACGAGGAAATTGCCATTGTAGAAACCTGTGGTGGAAAAGGGTGGTGGAGTTGGGGGAGGGTGAGTGAAGGAACAATGGCCTGGCTGGAGGCTGGGAAGGCTGAGGATGGCCATGCAGGGCCACACAGACTCCAGCTAGGATACTGGGTAGGAAGCCACCAAGACGAATGCACCTCTTAGGTTTATGTTCTTTAAGACCCTCCTGCACTGGATGGAAAATGGCTTCAGAGGAAGCCAGAGTAGACACAGAGACACCAGTGAGTGACCTAAAGCAGTAATCTTGGCAATGGAAAGAAGACATAGAGGAGAAAGAACAGATCTAGGTTTGTTTAGGGGGTAGAGAAACTTGGCGATAAAGTAGGACTTGGAGAGGGAAGAGCAGAGGAAGAGGAATCAAAGAATTCCTAGATATTTACTTGAGTAACTGATTACGCAGAACTGCCATTTACTATAATAATTTCAGAGCCGGCAAGAAGGAACAAGTTAGGGGAGAGTGAGCAATAAAGAGCTTCATGGAGGCCTGTCAATTTTGTGTTCCCATAGAGACATCTAAGGGGAAAAGGCAAGGACGCCATTGGATATGCAAGTCTGGAGCTCAGAGGACAGGTCGGAGCTATAGATGCAAATCTCTGAGTTCTGGAGAGTTCAGCTAGTATCTAAATCCCTGGGGATAGATGAGCTTACCTAAGGAGAAAGAGAAGTAGGCTCAGGACTCAGCCCTGAGTTGTTCCCACCGTTAGAGGTAAGATAGAGGAAAGGTGGGGGTAGGGGGTGCCGCAAAGAAGACTATGAAGAAACAGTCGGGAGATAGGAGGATCACAGGAGGGTTGCAGTGACAAAAGGAGTGAGCAGCTGTGTCTTGTCTTGCTGACAAGCAGAGTGAGATTAGTAGGTCAAGCCTACTAATTATTGCCAAGTTCACATGAAGAATCATAAAGTACTATAACTGCAAAAGCCCTGAGAAATAATTATGATGGAAATAGATATGCAGGAGTTTACAATTATTAGTATTTTTGACATACACTCTTTTTCTTACCACCCTGTGAAGTGAGAAGGTAGGTTACATTTTATGACTCTGGTGAAGGCACTTGGTGAGTTTTGGTCAGTCATGAAGGGCACCTTGTAGAACAGAGCTTTGTCCCTCCAGGTGTCTCCAAGGTGAGTGTGCTGTCCCAGATAGGAGGATGCTGGCAGTAGGACCAGTCCCCACAAAGGACATCTGTTCATGGACCCTGTGTCCTTGCACTGCAGCTCTTTCTCTCTCATCTTCTGGTAGCCCAGCACCTGCTACTCCATAGGGCAGAACTGAAACTGGAACCCAAGGCTTCATAATTCATCACCCTTCCCTCCCAAAGCAATGCATTTGTTTTCCCTTCTGCTAAAAGCCAGGAGAACTCCAGGGCCTTGTCCCACTGCCTGAGTGTGTCTTTGGCTTCTGGATCTGCCCCAGGATAAGCACGTCTTCCCGTGGGGATGCCATATGAAGTGTGGTCATCCAGGGAACAGTTTTATTATTACTAGTGAATATTAACATGACAGCAAACAAAAGAAAATCCTTACTCTGCCCAGTTCTCACCATGTCACCCCACCCTGGGAAGAGTTCCATTCCATACATACCTACAGCTCAATGTGACTGAGTGCCAGGCCCTATGTAAAGCATTAGGAATATATTGATGTATAAGAACTACATCTGCCCTCAAGTTGCTCACCAAGTCTTTGTAAAGAGTCCAGGGAACCAGAAATTACAATGAGGTATGATAGGGGCTACCAGAGACCTGGGGAAAGGAAGCACCGAAGAGGAGGCTCCGGATCCAGATGGGGCAGGATTGAGGAGAACCTTCCTGGCAGGAGTGCTGCCTGCACTGAATGACACAGAGGGTGAGGGAACCTCAGGCTGACTCTGGGAAAGAAGTTCCAAAAAGGAAAAAGGCACATGAACCCCTGGGCTGTGAGAAAGCGCCATCCACCTGGCCAATGTGGGGAATGTAGGGGAAGTGAGGCTGGAGAGAGGCTGGGGGGTGGGGGGGACAGGTCAAAGGGCCGGCCTGCCATGCCCTCTTGTCTGATTTTATTTTCAAGTCGCTTGAGAGCTGCTAAAGAATTTCAGCAGGAAAAGACGTGTTCTAATTGTGCTTTAGAAACATACATGTAATGACAGTGTGGAGGATGATTGGGAGATGTGAAAATGAGAGAGAAATGTACCAGCCAGGAAAATTTTGGAGTAAACCAGGTGGGAGCTGCTGAGGGTCTGGATGAAGAGGGAAGAAATGTCTAGTGGAAAGTGGCTCTGAGGGTAATTGAGGAAATACCGTCAATGGGTCAATCTGGATGTGGAGGGTGAGGATGTGGTGGCCCATAGCAGTGCCCACCTGTGGAAATCTCCTAGGGAGACATACATGGAAAACTTGTGGGTTCTGCGGGAACCCCCTCAATGATGGCACAGTAAGAATTAAAGATCTTTCACCCAGACATGAGACTGGTTGACTTGGATTGTTGGGCAGCAGAATTACTGCCTTTTTTGACAGTACAATTTGTTTCTGGATGCTGATGTGTCTGGGGATGCCAGAGGCGCAGACTCACCTTCCTGGGGTGTCTACCCCAAGCTCCGGAGCTGCAGGCACACCTACCTTCTTGAGATGTAAGGGAGGAATGGGGAACCTACATACTCCCCTGTATCCTTAGCTCACAAATAACCTATGTTTTGGCCGTGACTCCAAGGAGAAGCACCTAAATCCTAGCCCAGCCATTATTCAAACACAACCTAGAACCCAGACCTTGAACCCAGACGGCCTAGCACAAGAGAAAGGGTCAGTGGCGATTGTTTTCTAACTCCAGTTTTCAGATTCACTGTAGTAAAGATCCCAGTGATTTATCCATTGAAAGCCATTTGGGTAGAGATAAACCAGGGACGTGGGTGAAAGACCGACAATAGGCAAAGGGAAGTTTCGGGTTTGTGAAACATACTAATACCTCCCTGCAGTTGCTAGCAGTCATGTTTGATTCTTGCCATTTCAAGCATATGTTTCCTTGTTATCTTTTAATTGGTTTTTGTTCTAAATTTAACACTAAACGGTCTGTGATGTTAGTGATGTGAGCCTGGTGCATGTCAATTCCAGGGACATGTGAGACATCGGGACCTTATCATGCCCTGTCTCTCCTCCCTGCATCCCACCACCTGCATTAAGAAGCTGGAGATTGCTCATTTTGCCCTTTCCTGTTTTCATGTTTATAGATGTTGGGTTCTGGGGAACAAAGGGAGAGGAGTAATCTAAAATCCGAATGATATCACCGGAAGCCGTGTATGACGGCAGGTGAATGCCAATAGATTGAAAGCTGGTGTCAGCAGGCCCGGAATGCATGAAATCCTGCATCCAGAAAGGGATTTCAGAAAGTGTTGAAAACAACTGTGAAAAATCCAATAATCATGTGTTCTGGAGGCTGCTGGGAAAGTCTGCTTTTGAAGATCTTGTATATCTGTCATGTGGAAGGGGAACTGATGCAAAGAGGGGAGGAGGGTTTGGTAGTTAGATACCCAGCGCTTGCCTGACTATCAAACAGATGACTTAAAGCCTCTGAGCCTTAGTTTCTTCATCTGCAAAACAGGATAATGAGAATATTTTGAGGACTAAGAGTCATAAGGCTGGTAGAGCACCTGACCCATAGTAGGTCCTCAATAATGGAACTATTAGGGCATTTCCCAAAGTGGGCTCAGTAGCACCTTAATAAAATGCTCTGCAAGGAGTGATTTTCATGTCCAAATTATTTTTGACCAACACTGTATGTTATATTTTTTCCTTGGATACTTGTAATAAATATTAGAATTTTAAAGGTGTTTCAAAGGTTTACAAGAAACCTGCTAATTTTAACTTAGATTTTCCCATTATATCACAGCATGAAATTTTTTTTTATCTATTTGTAATTTTGAGTAATGACATTAAAAGATCCTAAAAGACAAAAGTTCTACAAACCTACTTAGAAAAATTCTGAGTTTTTATTGTTATGCATCTTCTAATAAAAGGAGAGCTTTCTTTTTAACCTCCTGTATCCACATCTGGCACCAAATCCTTTCATTTCTTCTAAAATACCCCCTGGATTGCTCCTTATTCTCTGTACACAGTCACTAGCTCAATCTGACCCCTAGACCTCCAAGGTTGCACTGTTGTTATTTGCCTCTGGTCTACCATTCATTCAAACTTTCATCTGTTGTAAGTTGTTTCACTGCCTCAGTTTAACTCAGTTTAGTGTCATTCCTGTGTAGCTTCTGGCCAAGGCAAGAAACCTGCTTGCTTCCTAACTTACTTCAGGCCTTAAACTCCTGGTCTGGTTCTTCAGGACTCCATTCAGTATGGACCTAGCCTATTTATGTAAATTAATGTTCATTCTTTTTCCAGTTAAAATCTCCATAACGCAGAGTTAAACTTTGTAATGACCTCTATGGCCACCTTCACCTCTGTTTCTTTGACCTTATCATCTCTGCCCTGAATAATCCACACTGTTTCTAACTACTCATTCAGGGAAGCCTGCACATTCTTCAGAACATAGTCCTTAATGAGGCCTTTGGCGACTTCTCCGGCCCTCACTCATGTCCTCTCTCCTCCAAAGTCCTGTGATACTTACAATCTCTACCACATAATTTACGACTGATTGATTACCCTAGAGTCAGACAAACCTGGATATAAGCCCCAGCTTTTCTGCTGATAATTCTGTGACCTTGGGCAACGTAACAAACCTCTCTGTTGCCCAGTTTTGTTATCTCTGAAATAGGAACTATTTTAGCAGCAACCGCTGAGGTTCATATAGAGAAGTGATAATGCTGAATTTCACCCTTCCCATGAGACTTAGATAAGACTCATGATGCCCCCTTGTTTACCTAAAATATAGCCAGTCATACTCTTCAAATTCCCATTCTTTGCCTTATAAGTCATCAGCTAAATTGTTTGTCTCTTCTAGTTAATCAGAACCAAATGCTTGTGAATCAAATGTTAGTTCAGCTTTTCTTCTCTCCCTTAGCTTGAGCTGTGTGTAGTGACTCCTGAAATTAGGCTGGCTTCAGGATAAAACATTCTCTTATCTACTATCCAGTCATGATGCTTCCCCACAGCAGATTCTTTTTAGCCTTGTTTACTTCTGTCTATACAAGTTACAAACACTTTTTGTTCAACTCTAGGGATGCTTGCAGACTTTATCAGAGCATTCTGTCAAATTCAATGACTCCCTTACCCTACCCCAACAATAATCCCTTATAATAAAGTTCTCCTAAGTCCAAATTTGTTTTTTATTTGACAGAATATATGCAAACTGTTTAGCAGAGTGCTGGGGACATAGAAAATGTTTGATAATGAGCAACTGTTATTATTACTATTATCACGTGTGTGTTTGTCTTGCAGCCCACATAGATTGTAACTCCTCCCTTTAGAGCTCCCACAGTACCCAGCCCAGTGCTGGGCACATGTATTGATGCACATGCACTGACTGATGAACTGTTGGCATCAGGAGGCCAACAACCCAATGTGATCCTACATTTGTAAAGAAAACCACAGACAGTATAAAGGACATTTAAGCTCTGTTTAGGGAAAGAAGATGATCAAAGAAGAACTGAGATCACTGCCTCATGTAATCTTAATAGGTAATGGAGAGAACATGGCAACCCCGTCTTCCTTCCATTCTCTCTGACACATAAAATTACCTTTAAACAGAAGAAAGCAAAGAAGCCAAGTAAGAGAATTGTTGCTCAAAACAGGGAGAAAGGGAAGAGAGAAATAGGCAATTTTGATAGAATTTCATCTTCCAGCAGGGGAGAGCAAGATCTTCAAGGATACCTGTTACCTGCAGGGGTGAGGAAGACCTTCCATGGGATCATGGATGCTAGAGAGAAACTGAACACATGCTAGAAAGCTGTCCTTTTCTCTTCAAATATGGGGGAATATTATATTCTGAAAAGTAGAGGTGATTAAACATTATATCCCTCCCATGCTTGACTTGTGAAAATAGAGAATGTAGTAATCACAGAGAACTAAAATGAGCTTGCTATGAGAAAGCCATGATAGCAAGCCTCATATTCTTTGTTAAAACTACTTTTAGATTTTTAAATTCCTTTGGCTAAAGAAACCCTATTCATTCCACCATCCCCATGTGTTCCTTACCATTATGGGAGGTTGTGCGGCCTAGCGGTTAAAAGCAAGGCCTTTGAAATCTGTGCGACATCAGTTCTCTAAGCTTCATCTTAGATATCTAGAAAATGGGAAGGAGCATACCGGCCTCAAAGAGCAGGTTTAAGAATTCAGTGAGAATGGGTATAATACAGCATTTATTTGTAAATGAAAAGTCAAGGGTCAGCAAATTATGACCTGCAGGCAAATCTGGTCTGCTGCCTGTTTTTATATGGCCCTCAAGCTAACAATGGGGTCTACCTTTTTAAATGATTAAAAAATAAAACTAAGAAAGAAAAATAATGTGATGTGCCATGGACATCATAAATACATTTTAGCATCCACAAATAATGTTCTATTGAAGCAGAGCATGTGCATGTGTTTACATAATAGCCATAACTGTGTTTGCACTACAAACGCACGGTTGAGTAGTTGCAACAGAGACTGCATGGTCAAAAATATTTCCTATCTGATTCTTTACAGAAAAATTTTGCCAACTTCCACCATAGACGATAGCTCTTGTTATTAAGGATGCTTGTACCCTTGAGCTTATCTCAAAAGCTTCCTTCTCAATGAATCCTCCCTTGCTTCTCCTGATATAATCTGGTTCTTATTTGATATTTTTTTAAAGAGCACCATCATTTGTCACATAATAGCATTTTGGTCAATGGCAGACCACATATGTGACGGTAGTCCCATAAGATCATAATGTAGCTGAAAATTCCTGCGACTGAGTGACGTAGCCGTTGTAATGTTACAGCATCATGCGTCACTTTCATGTCTGTGGTGATGTTGCTGTAAACAAAACTGTGCTGCCAGTTGTATAAAAGTCTAGCACATGCAAGTATGTATAGTACATAATACCTGATAATAAATGGCAGTTAACGGTTTACATATTTCTGATACTATACTTTTTATCATTATTTATTTTTTTTGAGACGGAGTCTCGCTCTGTTTCTCAGGCTAGAGTGCAATGGCACCTCAGCTCACCGCAAGTTTGGCCTCCCAGGTTCAAGCTATTCTCCTGCCTCAGCCTCCAGAGTAGCTGGGATTACAGGCGCCCACCACCGCGCCTGGCTAATTTTTAGTAGAGATGGGGTTTCAGCATGTTTGCCAGGCTGGTCTCGAACTCCTGACCACGTGATCCACCTGCCTTGGCCTCCCAAAGTCCTGGGATTACAGGGCTGAGCCACCACGCTCAGCTGGCCGAGTGTACTCATTTTTTAACAAGTTAACTGTAAGACAGCCTCAGGCAGGTCCTCCAGGAGGTAGTTCAGAAGATGACATTGTTATTTCAGGAGATGACAGCTCCAAGCATGTTCCTGCCCCTAAAGACCTCCCAGTGGGACAAGACATGGAGTGGAAAACAATGCTAATATATGTGTTTGTGTCTTAGTTTTTAATGAAAAGTTTAAAAAGTTAAATAAAAATAAAAATTTAAAACAGAAAAAGGCTTATAGAACAGTATATAAAGAAAGAAATATTTTCTTATGGCTGTGTAATTTGTGTTTTAAGCTCAGTGTTATTACAAAAGAGTGAAAACAACATACATGCAAAGGCAGAGGCATTCCGTTGTGTGGTTTGTTTGACTCTAGACTAGACTTCAGTAGCCTTGTTAATGTAGGAATGAAAATTAAATACAGAATCCTATATAGCTACAAGCCTCGGAAATAGAGTTTATGATATAATATATCTGAATGGCTTATTTTCTGTATTTTTCTGTGGGTTTGTGATTCCAGACTTAGGCAGGGGAAAGATACCCCCAGGGTGTTGCTGATACCTAGGAGGGAAAGGCTTTTTCTCTTCTCTGTGAAAATTAAAAACAATCTAGAGATCTTGGCACTCTCTTAGTACTAATAGCTAAGTGTTATGAACAGTTATTCAAGATGCGGAATGGAGGTCTTCGGAGGCTGTCATCTATATACCATTCACCCCATGTGAGCCCACGTGAGCACCATGCAACTAGTGTTACATTTCAGGGAGAATCTTTTGTAACTAAAAAGGTTGGCTTGGGGAATCAAAACTTAATTCTCTTCTGCTAGTGTAGCATTTTTATTTGAAGGAGCTAAAGCTCAGGATGGTCAACAGCATCTTTTTTGACCCATTTTCCCCTTAATATGAATTAAAGGGTCACCCAACTCCTAGAGAGATTTGTTGCCAGCCTTGAGTATTTCTTTGGAACCACAGGCATCATGTCATTCTGAACAAGCATGCCTGCAACAATGAGAATGTCTGAGATGCCACCATTATGCAAAACAGCCAAATCTTTTGATAGATCTCATGCATCAAAACTTTATATGGAAGCCTATTGTCACCAAATAGTTGTGCATTTAACATCATCTTTTCCTTTTGTCTTTCTCATCCTGTGATGCTGCTGGGGACTGGGTAGCTCCAAGCTGGAAGTAGAGTTCATCTGGGCTTGTACTCTGCTCCCTCCTGCCAGCACAGGCACTCAGCTCGCTGCTGTCAAGAGACCTGGACTGAGTCAAGGCATCTTCAGCTACGTTTTGGGGGGCAAGTGGTGGAGCCTTTCCTAATCCTACTTTCACCCTCTGGGCTTGGCTTTGGTTTGCCACCAGTTGTGGGAGACTACTGGTCCCTTTATGATGCAGGAACTGACCTCACAGCTACCTTGGTGGGCTACATTCTTGCAGACATGAAGCCTACCGATTTGGTCTTTATTTACTACTAAATGCTCTTCTCTGTCTCTAGTGTATAGAGATTCTTGTTTTCTTTCTGAGCATTGCCCTCTTTTTTATTCATCACATGTTTATACCTCCTGGTTGCCAACACTATGCTGGTAATAAGGATAATGGTGACGAATGGCTACTACCAGTGCGAGCTTATATACTAGAAGCCATGCTAAGGGCTTGGCATGTATTATCCCATTTAACCTTTAGAATAACACTGTGAGATGAGTTCTGTTATTAACCCATATTACAGATAAGCAACTGAAGGCCAAAGAGGTTAAGCCTCTTATGATACCTCAGAGCTTTGAATTTGAACTCAAGGCTGACTGCCTCGTGTCATGAGATAAGGAATTCCAGGTGAAGACATCTTTGCCAGCTGAGGGGGTGACTTGGGATATGATATGCTGCAGCCTCTGTCGTGGCAGCTTACTCAGACATGACAGGGTTGCTGCATTTTTCTGCTGCCTTCTCCTTCCTTTTCAGGGTCAGATGTGGGTCTGCTTTCCTGATTTCACCTGCTGTTTAACCTCAAGTGTCTCAGAGATTTGGTCTTCTCATACACCATGTCCTCGATGCCAATGGGTGTGCAAGCCTCTGCTGGCACATTGGCTGAGCACGGCCAGGTCTGTCTGTTTGCTGCTATGGCTGCTGCTCCTGCTCCTTAGTCAGCCTTCACCAGTAATTTCTTTAATAGAAAAGCTAACTGTATGTGTGTGTTGCACAAGAGAGTTAGATATTAAAGGGAGTCCTGGAGCAGATGCTTTGGAGGGCAAAGGAACAAGATAGCCATCTTTATTGGTGATCATAACTGCCAAGTGGGCCCTGCTATGATAACAGCCTCCACCTTCCTCAGTGACCACACAGTTATGCTGTTTTATGTTTGTAATTGTTTTAATATCTACTGTTGTTATAAGTGAAGGGAGGTGGCCTAAAACCACAGCACCTTCTTTTGGTTAGACATAATGATAAAGTTTTCTTCATGGCATTGGAATGGGATGAGTTGATACTGTAATCTGTTAACCCATACACACCTTTCCCACCATTGTCTGGAGGAGGGCATTCGATCTGGCTTCTCCTTCTGGCCCTCCCTGTGTTGTTCGGGTTCATCCCATTGAATGGAGCTGTCTGTAGGGGTGTTGGCATCTTCTCTAACTTCTCCAGGAAGTCTTTTCTTGACAAGAAGGTAAATTTACATGATTATGTAGATGTATTCTTTGGTCAAGTATATAAAAGTTTTCTGACTTGCATTATTTTCCCCTAAAGTAGGACTGACCGTATGGGGCTTTTTGTCTAGAAAAATTAAGGAAGCAAAGTGCTGATGAAGTAGTACTTTTGGTTACTTCTAGAATAGTTCAGACAAAAGTCATCAGAGTCTAAGTCAGTAGTTTTCAAATCAGGCCACTTATACCCTGGGGATTTGCACAGATGCTGGAATAGCTGTATAAACAATGGAGTCGTTACTTTTTACCAAACAGTAATAATATTAGATGCCTAGGAGTGTATTCTCCACCTTTGTCTCTCTTACATATTGGGGTTATTTATAAGATTTTTAAAAAGCGGTCTGACCATATTTAATAAATTGCTTTTGTCCAGGGTGGTGGAAGTCAACGTGATATCTAAAGATGGCTTAAGTCAGAATCACTCGGAGTGCCTGATAACATGCAGATTCTCCAGCTCCATTAATTTAGGGAAATACTGAGCAAATCAAGTTGTACAATAATAGAACTTTAACATTTGGCTGTTAAGAGGAAAATAGAACTCATTCTCTGAAATGTTCCCTCTGTTCTGGCATCCCTGGCAAGTGATTGACTGGTTTCTACATGAATACTTCTATACGAATACTTCTACTAGTCAAGGGCTCACCATCTCTAAGGCATCTCTCCTACTTTAAACCAGCTATAAACTATCACAAAAAAATTATCCTGAAAGAAATCAGATGTCTTCCTTTAGCCTTCCTCCCCAACCAAAGTATAATTTATTTTATTATTTATTTATTTATTTATTTTTTGAGACAGAGTCTTATTCTGTCTCCCAGGCTGGAGTGCAGTGGCAAGACTGCAACGTCCACCTCCTGGGTTCAAGTGACTCTCCTGCCTTAGCCTGCTGAGTAGCTGGGATTATAGGGGCACACCACCACACCCAGCTAATTTTTATATTTTTATTAGAGGTGGGATTTTACCATGTTGGCCTGGCTGGTTTCAAACTCCTGACCTCAAGTGATCTGCCCACTTTGGCCTCCCAAAGTGCTGGGATTACAGGCATAAGCCACCGTACCCAGCCCAAAGTAGATTTTAATACTTCCTCCTGTGTAAGCAAAAGGCCCTGTCTCATGCTGCTAATAACACCTCTTATCATATCATTGCCTGGTCTTCTATCTCCCCCACCCCTTGCAAACTGGAGAATGAGCAGTATTTCTTATTTATCAGAGTACTTTTCTTATTGAGCACTGAGCGCTGTTTCTGACACATGTTGGCACTCAGTGAAAATTTGTGGCTCAGTAAACTCTTCTCATCATGTCTCACTTTGGATCCTTATTCTGCCCTCTGAAAATACATAGAATTCATGTGATCCTGTTTCCATGTGACAACCTTTCAAATATTTAAAGAGAGAGCTGCTAAGTCTCTCTCCAAGTTTCCTTGTATCCATTCTAAACTCCCCCAGTTCCCTGCACTGGTTGCATTGTTCATATGACACTGGCTCGGATGCCCCACAGTCCTCACTGCCACAGTCACTCTCAGCAGAGGGCACCCAGAGGTGAACCAATGGCTGATATGTGGCTTGCCACAGCACCATTTCTCTGTGTCACTTTGGTCACCGTGCTCTTTTAACTCAATCTGAAATCCATCCCTTGGTCTAGCGGCCATGGCCCTCATATCACTGGTCTCTTCCTCTTGTTACCTTTGCTTTCCCCCATGTCCAGCTGTCTCTACCATTTGCAAATGGTATTTCAACCCAGTTAGAGCCACTGGAGTCTCTCTCACCAACCAATTTGGGTCGCAGCTCTGGGTGAAAGCATATCTCATAATAAGAGCTTCATTAAGGTTGGGAGAGGCAGCTGCAGAGACCAGTGTATTTTTAAACGAAGGGCACAGGTCACCAAGAGGTGAAAAGAGCCTGGTCCACTCAGCACATTTTAAAACTCAAGAGATGAGGACTAACAGGTGAGAGAACTGTGCAGAATCCCAAATCGCCACCAAGAGCAATGTCTATTTGAGCCTGTGGCTCCAGCAGGCAGGGGAGCAGTATAAATTTCAGTGAGGCAAAGCTAAATGGTAACGGACCTTAAGTTCTGTCAAATATAGTTAATTTGCAGGATAAATTGGTCAGGGCAGCAAGAGGATTTAACATCCAAATTCATTTGAAAAACAGAAGCCAGATGAGTGTCCAGAGGAAAATGGAGACTCTTACAACATTCCCTTGCCGGTTGGAGTAGTAGTATTATTGAATAATATTTTTATTAAAAATTTCTAGGCCATTTGGTAGTTAAAGATATTTATGAGCCAGCCTTTGCAGCATCTCAGCAAAGCATTGAATTTCCCGCTATAGTGCTGCAGAAGCCGTGAGAGACACCCACCTGCATAGACTCACATCAGGCACCCTCACACAGACACAGGTTGTATTGGAACATGCAGCTGAGTTTTGTACTGTGGAGCTAGGGCAAGTAATGGCGATTTGTCAGTTTTACCCTTTGTAGAACCATCCAGGGTTTCCCTGCCCTGTGCTCTTCTTGCACAGATTTGAAGGTAGGAAGAAAAGAGAGATGCTGAGGCAGGAGCTGCATCTTATAGGGAAGGAGAGGTAGAGAACAGACAGGCAGGCAGGGAGGGAGGGGTGCTCCGAGAGGTAAATGGAATCATAAAGAGAACATTACTGGGCTGATGGTTCCGTCCAAACTCAAGGGGCTTATAAGCACTCCCTAGTTGATAAATAAATGCTGCAGGGTAGATAGAGAAAAGCAGCACTGATTCCACTCTGCAGCTCAGTGGGGCTCTCAACATCAGCCGAGGCCCAGGCTGGTGCTGGACGTGCCTTCCTCTGCATGCTGTCTGCCTCGGTTTTGCTCTGCCACAGTTGCACGTCCTGGGCTATTCCCGAGACCTTTCCTGGCTCCTTCTTAGGGAGGACTAGGAAAGACAGGAGGTACTTGCTCCTGAGTGGTCTGGGAATGCACCCTTGGCTTCTCAGCTCAGCTTCCCAAGCAAGAAGAACAAGACAGGGCTGCAGGGGTGGGGTGTGGAGGAAGCCTTAATCTCCAGACAAGTGCACAGGAGGCTCTTTCCCGGCAGCATGCTGAGCATGCCCACTCACTCACTTTGTCTCTCTGCTAATGGAGATTTGGAAATAGCAAATCCCGCAGGTGTTCCTCATTTTCGCCTCTCTCTCCCCGTCGTCCTCTTCCCGCACTCCCTCTCCCCATGCTGCTCTGTCTGTGGACACAGCAGGGATAATCCAGCACAGCTCTCCGCATCCCGGAGCTGTGACTCTGAATCTCTATGTCAGGTTTATTTTGACTTTGACAAGAAGCTGCACACAGCTGCTGCTCAGCAGCAGGACGCCGATGGAGCCAGGAACTTCTTTTCACTTCCCACTGCCCATAAACCCTGGGAGGAAGCTGAGGGGATGGACTGCAAGCCCCTACACAGCCAGCAAGTGAGTCCTCACAGGCTCTGGGTCAGGGAAGGGTTCCCTAGCCAGTGCCACAATGTTAAAGGCTGTGGACACTTCAGTGTGTGGAATATGTTCTTCTAAATTCATGCCTATCCAGAACCTCAGAATGTGACCTGTTTTTCAAATGTAATGACATTAAGATGAGGTGATCCTAGACTAATTAATTTCAATGACTAGTGTCTTTATAAGAGAAAGGAGGGGGAGATTTGCACACAGACACACAGAAAAGAAAGCCACATGACAACTGAGGACAAGATTAGAGTGATGCAGTTATAAGCCAAGGAGTGCCAAGGACAGCTGGGAGCCACCAGAAGCTGGAGAGAGGCAAAGAAGGATATTTCCCTAGAGCTTTCAGAGGGGGTCTGGGCCTGACCGCACCTTGATGTTGAACTTGTAGCCTCCAGAACTGGAAGGGAAGGCATGTTGTTGCTTTAAGCGCCTGGATTGCTGATGACTTGTTATGGCAGCCCTAGGAAACTAAGAGGAAGGGATTTGATAAGAACAAGAGGCTTGCTGATTAGCTCTGAGTCACAAGAAAGGCATCTGGTGAATCAAAAAGGAGGAGTGTAGGAGGCAAATGAAAAAAATGGAATCAAGTAAACTCTAAATGGCCAAACGAAAGATTTCGAAATGTAGGTATAAGACGACGCACACACAAATTTACTACAATTCACTGAGACCAAGGGAGCTGCTGCAAAGTACCAAGTGCCCGGCTTTAAGGACATGCGGAGGAGTACGTCCTCACTTCACCCCGGGAATGCGTGGGACAGAGAAGCCATAAAGCCAAGCCCTGGCACAGAGAGGTCGGGCTCCTCTGGCCTCAGGCACAATGTACCAGTAGAATTAGTTCTGCCAGGAATGATAGGAGCAGAGTAGCTCTCAAAAAATATATAGGAAGAAAGGGAGGGAGAGAAGAGAAAGAAACACTTTATAGGGCATGCAAAAATGAGGGCAGCTCTGGTGTCAACTTGGTCTCCCATACGCCCCGACGTCTGTGCAAATGCTTTAGGAAAATCTCACAGAAGCGCCTTTGATTCCCGGCCTTGCCTAAGGCTCTGGGTTGTCATTTGAGGAATTTTAGGCTAAATCCCCTTTGCTTCTCTCCATCCCCATGTATTTCTTGAATGCTTCCAAGTGTGGGGCACTGGTTGAGAGCCATGACGACCCAAGCATAAGGCAGCTTCCTGCCCACTGGAACTAACAGTCTAGCAGATTAGAAGACTTCCTATGAGGACCGAAAGCTCTAGGACTTCACAGCAGTTCTTGGATTTAATTCTTGTTCCTCTT
Source organism: Cacajao melanocephalus (assembly GCA_963573385.1). NCBI lineage: Eukaryota > Metazoa > Chordata > Mammalia > Primates > Pitheciidae > Cacajao > Cacajao melanocephalus. The sequence continues at coordinate 420,117 of CAUYLG010073008.1, forward strand.
GAGACGCATGGGCTGTGTAGAGCTGGATCTCAGGAATTCTTACAGAGGTGCCTGCCTCGCAGAGCGATTTATTTTTTCTTTTTTACCCTGAGTTTATGATTCATAAAGGGATGCAGTTGGGGTCACAGCTACGTTTCAAAGGTTGTTTTTGTATTTTTATTATTCTCTTGCTAGATTCTACTATCCCATCATTTCTTTGACCCAACCTCTCTTTCCAAAAGGAATTGACCATGACCGAGCAGAAAGAAGCATACGGGAGGCTGTTTAGTCAATTTGCTGTTAAATTCACTGTTTCCATGCCAAAGCTGACTGACAGCTTTTGACAAAGATAAAGCACAACATCTACACCAAAACCTCAGTTTAAGCTAAACCTAATTAGCCAGGAACCTCTACCAGACCATTACTTGTTTAACAACTTGCCTATTAAGAAGGGAAAATCTTCAGAAAGTACCACCATATGTTATCGATCAATTTTTAAAAAGCTGTTTGGGGTATAGATAGCATTTTATTTCTGTATCCTAAAAAGCTGTTCGGAGTATAGATACCATTTTATTTCTGTATCCTACAGCTTCCAAATCCGCATAGTCATAACTGATGAATAAAATCATCACCTGGAGGCTCCTTGGGGAAAGGTTTAATTCTGTTTGGTAGGCAGTGCTTCATGAGGCAGGCAGGAAATTGGAAAACTGCGTCTTTACAAAAGAATGTCAACAGGGATTGGAGGGAATGTAAGCATTTTCTGGGTAAGTATCAATTAAACCAAAAATTCGTTTTTCCGGAAGGCACCTTTTCTTGAACATCCTGTTAATGGCATTTTGCAGAGGTGCCCTGTGGGTATCTGATGGCTGCTAATTATCTCCCTGGACCTTACAGCACCTACAGATACTGCTCTTGAGGGACTGGCTGCAGGGGATGATTATGACAAAGACTTCCTGCTATTTCCAGAAACTTCTTGAACAAATACCAAAGAACAGGGTCTGACGCATATAGTAACCTTAATTTTGGAACAAAAAGTAAGGGTACATTCTGACAAAAGATTTGTTTTCAACTTGCGCAAATTCACTTGTAGGAAAGGACAAGAACATAAACTCATTGGACCTGAGACTATTTCTGGATGTGTTGGACAGTTGTGAACCGCTAGTTTTTCCATTATTTAATCCCAGAGGAAGGTGTGCTTACTCTGAGTTGATGAGTAGTGATGAATGTGAAGCTGGAGACTGGGAAGGGCTGTTGTGTGCCGACTGAGACTGGGCAGCATAGAAAAATTGCAGAAGGTGCAGGTTGGTTCAGATTGGCTGTCTCTTGCTAACACAGCCACTGCCTTTTTTGTTGATTATGGGGAGCGCAGATGGCAAATCCCAGTATGACTGCAAGCACTGTGCCTCCCAGAGCTACATCCAGCTGCTCCCGCAGGGAGAAGTTTCCCTTTCACCCCAGCTGCTCTTTGGTACCCAAGGTTTCCCTGACCCAGGACACCAGATGTACCCTTTGCCATCTTGTGACATTATTGGCTACAACGTTCCCAGATTTTCTCACCACACTGAACCACACTGTCTGCTCTTCAGCACAAGACCTGGCTGCTCCCTTTCTTAAGCTTAAGTCCTCACATCCCAAGGGAATAAATGATCTTCGAGATGTGTTTGTATGTTTTACAAAATTTGCAAAATGAACTTTTTGCGGTCTTTCCTCAAATCTCTGCAACTAGGTTATCTTTGAAGAATTTCTATTTGCACCTGAAGGTAGTGGAACCCACTCTGGATTGATGCCCATCTTCTTAAAAGAACCTAGCAAATTTCAAAGAACCCAGGACAGCAATGCGTCAGATGAATTTAAACCCAGCCTATCTAGTTAGTACCTGCAGAATAGAGTGTAGTCATTTTGTATACAAGTCATTAGACATGATTTATTAATTCAACAAACACTTGTAGTCATTGAATGAATATTTGTTTAATGAATTGTTGAATACATTAGTGTAGATTACATATTAGGCACGTGGGATGTTATAGTGGAAAACAAGGCATAATTTTGTTCTTCAAGGCGCCTGCCATCCGATGGTGTTGGTGGTGAGCAGAGCAGGTAAGTGAACAGGCATTTAGAGAATAATTTAGAAAGCACTCTGTATGTCCCAGGCTTGGTTCTAAGCTGTCTTTGCGAATTATATTAGTTAGCCTTTCCTACATTCTTACTAAGTCAGCTCAGTTATGATCTCCAGTTTATGTATGAGAAAGTTCAAACCCAGAAAGATTAAGAAATTCACCCCAAATTACACAGTTAGCAAGTGGTAAGGTGAGGGATCAAACCCAGGCAGTTTGCTCCAAGCTGTGGGCTTGGAGCGAGAGAAGTGGATGGTGTGGGGCTAAAATGAATGTAAATTTCACAAGATGAGGTGATTGGGGAGAGAGAGGGAGGGAGAAAGAACACACCAGCAAGGAAGCTGTAATTTCTGACTTGAACAACTAGGAAGTTAGCAGTGCATTTTGCTGAGCAAGGACCTGCGTGAGGAGGAATTATTGCTGAGGAGAGTGTGGAGGAATTGATGACCACAGTTTGGGCCATGTTGAGTTTGAGTTACCTGTCAGACATGTAAGTGGACGTCCAAGCAAGCATATTGAGGTTTTGTTACTTGCGAGAGAGATCTTGGCCAGGGATGTAGAGTTGGCTGTCGTCAAAATAATGCCTTCTCCTTTCTTCTTTATTGTTTGATGTGTTAGTAAAGGCCTAGAGAACTGTTTACAAATGCTTTGGTTTTATTCTTTGTGTTTACTTTTCGTAAAAATGTAAACCTAAGATCATGACTTAGTGTATTCACTCTAATAAGTTCATGGATATATGGAGATAGATACGTAGGCAAAGACGTCTCAAAGGTAAAAAAGACACAGTTCCTGACCCCAAAGCACTTATTATTTCATGTAGAAGTGCAGAAAAAGATGGTCAGTTTATGCCCTATCTTCTTTTCCCTAATTATTAATCTTTTGCATTGTGTTTGATTCGAGCGCAGAGAGTACATCATCATGGCAGGTCTCGCACTTCATTTTAAGTCCGTAGTGACCTCTCTGTCCAAACACATGATGGAACATCCCAAGAGACTGATGAGAGCCCAGGTGGCTGGACTTCTGTGTGAATTTTGATGACTCTAGGACATCTGGCTTGAACAGTAGATTGGGTGGGGGTTAGGATCCTGGAATGCAAGATTTTGGGGGGCTTCCGGGTGTGGCTGTGCTTCGTTTGCCCCACATCAAGTCTTTCCTGTGGATCCTAAGCTGCCTCCGAAAGCTGAGATCTGATTAGTTTGCATTTGATTTCTTTGCTGCCTAATGAACTGCTTCTGTAGTTCTAGCTGTGATGTCATTAACATCTCATTGCCTTGGGCACCAACTCAGGAGAGAGGTTCTTAAGCAGCCTCAGAATCCTACAAGAATTGTACCAATTTACTTCATAACAGCTAATTCACCTCATGGCCTGTCAGTTAACCACCAGAAGAGCGGACCCTGCTTGAGAATGGGCCGGTCACTTTTGTCACCCTCATGTGCTCCCGAATCTAGGTGGGCCACTATGGACATGCCTAAGGCCATGTGCACATCCGCAATGACATGTTGAGCTTTAAGGATGCCAATATTCTCATACATAACACAATATTCTATTGGGGAAACTCATCCACTGTATGCTGTAGGATACAGATTTAGCCTAAAGCAAATGGCATTTATTTATAGCAAACTGTATTTGCAAAATGCTTTGCAGTTTTAGGATTGTTAACTCCATTTCAGGTTGGATGTTCTTCTATTTGTAAGAAAGTGAAGTGTCCTGACTGAACTCCGGAACCTTCCCTGAGAACAGTGGAATGAATTCTGCAAACAGAGGTGGGAGGGCGTCACACCTGGGTGTTCTTTATCAGAAGGCACCTTTGTCAATTGTAAGATTTTGAGACCTTAATTGTAGCTTATTTCTTCTGTCCAGAGACAGTGTTCTTATTGGACTAGAATCTTTATTTTGCTAAAAGACAGCATAGTGTCTCCGACCTCTAGAGCATTTCTACCCAGACTCTAGAGGGTAGTGGAAGAGGTAAGATGCCCCAAAGAACTGTAACAGGTGTGAGCAGTGGAGGGGGTGAGCCACTGATCTACAAGGAAGTAAGGCGGAGTCTCCTTTTCAACCCCCCATGCCCAAACCTCCCCCACTGTTCACCCCCACACACAAGGAGTTAAAAGCAAGGGTCAAAGGTCAGCCTTTCCTGAAGCTTTTAGGACCTGAACTACTCTCACTTACCGCAGACATGATGGTTATAGGTGCTCTCTTTGGACTAAGGGAGATTGATCTGGGCTTTCACCGCAGGACTCCATCATTTTAAAGAGTACTTCCCAATTGTGTCTTTAACTGCACATAGGAAATGCATTTCTTCTTTGAAAAATCTCCCTCACACACACATCTCTATTCTTTGCTGGAACCTGAATAGATGGCTTTTGGGAGCCCGCTCCTCGTCACTCCTGTGCAAATCCAGCTCCTCTCCAGACAGCTCCATCTTGCATGGCGAGGGGACCAGAAGGGCAGTAGGTCTTGGCCTCCAGCAGGGCTCTTTTCAGATGGACCTGAAGGTTTTCTGGTAACAGAAAATAGGATTCTGAATTAAAACAAGAGTTTGGTGGGTTCCCACCATGGATTTCTATATCCTTCCCATTCCTCTCTACTCCCTAACCTTGCCAGGTGTCTAGAACTGAAGGGTTTTGAGGGAGATTCGCTGCATCTTGATTTTAATTGGGATTGCCAGAAAACAGGAGCAAGGGGAGCAGCCTCTCCGATGTTTACAGCTACGACAGGACCCGGTGATGGCGAGCAGACGGCAGGGAGGCCCTCGGACTCTCAGCTCCAGGCTGTTTGTCATCGCAGCGCCCTCTAGTGGCCGCATTTGTCATGAGAGCGGTACACGCTTAGTAATGAGGGAAGCGGGGCGGGGTGGGGAGCCTTCCTGGGTATTTGAGGATTCAAGGGGAGAGAAGAGGAATTGAGTGGCACATTACTTCCCCTTTGAAGTAGCATTTACTCATGGGCATTGGGGGTAAGGTTTATTTTCCCTTAGGAATTTAATTTTCCTTTAATTATCCTGTCATCACCTATGCCCCTATTTTTCTCTTTTGGGTAAATGTTACGGAATTGTTTTAGTCTCTATTTTTTTATTCTCTGATTGAAGAAAAATTGTACCTCCACAACATTTTTAAAGTAGCCATGTGTCACTTTTTCATAGTTTATTTTCTGCGGTGCCAAAGTGGTCTCACAGGATTGATCCAGGTTTTTTTTCCCCTTCTCCTGCCGACAAAAGTCATTTTAGACTTACATCACCATCTAGCGGTCATTTCATGGAACTTCTTTCCCCAGATGAACAAATTCTCAACAAGGAGGGCTGCTGGTCAGTAAGGAAATGCATCTAATAGAAGGTGCGTAACAGCCAGCCAGGAGACCCTCAAGCCTTCTGGCAAGACTTGCATGGTGAAATTTCAATAATCTTTTTTGAAAAGAAACTGTATCTTTACTGATTTTTGGAGGGAGGGTGGGATTTTTACCTTCTGTTTTCTTTCTTTAGTCTCGCTCTGTCACCAGACTGGAGTGCAATGCCAAGATCTCAGCTCATTACAACCTCCGCCTCCCAGGTTCAAGCGATTTCCCTGCCTCAGCCTCCAGCGTAGCTGGGACTATAGGTGTGCGCCACCACGTCCAGCTAACTTTCGTATTTTTAGTAGGGACAGGGTTTCACCATGTTGGCCAGGTTGGTCTCGATCTCTTGACCTTGTGATCCACTGGCCTCAGCCTCCCAAAGTGCTGGGATTACAGGCATGAGCCACTGCGCCTAGCCTTTACTCACTTTCTTAATGAAGTAGAGTTTGCTGACAAGCACCGCGTTTCTGAAATGCATGAACCCTTTTCCATACAGTTTCATGAAACAGCTTCAGAGGGACCACTGGGCTTTTGGGAATAATGGACACACACAGAATACTCATTCTGGTCCTCTCAGCCTCATCAGAATGTGATGCTTGATGGGCTGGATCTTTGGAGACACTGGCTGGAGGATTTGCAAAGTGGTTCCAGAAGGTGATTATGAGATACAATTCATCGACTTCATAAAAAGAGTTCTGTTTTATGGGGTGCAGGGAGCTCTCTGCTATTCTGATCTTGTCTGCGATGTAATGTGGGCCCATTTGGAAATGTCATGAGGCATTAACGAAGGTCTGTTTGCCCGGAAATCACACCGAGGATGAAAGACCTCACCTCACCCACACTGGCTCCTACCCAATCCATAGAGTATATTGAAAAAGAGTGAAGGCCTGGCCAGGGGCTGGAGAAGGAGAATCCTGGGTTAGCTTGTAGCCACTGCAAATACCCCTAGCCACGCAGTTGACTGAGCTGCATAAGCCTACGTGTCAGTGAAGATTAACCCACGGGTGAAGTGATTTGAGGGCTAGTTCTAGTCAATGCCATCGTTCTTGTTTTTGGTATGAGTCGTTATGCAGTTCTCTTATCATCTAGGAAGGGCTTGAGCTCAGCTCTGGGTCTATTATTAAACAAAAGGCAAGTATGCGATGAATTATATGCCATAATTATAGGATAAATATGACATGTTTGTAGCATACGTATGCCTTAGCGTGCTAGGTAAAACTTCATTGTTTCCTCTGGGAAACAGCAATGCTGAAATGCCTTGTGACGTTTCTAAATGGGCTTATATTACATAGCAAACAGGAGGGGAATTGCAGAGAGCTCCCTGGACCCATGAGAGAGAACTCTTTTATAAAGTCAGTGAGTTATATCTGCAATCACCTTCTGGAACCACTTTAAAAATCCTTCCAACCAGTGCTTCCAAAGGTCCAGGCCATCATCTCTTGCCTTCTTCATGAGTCTTAGAGGGCCGGCATGGATATTCTGTATATATCCAGATGTCTAAAAGCCCAGTGGTCTCTCTGAAGCTGTTTCCTGTTCAGGACTGCATGCCAGAAGGAGTAAAGAATCTCAGAAACCCAGTGCCTCTTTTTTTTTTTTTTTTTGGTCAGTAACACTACTTCAATCTTCCTTTAGAATTAATAAGTTAAATGGAGAATCATGAGGACTGGGAAGAGAAATACCAAGCAGTGCTTTCTTGTATAGAGAGCAAATCATTATTCTCTGGTAGGCAGTTCCCATGTATGTCACCAAAAGTGGACCAAAAGCTTCCTTAGCTGTCTTTTACTCAGCAAACAAAACTGATGTGGACCCGTCTCTCAAACTTTGGAGTGCAAATCTTTTTGAAAAAGCCAAGATTCCCTTCGTATCTTCAATACATTGATTAATAATGAAGCAGAGTTCTATTCTTCTTTCTCTCTAACCTAAAAGACTTAAGAATCAGAGAAAAGTGGATTCAAATCCTAGCTCTCACAATCTGCTAGCTGTGTGACCTTGAAGCTCTTGGCCTCATTTATAAGCTGTGTGTAATGATAGAATTCCATGCAGAAAGTTATCATAATGGTTAAAGTAGACCTTGAACGGATCTCACTTTTATAGTGCAGGCTCCATACATCTTAGTTATATTTATAATTAAAACTCTTATGATGATGGTGTGCCATGTGCTAGCCATTGCATTATGTGCTTTATAAAAGGATTTGCCATTCATTCATTATTCAGTGCTAGAGTTAGGTACTATTCATATCTTTACTTCAAAGATGAAGAAACTGAGTCATAGAAAATCCGTTATTGTTTGTATTCTTGCTGAGAGTCATCAGCACAGACCCTGCAGAAGTATCCCTCTAGAGATTCAGTGGAGCTGATGATTCTCGGAAAGGAAACGATCTAGATTCTCACTGAAAAGGGCCATTTCCAACTCTGTGCGTCACTGGGATGTTGGGTGCCCCAAATTAAATGGAATGGCAGAATTACATTCTTACCCCTTCAGTGGCCGTTTCTGATCCTGAAGATTGGACCCTAGCACTCAGGGGCCACGAGGTCATGCTAGTCCTTACTTTTTTGACTCCTTCACTGTTTCTTTCTATCTTGTGTCTGCAGGCAACTCCCCATCCGATGAGTCTGAGGAGCGGGAAAGAGACCCCAAGGTGCTGATGTTCCCAGAATACATCGCCAGCTTGTCAGACTCCGGCACCAAGCGCATGGCGGCTGGAGTCCGCATGGAGTGCCAGAGCAAGGGACGATGCCCCTCGTCCTGCCCCCTGTGTCATGTGACATCCAGCCCTGACACCCCTGCCGAGCCGGTTCTGCTGGAGGTGACCAAAGCAGCCCCCATCTATGAACTAGTGACCAACAACCAGACCCAGAGGGTAAGAGGCCAGGGACTCTTGGCTCTGGGAGGCGTCAGCCACAACAGAGCACTTTCCAGATGGTATGAGGAAGTGACGGTGCGGTCAAGGGCCATGCTAGAACAAGGATAGTGAGGCTTTTTGTGTAGCTAATCTGGGCACTTAATTTGCTTAAATTTGCATGTTTGCACATTAAGTCAAATCATCACATCTAGAACACCCATGGTGATATGATTCAGGAGTCACAACTGAGCACTTGTGTAGGGCTTGAGCCCTGGAAGGAAGCAAATAGGGAGGCACAACATTCGCCATCATCAAAGTCATTGTTCAGAGAACCCTCGTGCCTCGGGGACAGTTGTGGGGAGGGTGCTCAGCTCTGCCGCACTCTGGTTGGCCTGGGAGGTGGGCCAGCTTCCCTCATTGACCCCCTAGCCTGGCCCAGCAGCAGCTGGCCTAGAAGGAGCATATCAGGCAGAGGTCACAAAGGGAAGGATCTGGCAGCCTCGGCCTGGAGGGGTTGGTTTCCTGCCCATCACTCTGGCTCTAAGAACAAAACGCCACATCCAAGCAGGTCTTTCTGCCTTTCTATTATGCTGCCAGGCTGTGACATTTCCCAGCCACTCCTCCTTTGCCTCTGCCTCTCCCTTTCCAAAGATGCCAGGAGAAAAATGGATGGACCCAAAAGGAAGGGCTGGAGAACTGTGTCAGGGGCCATAGCTCAGCTCGTTTCCTAGCTCCCCAACCTCCTCAAGGACACAGAGATCAGAGTGAGTCCAAACACAAAGCAGCAGCAACAGCAACAACAGCAGAAGGAAAAACGCAAAGACTCCGGGCGTGGGACTTCGGGAACTATGGCAAAGGCAGCCCTGGGGACGAGGCAGCAGGAGGCGCAGCAGTGAGCTGCTTACCTGCCTGAGAGGTGTCCCTGTCCAGGTGGGGTGATAATTGCTTTCTGTTTTCTCCTTTAAGGAACACCTGGTGTTTGTTTCATAGGTAATGCTTGGGCCAACAGGAGGGATTTTGTAGGTGTGTGTGTTTCTCTCGCCTCCCCACCTCGGTCACAGATATTTCACCGAGTGTTTGAAAATAAGGTTTTTCACAGGAACAAAAAGATAAGTTGTTCTCGTGGCCTACACATTTGTCTTCAATCTGATAGAAGCAGGAAGGGGAATGAGAGAAAAGAGACCTTCGGAAGGATGGGTCTGAAAAGATGAAGGAAGGGCAGAGGACTTGGGTCCCCATGGAAACCCAGAGCTGCAGTGTCTTTTATTTATTTATTTATTTATTTATTTATTTATTTATTTTAAAGACAGGGTTTCATCATGTTGGTCAGGCTGGTCTTGAATTCCCGACCTCAGGTAATCCACCCACCTTGGCCTCCAAAGTGCTTGGATTACAGGTATGAGCCACCACGCCCGGCCCTTTTATTTTTATTATTGTTATTTTTTTGACACAAAGTCTTGCTCTGTCATGCAGGCTGGAGGGTAGTGGTGCCATCTCGGCTCACTGCAACCTCCTCCTCCCAAGTTCAAGTGATTCTCCTGCCTCAGCCTCTTGAGTAGCTGGGACTACAGGTACGCACCACCACACCCGGCTAATTTTTGTATTTTTAGTAGAGACAGGGTTTTACCATGTTGGCCAGGATGGTCTTGATCTCTTGACCTCATGATCCACCCACCTCGGTCTCCCAAAGTGCTGGGATTACAGGCTTGAGCCACGGCACCCTGCTGTCAGTGTCTTTAAGCAAATGCCCGGCCCTCTTCCTCTCCCCTTACCTGCCCCTCTTTCCCTCAAGGCTGCTGCTGTTGATACCCTAAGAGCTCCCGGGCCACTTGCTTGGGAGCAGTGGGATCAGAGAGCTCACGCAGAACCGTCCTTGGGACAGGGCAGGCAGAGCTGCAGAATGAACAGCCTGCTAGGAGACAAGACTGCATCTCTGCTTTCTATAGAGAATTGCAAGCTAAATGCAGAAGCTGAAGGAAGTTTGCTTCAGCAGACCCCTTCCTGGATCCCCTGCTTGCCATACCTCAGCCCCCTCCCTTTCTCCCTGCACCAATTTTGAGATGGGTTGAGAAATGCTTTTTATCTGGCTATCCTTTGAACTCTTTAATTTCTAAATATATAGACAAGTGGCCCTAGCTGTAGTTCAACCACTGTCACATGTTTCTTTCTTAGACATATGTTGTCTTTGCCATCCGCTCTTCTGTTTTTCTTTCCAATATTCCCCTTTCCTAAAGAACAGAGGTGGCAAGTGAAGAAGCTAAGAAGCAAAGGAATGCCAAATCATGACATTAGAATGTAATTCAGTATGTGCTTTTGTTTCTACCTCTGGAATATCACTGGGTTCATTTTCTGACCTTTGCTGTTCTCATTGTCCTCCTGCTGGACTAGATAATCTCTGATGCTGTATTTCAGTCTAATCTGTGATTATAAAGAAACAAATAAGTCAAACCATATAGCAGACCAGGTATCTGAAACCCAATACATTCGAACACACCATCTTCCACCACAAACTCATACCAGTTGGGTGGCCATCCCAGTGAATGGCACTATCTTCCACTAAGTTGCCTGAACTGGAGACTAGGGACACTTCCTAGAATTTCCTCACCTTTCCCAACATGTATTTCATCACCAAGAGCCGCAGATATCTCTTGAATTCATTCTCTTTTTATGATACCCCCATCACAACCTATTTCAAACATCCTTTGTGATATCAGGCTACTATTCTGTTAAAATAACCTTCTCACCGGTCTCCCTATCAGACCACCCAGAATTATATATCTAATATGGACTTCGGATAATTTGACATCAAAATAATTTAATGGCTCCGCAGAATCTATTGAATGCAATCTAATGTCCTCAGCACATCGTTACAAGGCAGTTCATGATCCAATTTTATCTTCAGTTACTTAGGTTGTTACCACTCTATATCTTACACCCTGTACTCTGAAATTTAACTCTTTCTACCCCCTCAGACACAACACATTTTTTCTCATGCATATGGCCCTTCAGACTTCAAACTCTCTGTTCCAAGAATGTTCTCACCTACATTTCTGTTACTGGAAAACTCCTGCTGTTACTTGAGTTTTAGCTCAAACATCACCAGCTGCCAAGAACCCTTCTTTTCACTGTTAGGCCAACCCAGGTATCCATCCCTTCATGTAATTCCCATTGTGCGTCTATATGCATCTTGCACAGCAAGCATCACCTTTTATCACAGCTGTTGACATAGCTGTTTCCTCTCCTCTAGTCTATGAGGATGCTTTTCTTCTCCAGAATCCCAGTGCCTAGCAAGTGTTGATGCATAGTTGGTTTTCTGCTAAATGAATGAATGAATAGATGCATAAATAGATACGTGAATGGATAGATGAATTTAGCTTGAAGTTCAACCACCCCTCTTAGAGACAACAATAACAAAAATTGGAGTATTTTATTTCTTTCCTGGAATAAGGATTAAATCTGATAACAAATGTGGATTCTGTATATAATACCTGGCACATTATACTCAGACAAATGTAGTTTCCTTTTCTCTTTCTTTCCAAATGTGTTCCTTCTTAATTCCTCTCTTCCACCTTCATCCAACTATTTGCAGTTACCTGCAGCCTAGGATTCAGAGAGTAGGAACTCTTTTTTTTTTAATTTTAATTTTTTGGTTTTTTTTGAGACAGAGTCTCACTCTGTTGCCCAGGCCAGAATACAGTGGTGTGATCTCAGCACACTGCAACCTCCGCCTCCCAGGTTCAGGCAATTCTCCCGCCTCAGCCTCCCAAGTAGCTGGGATTACAGGTGCCTGCCACCATGCCCAGCTTATTTTTTTATAGTTTTAGTAGAGACAAGGTTTCACCACATTGTCCAGGCAGGTCTCGAACTCCTGACCTCAGGTGATCCTCCTGCCTCAGCCTCTCAAAGTGCTGGGATTACAGGCATGAGCCACCACACCTGGCCGAGAGTAGGAACTCTTATGGAGTGATGTGAATTGAAGGTGGAAAGTGAAAGCATTTACAAAATGACATTTAGCATATTTGTCATCACAGCTATTTGTCGTTGCTCTTTTGGATTGAAAATCTGATCACGTTGCTCCACTGTTCTAAGTACTTTAATGACTTACCAGTGCTCTTGAAATGTGGCCCACACCTCACCATGACCCACAAGCCCTCTGTGCTTCAGCCCTGTCTCCCTCCTGCTTGCTGAGAATGTCTTTGCTCCCTCAGACTGTCTCTTAACAGACAAACCTTTTTTTCCATTGGTTTTAGAAGTCAAGTTCTATCCAGGCTGAAGTCTTGTTGCCATTGTTTTTTCAACCTGGAGCACCGCTTCAACTTTCGTAGGTAAATAACTTTGATCTAGCCCTCAGAGCTCGAATAAAGAGTTGCATCCTCTTAGAGGCCTCCACGTACCCCTCTGGGAGCTCATCCACCCTTCCTTGTCTCTCTTGCCGCCATATGCATTCATGGTAGCTCAATCTTTCCCTTTGAGGTTCTGACCACAGGTGTAGTAATTTGGTTATTCTTGTAACTTTGCTTGTTTGTTTGTCATCTGACTTTAAGATTTATGCAGACAGGGGCCACACGTGTCTTGGCATCCTCGTATCCTTAATGCTTCATACAGAAAATGTCTGCTTGCAGGTGCTTAGCAAATGATTGTTGACTGAAGGCTCTGTAAGGCAGTCGTCACAATGTTGCCTTTATTCTACCTGTCTCAAAGGAAGTCAGTTTTCCTAGTTTTAGACAATGCCCCTTTTAATTTTGAATTTGGTTCGATCGGGCAAGGCATAAAGTGGGCACTTAATGCACCAGGCTTCATGCTGGGAGCCTGAGATGTCCAGTGAGTCCTCTTGAACTCAGGTCCTGGCACTGCCCTGTTTAGTAGCCTGTGACCCCAAGCAGGTCACCTCACATCTTTGACTCTCAGTCTTCTCCACTGTAAATCATGATGGTCATTCATCAAAGTCTTAGCATCTAAAAGGGCCCTGTAAATTATAAATCTCCGCACAAATTATAGTTATGGTCATTAATTGGTTTCTGTTTCCTAGAGGCTTCCAATCTGGGGAGGGGACCAGGATGGACCCTTACTCTAACTATTCTAACTTAAGGTGGCCTATGTAAAGTGCTGAAGGAATGGAACATAGGGTGCTAGCTTCAGGTTTAGACATTTCAATTTTTGTAGAGTTATCTCCTTTTTCCCCTCTGTTTCTTTTTCTTTTCTTTTGTCATTTGAATTCTTTGGTCTAAAATTTTCTGAGATAGCTATGCTTCGTTTTTCTAATTTACTGATTAGGTGTGAGTGTGGTGAGAATGAAACAAAGAGAAAAGAATCATAAGAAACAACCAAAGCTGCAAATGTGGAGCTCACCCAGAGAGAAAGTCCTGACCTTGGCTAGCTTGGACCAGCCCTGCTCCCTGCAGCTAGTCCCACCCTCCCCACTGAAGGGTCAGTACCCTATCAAGATCCACGTCCTCACCAGGGAATGGCCCTGTCACAGGTTCTGTTACTTCACTGGTCTGATTTTATTCTTCTGTCCTTTTACTTAATAGCAAACATCTCTATGAACCCACTGCATATAAAGAATTCTGCTAGGCTCTGTGACGGTTACAAATTTCTACCTGAGACTCACCCCTGTTATTCAAAGACAGTAATAATTGCGGGCATTTCTTGGTGACTAATGTGTTCCAGGTACTATGCATACATTATTTCATTTGGCATATATTATTAGATTTAATTATCACAGCAAGCCTATCAGGAAAGTGCTATTTTTATCCCATTTTATGATTGAGGAAACTGAGTTTATGTAACTTGCCCAAGGTCACTTGGCAGTGATTGGCAAAGTGAGAGTTCTCACTCAGGGCTGACAGCTCCGGAGCCCAGCTCTTAGCCTGTGTGCCACATTGCTTCTCCTGTTCATGATTTGCTAAGAAAGAAATGCCTAATGCCTAATCACAACCCAAGCAGCTTTGCAAAACTATCATAGGCAGGTTGGAAAGCACGCTGAAAGAGTGCGAAGGGAATCCTGGGGCAGGGGCAAGGGGTAGAGACGGATGCACAGAGAGGCATTTGGGAAAGGGCTAATGCCTCTGGGCAGAGGGAAGAGTAGCCACCCAGAAGATGTGTGGTAGAGGCGCCATTTTTTCCTAAAGCCTAAGGTGTGGAATGTTGGAGTGGCACATGAGGCAGAGAATGAAACAAAGAGAAAAGAATCATAAGAAACAACCAAAGCTGCCCATGTGGAGCTCACCCAGAGAGAAAGTCCTGACCTTGGCCAGCTTGGACCAGCCCTGCTCCCTGCAGGAGGGAGGAATATGACTTGCTCCCAAAGTGGCAGCCCGTAACCACAAGGAGGAGCTGTTATGGTAAAGGGAGAGGGACACCCTAGGAGCTCAAAGAGGTTCAGGCTTTCCAGAAACAACCTCCTGGAGTGAGACTTTCAGACTCCACAATGGTCAAGGGGTGACACAACCTGCTGCCGGAAGTCATTAGGGCCACGCAGATCCTTGACACTCTGTCTCTTGATTCTGACAGCCTAGCCCTGGCTTCTCAACATGCACTCTTTTCCCTGTTCTCTCATGCAGCTCTTGCAGGAGGCTACCATGAGCTCTCTCTGGTGCTCAGGAACTGGAGATGTCATCGAGGACTGGTGTCGATGTGACTCCACTGCGTTTGGAGCGGATGGACTCCCTACCTGTGCACCTGTCCCACAGCCTGTGTACGGTTCCCTTCTCTCTCTCTCAGCATTATTCTGGAGACAAATACGGAGTGTCTACTATTTGCAAAGAAATAGGCTGGGTACTGGGAAGCAGAAGGAAAAATATGACACAGTATCTGCCTTCCGAGAGCTTTCAGGCTACCAGGGGAGGCAGCACAGATGGTTTTACTAGAAGAAAGAATGGGACAAGTGTAATAAGAGACATTTAAAGAAAGTGTGAAGAGGGAGTGATCATGTCTGAATTGAGGCCTTGGGGAAGGCTTTGTGGAGGAGGTGGTACTTGAACCTCTCCTTGAAGGTGGAGAAAGTAGGACAGCATAACTAGAAGATAACGGGGAGAAAAGTGCTGTTGTAATGGAATAAGTCAGAGATCTACACCGAGAGCTTAACTACACTAACAACGTAACCACTAATGGAACACTTACTGGGTGCCAGGCATGGCATGGAGCAGTTAGATACCGCTTATCTAATAGACAAGAAAATGCATTCAAATGGATTGAATGATTTTTCCGAAGCGGTAGAGCAGGAAGCAGGCCTGGCTAAGAGGTACGTTCTTGGCCATTATAGTATGGAGAGGATAAAAGTGAGAGATGATTTAGGTAAGAACCAACAGGGCTTGGTGACTGATTGATGAGGAGGAAGGAGTGGAGCATGAACGTAAGGCTTCTAACCCTGGTGGCTGGAAAGATGAATAGGCCATCAGGGAGCAAAGAAGCACCAAAGGATATGCAGGTTTGAGGAGGAGGCCAGTTTCATTTGGGCTTGCCTTGGAGCTGGCGTGGGATAGTTCAGTAAGATGTACAGTGTGCAGAAGGAAAGATGGAGCTCTGAAAAAAAGTAAACACTAGACATAAGATTTCAGGCAACCCCAGAGAAATGAGAGATGGCACCACAACTCTGAGAAAGAATGCTCCAGAACAGGTATCAAGTGGGAAGAGCAGAGGGCTGGGGACGAACAATAGGAGGGTCTGCATTTGAGGGATGAAGAGGATGGAGTGCTACAAAGGTGTCCGAGAATGGCCAGGCCCGGTTTCCCTCCCCTCAATGGAAGACTAAACAGAACTGGCCAAGCTGAGGGCCAGGACCTAAGACAAGAATCCCTGGTAGCTTCTAATACAGCATCTGCCATGGGATTGAAGCCACAGAAATATTGTATCTAATAAAGAGTGCTAGCAGGAAAAGCTGGAAGAGTGTGACTCCAGGGGCTGGTAAGGCAAAGAAAGCCTGAAGTGAGGATTAGGGCCTGCATAAGTGGAAGGCTGAGTAAGCAGGAGCAACTGAGCGCTTAGGAAACCAGCAATGGAGAGGCTGCCCTCTGGCCTGTTTCATGCAGGTGCAGGTGGGCACTAAAGGGCCAGGACAGAGCAAGAAGAAATCAGAGAATGAGGAGAATGCTGTACTAGAGGGTCATTATAAGCCAATTTCTTCCCTTGTCCACAGTCTTCCTTCTCTCTGTAGGTGGTTTTAGATACCTACAGCCTTCGGCTGTAGAGAACAGGAAGTTCTTTATAGTCGTGATTTGGACTTCTTGAGTTAAAAGAGAATCAAGCTCATTATTAATAAAAGTTCTTTCATTTAGTATAAAGGGAGCCACTAGGAGAACGGCGGCTGTTAGACTAATTCACCAGGTAAGGGAGCTACCTCTGAAGCAATACTGAAGCTCCCAAAGGGTTATCAGATGAACACAAGATCCAGCCGTTGTGTCCTAGGGCTTATTTTGTTTTTAAATCTGTGTTCACTAAATCTTATTGCAAAAGATTAAATTGGGCTAAATTTTCATAAACAGTAAATGTCTATTAAGGACTTTCCTTTTCTTGACAACTCTGATCATTTCATTCAGTAGCAAACCTTAGTTTCAGTTGGAAACAAAAATATACTCTAGTTTTACACAAGTCTGTGTAAATCATATACACTTCTGTTTCTCAGAAGAGGCCGGTTTAGTCCATATTTTCACAGAATTTGTGTTCTCAGAAGTCTAACTTACATAAGGTTCCTAATGCTTTCTTTTTTCAAAATAGCACTCTGCATATGACTCTAATTAATGCATTTGTCAATATCTGCACTGTTTTGGGTCTATTCCATCTTCAGTGTCATATGCGAACTATGCACTCCTTCACTAACAGAAGAGCATGTGTTTTGCATTATTTCCCCACTAGTTGAATTCCTTACTTTTGCGCCCACGGCATACTATAATTTATTTTTGAAACTCTTATCACATATTATTATAATCACATGTATAATTATATGCTTCTATTGCTCACTAAGCTCCCTAAAAGAAGGGGCTGGGATGGGCTTGTGTGCCACTGCATCCCCGGCAGTGAATGGGTGCTTCACAAATATCTGTTGAATTGAAACTGAAGATTGCAGATGGTTTGGTGTCATCCATTCTTAGTGTCTTGCACAGTGATCCTTGAGACCACCAACAGGCACCTGTTGAGCCAAGCAGAGAGAAGGAGGGCCAGGATTATGAGTGATCATGAGATCTGGGAACCAAGGATGAGAAAAATGGCAGGAATATTTGTAAGGAGGGAGGCTGGAGTGAGCAGGAATGGGGAACATTCCCAGAATCCAGTGGTCTAGAGAAAACAACAGAGAATTGGAAGAAAGAGGGGAAACCCGAGGCACATACAAGAAATCAGAAGGCGGCTGTGAATTGAAACCACATGGACAGTTAAGAAATCTGTACCAGTGAATGCCAACAAGGATTGTTAAGTTTCTGTGAGGTACAGAGAGGTGTGAACTGGCAAGGCAAGACAGTGGTAAATGTGGACAACTTGTAAAGAATGAGAAGCTTATGAACTGAGAAAACCAAGGAAAGGCTGGAATGAGGAACCAGGGTATTTGTAGAAACCCAAGAGCAAAGATGGAAACTGAAATGAGAATCTGAGCAAGCAGGCAGAGGATGTCACTGCAAGGAGAACTTGACATGTGGCCAACTTTTTCTTACCCAGTAAAGCCCCCTGTGAATATTACTTCCAAACTGAACCTGTTCCAAGGTCCAGCCGGCAGATGGCCTGAAGAAAAACACGTTAATTCTCATAGCAAAAGGGAAATCAGGGTATCCCCCACCAGCAGGGCAGATCCTGATAAGGTTATGGAAACCAAACCAACTGTAGCTTTATTGGATATCACCTTCAGTATGTCTTTATGTGGGCTTATTTTGTTTTTAAACCTGTATGTGTGTATACACACTCTTGAGATTTTTCAAGAGAAAATCCAGAAATTATTATATTCTCCAGCCGTATAAAATAGTACTACTCCAAAAACCCTATCCTCTGACCTACGTAATATACAGACATTCATTCATCTTTCACACACCTACTGATTTATTTATTTACACGTATTGGGTGAGTTTCTAATACGTAACAGGCACTTAATACATAAAACAGATCTCAAGAGTCCTCAAAAACATTACTATCTAGTGAAAGAGACAGGCCCTCAAAGAGATCATTTTTGTAGCTGGTTGGGAAAGAAAAGCTTACAGTGTAACAATTGAAGGAGTCAGGGCCCAAATTGAGTCACGGTTGTATTGCTGCTTCATGTGCCTTCCTGTCCGCATACAGGCTGAGACTCTCCACGGTTCATGAGCCCAGCAGCACTCTTGTGGTCCTGGAGTGGGAACACTCAGAGCCACCAATCGGAGTGCAGATTGTAGATTACCTCCTCCGTCAAGAGAAAGTCACAGACAGGATGGACCACTCCAAAGTGGAGACAGGTGAGCGTCCCCTACTTCATGGGCTAGTCTTGATCCAAGGTGATACAACTAAAACAAAGAAAAATGCCCTGCCTCATGGCTTTGTTCCAGGTCCCCAGTATCCCAGGGCAATGCAGGAGGAACAGGGAGAAGGAGCTGTTCTTCTTCTCCAGGAAGCATCTGTTCTTCCAAGCAGCAGCCATCTTGTCCATTTAAGAGTTTTTGCCTAGTGAACATCTGACAAAGCCTTGTTTTGATTTTGCTTTTCGTTTTGTTTATAAAAGAGGTGTCCATTTCATTGCCTCTAGGCACATTCGCAAAGAAATAACAATACATAATTCAAGGACATGTGAAGAAAAACAGAAAAAAAAAAAAAAAAGAAAAAACAAACAAAAAAAGAAACAACAATACAGTACAGTAGTTATCCTAGCCCGCAATTGGGAAACAGTTCTCTGCTAAACCACGGCCATGATTACAGAAAAAGAAAATTCCTTTGCTAATAACCCCCCTTCAGGCAAAATCATGTGCAAACAGCTGTGTTTGGCCCATGTCCTTTTCCTGAAGCAAACTGCTCTTCTCAGGTCCAGCTAGAAGAGGGAAGCCTTAATGGAATGGAAACAGCCCATGAAAAATGTTCCTTGCTTAGTATTTCACTATCTGCACACAGCCAAAGGTCAACATACATAATCCCAAAAACTTAAGCATGAGGTGTGGTCACCAGCAGGATGATAGCATCAGCAATCTGATTCAAAATAAACTGCTTCTGGTGAGCCTGCCACTGAGGGTTAGAGACATAGGCAGCTGCTTTCAGGCATAGAGAGCTGTCTACCGCTTCTCCCAAGGTCCATTGCCTGATGTGCACAGGTATTGCTGAGGTATGGCACGAACCATTGACCAGAATGCTGTCTCCGTCCATGCCAAGAACGTTTGGTAAAGGAGCTCTCAGATGTGGTGTGTGCCTCTTGCCCTAGTTGTGTCTGAACTAACTCTAGACAAATGTCTCTGAGCAACCGGTTAAATATGAAATAGAAAAGACCATTTCTTCTGGGTCTCCTTTCTTACCCTAGAGATTAAGGACCAAGTAATTGTAATGTTAAGTTCTCCTTGAGCTGATTCTATCTCCCCATTGCTTGGCCATCACTGTTTCTCATGCCTTTTCTATTCCTTCCCCTCTGGGCAGAAACGGTGCTGAGCTTTGTGGACGACATCATCTCCGGAGCAAAGTCTCCTTGTGCCATGCCATCTCAGGTGCCAGACAAGCAGCTCACCACCATCTCTCTGATCATACGATGCCTGGAACCTGACACCATCTACATGTGAGTAACACATACATGTAGTTGGTTGGGAAAGAAAAGCTTACAACATAACAATTGAGGTAGTCAGTGCCCAAAGTGTGTCACAGTTGTGTCCTGAGGTTTCTCACTGGTTTCTTTTTGCTACTTGAGTTCCTTTAGAGACTCAGCAAAAGATGATAAGTCTCTGAAGTCTTATCCCGGGTGGCATTATAGAGAACCTTCTCGAGTACTTAGACACTGGAGTGGGGAGATCTAGAAAGATACTATGGTCCTGTCCCTCTAGGAGTTTGCAACACAGAGGGGAAAGATCTAAAAACCTAACTTTAACTTACGGCAGAATTAAATAAATGTAGATAAAAAAGCAAAAAAACAAAAAAAAATTGTAAAAGAGGAAAAGAAAGAAGCGATTAATTCTAACTAGAGTGGATGTCATCTAAACTGCATTGTGTAGAATTTCAACCGACAGTCATGTTGGAAAAGGTACACCAGGCTCAGGAAACTGCAAAGGCAGAGGTAGAGAAGCATGAAGGTGAGTAGTAAGTAGTCTTTAGGGCAGAGGCAGACGATGAGTAAAGGGAAAGGAAGAAAGTGAGACGGAAAGATAGAATGCTGTAAGTCCGAGGAGTCATTTTTGAGGAAAGGCGTAGAATACCAATAACTCTGCTTTAGAAAGCTAGCTAGCTCTAATGGCATTGAAGTAATTTATAAAGGTTAGAAATGGGCAGCATTTTTCTTCAAAGAAATACAGCAAACTGTATTATGGCGCTTGGAATGACCCTATTCTTTCTGTGAACTCTTTGCCATTTCTCCCTGTGCTCTGGGAACAATTGTAAAATGTTTGTGACGCAGAGATGTAAAAGATGCCAGAAAAGGAGAGATAGTGATAGAATCTTAAGTCATGATGGAAAAATTTGGGTGCTAAGGCAGAATTCATAGTGATGTCGTTGTGAGACTTTCTGACCCATCAGGATGAAAAACATTTAACCATTTACAGAGGAGGTCACGAGAATAGAGTCAGGGTTTCCGCAGCAAGTTATTTCTATTTCCGCAGTTAAAGAGTTCAGAGATGAAAAGCGCTAGAAATTTGAGTGGCATTGATTGCAAGATGAACTTCAGTGCTCAGGCTGAATGTCTTCAATACAGGGAAAAGCGGTGCCGCTGTGGGCCATGCATGATGAAAGTAAAGTATATAAGCACAAATGGCATTCTGGAGGATTTCGACAGTATATATACACAGATGAGAATACTAAGACCATGTTGGTCCACTTTTTGGGTGACTCCACCAATACTGTGATTCTCATCAGCTCTTTTGATGGTGGGCATTCGTGGCCCTTTATTGGAGGGGAGCGGGTGAAAGGAACAAGGATTTGGGAGTGTAGATCACCTAACCTGCTGTAAGGCATCTCAAATTCAGCAAAACTTGAATTATCATTTATAATAAAGGCTCAGTAGTTCTTCTGTTGTGACTAAGTCACACTGTTCATTAGGAACACCAAAGTTCTTATGTATAAAAGGTGGTATTAGGAGTGCAGCCATTACCCACCCTGGGACCTTCCTCGTGTTGGCCTGATTGGCTGTGTTTCCAATAAGAGATCAAGGCCAATACCGTCTCTCACTCCAGCTGTCTTTGGCGATCTTCCATTATGTCCCTCCTACATCTTATAAAACGCAGACTTAACTATGAAAGCTGATGATTGAAAAATTGGAGCCAATGCATGGAGCTGAGGAAGAAACAGCAAACCTCCACCAGGTGGCGCTGCAGATCACAAGAAGAGGGCTGTGTGGGCGGCCAGGGGTGACATTCCTCTCTGGGGAGGATCCAGGAGAGGTGCGCTTCAGCCCCTGGAATAGGGACAGAGCCGTGGGTTAAGAGTTGAGAATACATGGGCTGCAAGTCTGGTTTTGTTCCTAACCACTGAATGGCTGTAAGCAAGACACTTAAACTTTCTCCAACTAAGTGTTCTTTCTGTAAACTGGGAGGAAGGCGGCCTTCGTTAGTGGAGTGCTAACTACGTACGTGGGTGCCTCACACTGAGAGTCTCTGAGACTCCTCTCTTACTCTGTGAGATTAGGGGTATTGTTCCCATTTGGAAATTGAGGAAACAGGTGCAAGAAAACGGAGTAACTGCCCCAGAATCATACAGCTAGTTGTGTGGGGTCTGCAAGCCTTGCATCTTACTCCCCACTGCTCTGGGTTACTGTGAGAATCTCAGAGTGTGACCTCCTTCCCTCATGTTAAAGCAGAGAGCTGGCTTCGCACCTGGGATCCACAGAGGTGGAGCGGCATTTCTGCTTAGCCGGCTTCCTTTGTCACTCTGTATATTTTGTTTAATGCTCTTAAAAACATTATTCTGAGAAGGATCCATGATAGAAAAACAGTGAAGGGCTCCTACTTGAAAGAGACCTTAGAGTATGTCTGGTCCAGCATTCTTCATTTTACAGATGAAGAAACTGAGGTCAGGGTAGGGAGGTGACTCAGGGGCCTTCCAACTCACTGCCCCATCATACGATGCATGCTCACAGGAGAACGACTCTCTTTCCGGACGTGTAACAGCAAACACATAATTCGAAAGAAAGAGAGCCAAATCAGAGGCATGGGCAGAAACCAACAAGCCTGGAGAAGGAAAGTGGGAACATAGCAGACAAGACAGCCAGTCCTTGGTGGGGGGCTTACAGTCCTCCACTCACTTCAAGTTTTAGGCCTTTTAAGACCCAGCTCTGGAGGCAAAGCTGTTCTGTGTTGGTACACATGTACACAGGCCTCCGTTGGGGTCATCACCAAGTCTGTAGCCATGGGCTGAACAGTTTTCAGCCAGGCAGCGGTGGAAGAAGCCCAGAAGTTTTGGACAAAGCAGTAAATATACTTACACATGAGCCCTCCGATTGTAAGCAGGGCTTATCTCTTCTGTCCAGTGATCCCAGCTAACCCTCTGAGGGTGCTGAGTGTTCAGTGGTAGAAACGATAATGCTAATGGTGAACTGAGATGGCCACGCATGCTGTTTCCACACGAAATGTGTAAAGTGCTCCCTGGGCCATGATGGCAAAATAAACGGACTGCTCTTTCAGCAGCGCTCCAAGACCAAGGGATTTGGCACTACCAAGGAACGGCTCTTTGGTCAAGCCCGTCCCTCCTTGGAAGGTTAAGTGAAGCATCTCCTTTTCTAATACCTGCTTCATGTTAAAAATAAAATACACTACTAAAAATGGAAAGAGGTCAAGAACTTAAATTTTGCACTGATTGCCCCATCAGGGTAAGTGAGAATTAATGGAAGGACAGGTGTTTTCATCCCAGGTCAGTATCCAATAGAGTTTAGCTGAAACTTACAGCCAGACAGGCCACAGGCAGAGCTTGGGCAAGCTTGGGGAGGGAAACAGTAGGGATTGACTGAGAGAGAAGGGTTCCATTTGACAACCAGTTAGGATGGTTCTCGTCATAGTTCAAGGACACTTAGAAATTAAGGGTCCAGGGTTAAGGAATGGTGGGCTACAATGTGGCTGGAAAGCAGCCAGAGACAGTCTAGGGCAGGTGGCCTTTGACTTACCATACCACAGGCAGCATCACGCGGCCCAGAGCTGAACGTAGCCAGACTGCTGCCCTGACCCGAGTCCCAGGGCCATGCCCAGGGCTCTGGAAGTCAGACGGGAACAGGCAGAGTAGGGCCAGAGTGACACGGGATGAGGCACTAGGCAAGCGGGGCCTCCGCAGTGGAAACCAGGGGGGCCTAGATGTGGGAACTCAGGCACACAGTTAGGGGTGCAGGCCCTGTAGGAGGAGTGAGAGCCAACTGTGAGGACTAGAGACCGGGTCAGGCTCATGCCCCAGCCCCATGACCACGCCGACCCAAGAGGATCGGCCTGGGAGAGAACAGGACTTCTATCTCCTGACCCTGATGAGAACTGACTGCCAGAATTGGGCCCAGGGCACCAGTCTGCGGCAAGATTCAAGCCACCCCACCTCTGGGCAGGGGATGGATTTCTTATGCACAAGGGCCCTGGTGTCAGGACCTCTGTGGGAGAAGGGGGCTCGCTCGGGGCCCTAGAGGGCAGTCCTGCCGAGGTTTATAGGACATTGCTGATCCTGGGGCTTTCTCACTTGCTACTCTACGGAGGAAACACAGTCATGAGGGGGAACTTTGCCCCATGAGGGAGTCCCAGACTACAAGGTACAAGTCTGAAATCTGCCGAGTGGTACCTGTGGGCCCTTTCCTGAGAGGGGAGGTCAAGGTGGTCTAGAGCAGGTGGGCAGAGGAGGGAGTTGGTGCCTGACCTGAGACTGGGTTGTGGGAATGAACCAGGAACAGAGCTGGTTCTACACAGGGCTGGTCACTTACACCAGCTGCCGGGTTTGGTGGCCCCATTCACAATTCTAGAAACAGTACCAGCAGCTGATGAGCATCAGCATATGGCATGTGGAGCCACTGCTAGGGGTCAAGCCAGCCTGGCATTGCCACCGGGAAGCTGTAGGGGCTGGGTGCAAGGGGGCCCCTCCGACCTTAGAGGGGAGGGATGGCAAGGAGACTGTGGGTTTGGAATCAGGGTCGGGCTGGGGTTGAGTACTAGGTAAGACCATTTATCAGAACTCAGGAACAGGGGATGAGGCAGAGGCCCGTGAAGTGGATTGCGCCACTTTGCTGCAGACAGGAGCGAAGGGCTGCACACTTGGCCCTGGTCTGACAGCACGGAGGGGTGGGAGTCTTGCAGGAGGCCAGCAGGTGTGGCCCAAGCTGCTGTGTCCTGAATCCAGGCAGTTCATGGCATTCTGAGTCTCAGCAGATCAGTGTTCAGGTGGTATGGAGCCCACCTATGTGAGTCCCCTGTGATTCAGCCCGAGAATCTGAAGGTAGCGGGAAGGCAAATGACATGTCAGGGCGCACAACTCTCACGCTGACCATTCTGCCGATGTCTTTGTGGGGCGAGAGTGGTAGACCATGGTTGTCTCTTCTCTGTTGAGAGAAATGTATATTTCTGGCAGAATCATTAGGCAATATCTATATCTTTTCTACTTCACTGGCGCTTCTGTTCCACACCCAGCTGACATTTAACTGGACCACTCTGTCTCAGGGCCTCTCTCCTTCTCACCTCTCTCCCTCCCTGTAACTCTGCCAAAGTGAAAGAAAATCGATAATTGCCAATAAATGCAGCCTCCTGTGACGACACAGCAGAAAGGAAAGTGACAAGAAAGGCGACATTAATGATTTTCTTTAGACTGACTGGGTTCGTTAGCAGAGGCCCTCGGCACGGACACCGGAGCTGATTGCCATGGTGATGTTCAGATTCCCTTCTCCATAGCAGAACCTACGATTCCTCTTGTTCCTCTCCATCTAGCTCCATCACCCAAGGGGGATATTTTACGTTCAGTCTTTAATTGCCACGTTTTCATTTTCTTCCTGGAAGGGCTCTTAGAGTCATGTCTTCACACTGTCATGAAGACGGCAGTGTTTCCACTCTGGATTCCTGGTCCACAGTGGGCAGCATCTCAGAGGAGCAGAGTGAGTTGTTTGTGGGGAATGAAGTGTCTAGCCACAGGCATCTCACTTTAAAGAGGGAAACTGTCCCCAGTCCTTTGCATAGAGACGCTGCCTGCACGCGGGACAGAACTGAAGAGAACTCATATGATATATGCAGTGTTATGAACCATGTTATCTTTCAGGTATTTCTGTACATTGTTATGTCATTCTCACGGTGGTTTATAAGTCGTCTTATTATCATCTCTGTTTCACGGGCATTCACTATAACAACGTGGCTTCAGACCCAAGTTCTGACCATCTTTTTCCAAAGATATAAACTGTTTCCCTGAGTGGTTGTCAAAGTTTAACTGGCACCAGAGTCACCTGGAAGGCTTGGGAAAGCACAGAGGTCTGATCCCCATCCCTAGAGTTTCTGATTCAGTGGGTCTGGGCTAGGGCCTGCTGCTCCCAGGTTCCCAGGTAATGCTGGTCCTGCTGGTCTGGGGGCTCCACCTTGAGAACCAGTGCCTAATGCCATGATGCTTTCTGCCAAAAAATACACCCAAGACAGCAAATGACAACCCAAGACCCACCAGGAAGCAGTGAGAGGCTCTAGGCTGCATCTTTCTGCCTGGGATGGTGGCAGTAAACGTGACCTAGGATGATAAGAGTGTCCAGGGCTGTAGCCGCCCATCCAGGCAGAGCTGGGCCATGAGCTGGGGCCGTGGAGATCTAGCCTCCAGCCACACTGCTTCTGCTAACCATGCCTTCCCACTCCATGCCAGGTTCACGCTGTGGGGAGTGGACAGCACAGGACGGCGCTCCAGGCCAAGCGACGTGATCGTGAAGACGCCGTGCCCTGTGGTGGATGATGTCAAAGCTCAAGGTAAGAAGCATCGAAGCTAGCAGGGTTTTTGAAGGAATGCCCCAGGTGCACCCCCCACCCCTTGCTATGAGGAAAGAGAGACCAAGCGAGTCAAATGGAACAACCTGGAGTTCAGCAGGGAAGGAGAATTCAAGGCCCAGTATAGGAGCATTGCCTTTCCAAAAATACTCCTCAGCAGAAGGCCTCATCATATCATATTACTCCACATAGTCATAAGTCAAGGAGCCCATAAGAGACACTGATGAAGCCCCCTAGCATACATGACCATATGCCAGGTGCTTAGGTACATAGTGAAGTACCTGTGACCCCTGCCTCAAGATACTGATGGGGTCGCTTACTCTGTTTATAGGTTTTTGTACATCTGAAAGGTTATTTTGAATTGACATATACAGTAAGGCTGCAGATTTGGAGTTAATTGCTAAATCCCCCCATCCCTAGCAAAGACACATCAAAATATTCAAAATATTTAATTCTATATTTTGAAGTTATTATGGGCCAGTTCTTTGACAAATAACTGTGCCTCCACGATTCCTGTGTTGCAGGATCAGTCCCTGTTAATTAAGAAAAGCTTGTGTTCAGTCAACATCCATTGCACAAAGCTACCTT
Source organism: Cacajao melanocephalus (assembly GCA_963573385.1). Taxonomy (NCBI): domain Eukaryota; kingdom Metazoa; phylum Chordata; class Mammalia; order Primates; family Pitheciidae; genus Cacajao; species Cacajao melanocephalus. The sequence continues at coordinate 447,010 of CAUYLG010073008.1, forward strand.
TTCCTCATGACAATCCTGGGCAGGTCTTGATATCATCCCCTGTTCTAAGGTTTTTACACCCTATTTATAGCCAGAATTTTATTCATTCTGGTCACCACTTCTACAAGGCTCCAGCACTAATTTAAGTAATCTTATCAACCACCAACGTGGTAGTATTGAATGGATAGCATTAGCATATCAACAGAAACATTGATGCTGGAAGTTTTAGGTTGTGTAAGTTTCAATAAGAGAAGTATTGTGTCCAGTCTGATTTGCTGATATCCCTTAAATCACTTTATATATGGCTCCTGACTCCAGGTGTATTAGATTGAGAGGAGGGACACAATCCCAGAATGTCCAAGGGGTGACATTGTGATGATGCAAAATCACAGGGGAAAGAGTGACCTAGATTCACATTAATTAAAACCACAAATATTGTAGCACTGTATGTCTGAAAAGATCTTCACCTTTAATCTGAATAGCATGTTAAAGGTAGGGCTATTTCCAACATAGACATCTGATCATCTCACAGGCCCTTCTTAAAGCTCTTTAATGTACTGCCATTCCTCTTGTGACAAAAATATTGAACACGTGCATTAGGACCTAAATGGAGTGGCCCCAGCCCACTTCTCCAGCACTTGAGCCCCTCCCTTAGCCAATGTCTGCATTCCAGCCTCCCTGCCTTCCTCAGTTATTCCAACACCGTTTCCATTCTACCATGAGGTCTTTACACACATTGGTCCCATTACCTAGAATTCTCTTACCCTGTCAACTGATGGACTCCTCTTGGTCTGCAAATCTCAGATCAGCTGTCTTTTCTTCAGGGAAGAAGGGACCAGGAGCCATAATGAAGTATCCTCACAGTACCATGTTTCATTCCTTCAGAACATTCATCATAATTTATTATTATAATGATGTGTTCAATGCCCATCTCCCTCGCTAGACAGTGAGCTCCATGAGAGGAGAAGCCCAGTCTGTTTTGCCCACTGTTAGGTCGCTAACACCTGGGAGGTAGCATGGTTGACTAACTCATTGCATACAACCTGGAATCAGCATCCTAGGTCTAAATTCCTGCTTCCCATCTGACTGCTTGATCTTCAACAGGTTACTTCACCCCATGCCTCAGTTTACTCATCTGTAAAATGGGGATGGGGCAGATAGTACCCTAGCTAATGAGGTTCTAGTGAAAATTAAGTGGATTTATTTAAAATTTAAAAAAACACCCAATGCTTGGCACATAATAATTATCCAGTAAAAGTGTTTACTGAATGAATGGCACAATACCCCCATGTCATAGATGCAGCAGTTGAGAGTCAGAGCAGAGTAAGCAAAGTGATCAAGGTCACGAGGCATCTGGCAGAATCAGCACTCATACTTGTTATTTTACCCCAATTCCCATTTTGTTCATGTTACAAATGGTGAGAGGGTTATTGTGTCAAAGACTGACAAAATACCGGTGAAGAAGAAAAGGCTCACTAAAATGTGAGCCTTTCAAGTAACATATTAAAAATCTCTCTTTCTGGACCCTCTGGAGTGAGTGCTGCTGGCTTATAGGGTACTGATTGAATGACTTTTGAAGGTCTCTGCAATTCCCTGATGAGGAAAGCAGAGTCTGGCATTGAGAGACTGTCTGGAGAGGACCCATGGCACCCTTATTTCAACGTCTGCTGATTTCTTCCTCTAAGCCAAAGGGAGGCAGGTGGTAAGAAGGTGCCTCCACTACTCCTGTGTTGGAGAGTTTGCTGGTGCCTGCAGGTAGCACAGCCTGCAGTGAGTAGTGGGACATCAGGGAGTAGGCAGCGGGTGGTGGGACATCAGGGAGGTGATTAGCAGGTGGAAGGGATGCAGCATGATGCTACCTGCAGGGATGGATAGGTAGAAAGTACTTCTAGAGTAAAGAGTGGCCCATATAGGGAAGTTTGCTGGGAGCAACCACTACACGGTTTTCCATGCAGGTCTCCTTCAGGTCAGCCCAAGCTCTCCAGAGTATATCAGGATGTGCTCTGCCTGCTTGTGCTGCTTAATAAGGAGAGTTTCTGAAATCCCAGTAGATGAGCTGGGAGCAGAAGAACCAATTTAGTGTTGAAACAATAAAATAACACTCTCAGGGCCTGCTATCCACCAGTCAGGAAGGTGTCCTATGCAGGGCAAATCCAGAATTAATGAGTTAGACGAATTGAAGGTATCTTTGCAAATTAATACAGTTCTAACAGTTCTACCAAAATATATGCTTTGTCTCCCTCAAACCCAGATGGTGATCATAAATATAATCTTGCCACAGTCAGGTCTGAGTTTAAATCTAATAACAAATGGGAATTACCTTTTAAGTGACCTGGAGCATGACTTCAGTACCTCATTATCTAGCTAAAAGCCAGACTTCATCCCTTATGTGAAGATTCACCCTAAACTAGATACTTTCTCTGAAGAATTTTCCTGTATCATGACACTAAAGCCACTGTGGAAATAAGTTTCTACCAATGTTTTGCTGAAATCAGCCTTCCTCCAGTAGGTTCAAGCTCATGTGAGTAATAAGATCAACCCTCTTACCTATTTCTGAAGAGAGAAGACAAGTATCTGTCCTGAATAACTCAAGGTTTCCATGAACCTGCAATTGAGTAAAATGATAACTAAACATACCTATACTATTTTCCATTGTTTGAGTTAGTGAATTCTTGAAGACTAACAGAATAAATTCTCTCAATTCTTTCTGTGGAAATAGGAAAAGCCAGAAATATTCATGCTGTAGGAGCCTGGAGCATAGATCTTTCTGAAGACAGCACCTCACTTACTGATGTGGGCTTTTAAGCATGCCCAAGAGCTAGAATATCGTGGTTTTAGGAGACTGGTGGTGGAAACTAGTCTCATCTCACGTGCTGCAAAAGCTGGGAGCCCTCAGCCTTCTCTAGCTGAGTGTGACTACTATGCTATGAGAATGGTAGGCACCTCCTCAGCCATCGCTGTTCCTCAGCAAACACTGCCACATTCAGGGCTTGGCAGGGGGCCATTCTTTCTTATCACAAGAAGTAAGAACAGATTGGCACCAGAACAGGGGTGGGAGAGGAAGCCCAAATCCGCCTAGCTCAGCTCTGGTCTTATCACCGGCATTTTTTCTCCCTCTAGTCATTCTTCTCTCAGCAAGCGTTCCCTGCCTCCCATGGAACACAACACAGCTCTTAGAGTAGTCCCTTGGCTTCTTATCTCAACTCTAGAAATGACAGCCCCCCTGGACAGCTACTAGGATTCCCCCTTTCTTGGCATCTGTGGTTCAATCAGGGCAATGCCCTTGACTAGAGAGAGTCATCCCAGATTTTCCATCCCATGACTGTCCCTCCTGTACCTTAAATTGGTTAAACATTACCGATTCCCAAGCATTTGTACGCAATAGCGACGGCAGATAGGCGTAGTTTTCAATTTTGACTCCGTTGCACGCTGGCAGTGTGACCTTGGGCAGGTAGGTAACTTCACCTTTTTCCAAATCTTCTCATTTGTAAAACAGGCACATTCATAGACATCTTTCAGTGGTGGTATAAGGATTGGAATTCATGTGTGTGAAGTTCTTGGCAATCATAGGCCTTTAATAAACAACTAGAGATACCATAGATATTTATTTTTTAAATCACTGTTCTCTTTGTTTCTTGATTCCATTTTTAACAATATGAGAATTTTAACAACCTGAAAATCTAAATGGACTTCTGTACTAAAGTTATTGCAATGCAGCTAAATATGCTGGCTGCAAGTTTGGATGCGACAGGATTGGTGTAAACTGGTATAGAGAGATATCACTGAGAAACTCTCCCCCAAAGTAAATTTGAATCGTTCCCAAATGTATGAGTTGCATTCATTCAGGTAATATTTTTGGACCTACTAGGTTGGCCTTGTGCTAGCCACTCAGGATAGTGAGGGCATAAAACCTGGCTTCTATCCTCATAGGCAACAGGCAAGACAAAAAAGTAAAGAAATAATTGCAGTGTCTGGGCAGGATAGAGGTAGATTTTATTCATTTCAACTCTGGAAACTGCTACAGGGATGACTTTGTCGTGACCAGCAGTGCTGAAGTCACTCGGAAGTTTGACAAGGAATCAGGCTGCCGTGCCTGCGAGCTAACCAAGGGTCACATTGGCCAAGCTGTGGCTTGGGAACCTGTGGACTCTGTTTCTTCACCCCCAGAATTCACACCACATCCAAGACAAAGCGTTGCTCTCCAGATCTGAGTTTCCCAGCCGTTTAGGGAGAAAAATGTAAATATATCTCCTTTCTGACACATTAAAAGAGAAGATATTTAATGATGAAGCACTTTGAGCTCTGTAAGAATAAAAGGCCAAGTCTATACAAAGTCATTTCCACTTTGCAGCATCACCAACTTCAGACTTAGCAAGTTATGCCTTTGAGGAAGAAACAGCAGAGACATAAATTAAATGGAGAGATGACTCATTTACACTAGATGCCATTTGTGGGTCTCCACAGATCTGCCTTTGTATCTGGTCTAGGTGGTCCTAACAAAGGTTCTGCTTCTCCACGGTCACGAGGCCACTCCAGGCTCTTTATGTCACTTGCAGGCACCGCCTGACAGTGCCTCACTTCATCCCTGAGCCGAAAGCCCACCACCCGCTGCCAGGGCCGCTCTACTGCTTTGGTAGGACTCCTGGTATTCAAGCATATGCCAGCTAGAATTGCAGGCTTTTTTAATGCTCATGGGAGCACACTTAGACCAGTCATGCATGGAAGCTGGAGATAAAATTTTTCCTTCTACCCCTGGATGACCCAGGGGCGATCCAGTAGTTCATACATTATCTGCTGCAAAATGTAAGCAATCAGCTCATCGGGAAGGCGTGGCCAGCTCCTTCATGCTCTCCCTTATATTTACTCCCTCTTCTTTCTTGCGTCATTTCCCTTTATCTTCACTCCTGCTTCCCTGAGATTGCACTTGCCAAAAAAATATTAATATATTTTCCCTCAAGCTAGGTATTTTTAGGAAACCTGAGTAAAACAAAGAATATTGTAACTGAAACAGACCTTAGAGGTATTCTAGTCAAAGGCTTTCATTTTATGGAATAGAAAACTGAAGCCTAGTGGGGCAGACACAAAGTGAATTACTCAGATCACTTTCTTCAGGCCTTGGGTTCAGTGTTCTTTCAGTTACAGCATACTCACATACACATAAATAAACATGCATATATTTCTATATGTATATACACGCCTATGCATTCAAATCCACACATGTGTATGTATATACTATATGATATATGTGTACATTACATATATTATGTATGATCTACATATGTCTATATATCTATATGATATAGACCATATATAATATATGTATATATACATTACTATATATATTTATATAGATAGTTGTGAACTTATTTTCCTTTTCCTCCTTCCAGAAATAGCAGACAAGATCTACAATCTCTTCAATGGCTACACCAGTGGGAAGGAGCAGCAGACCGCCTATAATACCCTCCTGGATCTGGGTTCCCCCACCTTACATCGGGTCCTCTACCACTATAACCAGCACTATGAGAGCTTTGGGGAATTCACCTGGCGATGTGAGGATGAGTTAGGCCCCAGGTAATCAAAAATACTGCACCAACTATTAAAGACTTTTTGAAATTTTGTACTTCTTATGCTATAATACGGTGTCCATGAAGTTGCAGAGATTTCTTAGATGAGGTTACGCACTCGGAAAAGTAAGTCCCCTGATTTAAGACAGTTCAGCTCATGCAGATTCGTTCCGGATAAGCTTTATTTAAGTAGCCCAGCCACTAATGCTTTTGCAGAACTGTGAAACGAATTTTGCTCTTGACCTGTTTTACCCTCCTCTTTATCATATAGACATAGCATTCCAAACCCTAAAACTCAAAGAGCCAAAAGCAAGGTCTTGTGAAAGATAATTTGGAATTTTATTAAAGAGGTTATCCAAAACTATTTTTTGCATTTAGGTTTTTCATATGTTATGTGCATTGCAAATACTTGTTTTGAGTTAAATTCCACATCTCTTGAAATGCAACATGAGAGTAGCCAAAGACCCATCTTGATGTCAATCTTGGCCAGAGTTAGGGTTGCATAGTGTTTGCTAACTTCTCTTGGCCTCAAGACCACAACTGCCTAAAACTCCACACCCACTGCTTTTAGGGTGCACAAACAGAATAAAGTGCTTGGAAAGTAAGAAATGAGAAGAATGTGCAGATGTATCACTTTTCTTTTGTTGTGTTCATCATAACTGTATATTGCTGCCTTGAGAAAACAGACTTTCCTGGAAAGAAAAGACTTTCCTGAAATTTTCGGATAGATATTATAAAAATGATTTTCATATGGAATGTTGGTACCTGTATGTCACCAAATTATTTAGGTGCTTGTGAAGAAAAAATAAAAATAGGGGAAGGCCTGTGAGAATAGGAAAAAGAACTAATGAGAAAGAAAATGAAGGAGGAAGAAAAAAATGAAGTAGGAAGGAAGGAGGGAGGCAGGAAGGAAGGAAGGATGGATGGAAGGAAGAGAGTAAGGAAGGAATTGAAGAAAATCAACACTATAGAATCCTGTACCCTTTAAAGAATTCTTTCACTCCAGCTAACAGGGCAGAATGAAAGTGGCACCCAAAAGTCATTCCATCCATCTGACCTCTGACCAAACTGGAGAGAGAATTAGCCTCATTTGGCCCGCTGTGACTTGCAGTTATAAACTTTCTCAGAAGACCATCAATAAAGACATTCTGTTTTCCTACTTTTGAAGGAAAGAGGAAAATTAGGTTTATCTCCTGAAATAAAATGATTTCTTGTCTAAGATAGGGCATGATTTTTCTACAATTCGCAAATAATTTCCTGTTTATAAAGGGTGATAGTTCTTGGGCAAACAGAGCCACCACTATAGACCAGAGGGGAAAAAATGTAAGGGATTTTTAATCTGTCTTGTCTCAGTTTTGGTAAGAGACAAACTGTGGGTTAGAAAGTAGATACATGTTAAGAAATGTCCTCTTCACTTCATACCCTATCTTTGTCCTGACCTTATTCTTACTCATCCCTAATATCAACCCCATTCTGTAACTCTCTCCTTTCCTCCCCACTCCCTCTACCTCCCTCTCCCTGCCTCCTTTTATCTCTGCTTCTCTCTACCCTCTTGTTTTCCCTTCTCTCTTCTGACATTTATTGAGTGTATATATACAGTTCTTTGTCAGGGAACATAAATGTCACAATTTGAAACGCACTAACATTGCATATATCATCTTGATTTCTAAGGGCATTTGGAGTGCTTTTAAAATTTCTCTCTTGTGACTCAAGAGTCAGAAGGAAAATTGGTTAATGAAGAAAGTGAGCAGAGGAAGAAATGTAGATCTTGTTGGAAAGTAAGGCCACTGCTGACTGCACATTCTCCTCCCAAGGGGCTCTTTCATGTGTAATACTAGTCTTTCATGGCTATATATTAGAAAACATTGTGTAGTTTCATTAGTATGCAGGAAATAAAATTTGACTTTTTAGTGACATGGATCTCAGAGAGAACCACAGGAAAGGAAAAATCCTCTGCTTTGAAATATTTTTGGGGTTAGTTGTGAAGATGCGTAGAAAAGGGTCTATGGCTATGCACTTAGCAAACAGAGGATTCCCTCAGTTCACCACAGTCCAACTCCATTAAAACTCTATGAGCCCTCCAGATTGAGCTGAGGGTTGAAAATAGTTTGAGAAAAACACTGGTTGTACCATTAATAAGAAAGAAAGTCACAGACTCCAAAATGGTAAATGGCAATACCAAATTTAGTATTATTATTTAAAGTGAGCACTGAAAGCAGCAGCAAAGACTGTATGGGCTAAATTCTTTCTCTTGGAAGGATGATGGGAGGTGTTCCTTTCTTGAAGATGATGCTGATGTTTTCTCTCAGTCTTCCCCCACTGCCCCTTTCTCCGCCTCCCATGAACTTGTCAACAACTAATGGCATATAGTAGGACAGATTGAGAGGAAGGGTCACCAAAGTTCTTGTTGATGACAACTTTTGGAAAACTTACTTGGCCAAACTGCAGAGGCTGATATAGGGAAAGTACAGATCATCCACCCAAGATGATTTCGTCAGCAGGCAGAGTGTTTGTTTGATTTCTTCTGACCCACCACTGAAATTGGAGAAAATGTGACTGTCCCTCCCATGACTTCACCCCTGTCTTAGTCTTTGACTTTGCTGCTGAAGCTGAAACCCTTCCTCCAATGGCAGTCTCCACCCTTCTCCCAGGTCACTCTTTAGAAATGCAGGGAGGTCATCCCTTGATGATGCTCATTGCCAGGACAGAAGAAGAGAAATGAAACGAACGTGGCTATTGTTCTTTGAAACCACTCTCTAAATAAGGTGAATGCAATTTCAGCTTCTGGAAGGAATTGTGATATGGTTTGGCTGTGTCCCCACCCACATCTCATCTTGAATTCTCACATGTGGTGGGAGGGACCTGGTGGGAGGAAATTGAATCATGGGGGCAGGTTTTTCCCATGCCATTTTTGTGATACTGAATAAGTCTTACGAGATCTAATGGTTTTAAAAATGGGAGTCTCCTTGCAAAAGTTCTCTTCTCTTGTCTGCCACCATGTGAGACATGCCTTTCACCGTCTGCCATGATTGTGAGGCCTCCCCAGCCATGTGGAACTGTAAGTTCAATTAAACCTCTTTCTTTTGTAAATTTCCCAGTCTCAGGTATGTCTTTCTCAGCAGTGTGAAAACGGACTAATACAAATTGTTGATGAAACTAGAAAAGAGTGGTTCTACATAGGGGAGTTAGACTAGCAGTCAATAAATGCTGCAAAGAGTAGTGTTCATTGAGTTTCCGAAGTCTTTGTCGAGTTTTCCAGGTAAAAAGAGCTTGTTCATATAAGAGTATCTTCCTTCGTGGGTCTCTGGTTATCTTACTTCGTGGGTCTTGTTTTTAAAGAACAAGAAAAACACAACTGAATGAGGGGATCCTGATCTTTCACTTATCCTGTATTCAGAGTCAAATCTAGTGAGGTCTGAGAACTGGCTCTATGCTTTCCTTATCTATGACACCAGAAATGGGTGCCAGGAAGAAGGGGCCATACCAGTGACATGGTGTTGCTAGTCCTTTCCCCCAAGCTAGATGCCAGAGGCTCTCACATTCTGTGCTCCTGGCCCAGAGGGATCACTCCTTTCCAGTGTGTGCAACTTGGGGCACCTTGCTCTTCTCTCTCCTTTCTCTCTCAGGAATCTGCACTGGCCCAGGTGACCTTCATCACCTTCTTTGTTTTCTCTCTCCTTTGACTGGGGCTAAGTGACAATGATAATGGCCTCCTGACTTTCTGAAGGAGGTGGAGAAACGGAGCATGAGCTCACCTGGAGGTTAATTAGGTGACGTGTGCAACTGACAGTCTGCATTTTCCCAAAGGATAATCCTGTGTCGACATGAACTGAGGGCATTATTGTCCTTGCCTTTATCATACTACAGCTACTTCCACCCAGGCATAATTGGTCACATCTAATATCCTTTTCAGTTCAACAGAACGGCTGCTTCTACCAGTTCAGAAGCCGCCTTGAAAGGGAAATATCCAGTCAAGCACATTATTTGCCATTTAGTGTTGATAAATGACTAGCTTTAAAGAAATTTGATTTGATTTGTCTTTCAAACCTGCCAACTCTATGATTTTTAAAGGCATGCATTTCCACTAAAATATTATTTATTTTCTCTTCTTTATTTTTCCTTACTGCATTTTTGTCTGTTTCTTTTTGGTGCTTGCTCACTTTGAACATTTATCCCATTCATTCATTCATTCATTTATTCATTCATTTGCTTGGCAGATATTTATGGAGGACTCACTGTTTTAAGTGCCAAAGATAAAACAGGGAGGAAAACACACCTCACTCTGCCCACTGGAAGTTTAGAGTCTCACATTAACAGTAGCTATGCTCATCCAGACTCTCTTTTCTTTCTAACTTAAGTAACCTCTGTGCTTGATCCATAGGAAAGCTGGTCTCATCCTTTCCCAGCTTGGGGACCTCAGCAGTTGGTGCAATGGACTCCTTCAGGAGCCCAAGGTAAGCTTGCGGCGCAGCTCACTCAAGTACCTGGGCTGCCGCTACAGCGAGATCAAACCCTATGGACTTGACTGGGCAGAGCTCAGCCGGGACCTCAGGAAGACGTGTGAGGAGCAGACCCTGAGCATCCCCTACAATGACTATGGGGACAGCAAAGAGATCTAGCACTGTAAGGCCAGTGAGCTGCTGCCAGAATGAAACGGGAAAGAGGAGGGATCCATCTGGGTTGGTTTGTGGATTTTTAATATTTTTTAATGGAACATTAAAACCTCCACAGCAACACTGAAACCAGGGAGAAAGTGATCCTTGCTTCCTGAAGAACTTCTTCAGTATGATGTTCTCCATCTGCATGACTGGGAAATCTGCCAGCCAGTGGCTTCATGCAGCGCCATATTTCTTTAGAGGATTACTTTGGGGTTTGCTTTGCCATTGATTTTGGTCCATTCATTTTTTCTTCCCTGAGAAGTTTACAAAAATGCTCAAAAGCTCTGCCATGCTCGCCATGAAAAGTCTATTAAGTAGGCACCCCGTGCTTACTGAGTTCCTAAATCTATTGCAACTGGGGACAGAGGTGAGGCCAGAACATTATTAGGCCTGCCTCAGGCCCCACCCTCAAACATTCCTCGGGAAGCATCTCACTCTGGGAGCCTTGGCCCTGCTCACAGAGAAAGACAATTAGAAAATTGGAGAAGGTGGCCCTTGTCTGTGCCTCCTGGTTTTCCTTGCAGGCCTTCCCATCACTATTTCCATACCCAAAAGGTGAGCCCAGCTTTCGTTATAGGCCCCAGTGGGCCATGTGGGTTTCGAGATCTTTCCTTATATTAATCCAGGACTGGGATTAAATCTTCCTCTGTCAAATCTCTGCCCCCTCCTCTGAACAACATGATCTTTGAGAGGGAACAAGATGCCATCTGTCAAATGCACCTTCAGAAAAGTCTACCTGGGAGACAAATTAATTAGCAGTCCACATTCTAGAAGAGACGTGGAGTTTATTGTTTTTTTAAAAAACCCATGCTTCCTTTGGATGGACTTCTCCAGACCACCAATGTATATCCATGTGCCTGGATTATCTTTACCCCCACACCTCTTACCCTGGACAGATAAGGCTTGGCAGAGGTCTGATCGGGTCCAGGAAGGATCGATACTTTCATTTCAGTGTTACAGTGAACTAAAGCTATTATTGATCACAAAAACTTCTGTTCATTCCCCACCTTGCTAAATCTGCTTGTGTTGCTAGTTTTGCAAATTGTTTCTCCGATGACCATAAGCAGGAAGATTCCACCGTGGTCATGTCCATCCGGTCACTGGGATTCTGTGTAGGCAAGCACCACTAATTGCAGGAGGAGCTAGAGTGTTGTTTCCATGCCACTGCCCAAGCATTGGCGTGATCGTGAATAGTGGCCCAGCCAACAGAAAGCCCATCCTTTCAGAAAGAGCCTGGCAAGGCTGTGTCGACTGGCAATGGCCTTAGCTGTCCCACACACCTCAGTGGCCTGAACGCACACTCAGCCACCATGCCTTTGACCAGGGCTTCTCATTTGGAAACACGTGAGAAAGGTCAGGAAAGCAGTGCAGGAGACCTGTAAGGCAAGTCATTGCGCTATATTGGTTTTTTTCTAAATAGTAATAATGACAGAAAATATTTATTGAGGGCTTGCTGTATGCCAGGCACTGAGGTATCATTGAATTCTCATAGCAACTCCTGAGGAAAGTGCTATTCTTGTCTCCATGTTAGTGTTGGGGAAAACGAGGCAAAGAGGTTATACAGCTTGCCCCAAATCCCTCATGCACTGTAAGTCACACTGAATTTCAGTGTGAGTTCAGGCTGTTGGCCTCCAGGATGCAGGATCTTAGCTACCCTGGGATACTCAGTTCTGTTTTCGGTATCATGTGGCACACAACCATCCAAGCTCTCAGCCCCACAGGGCACCTGCCCAGAGAGCTTTACCTTTCCCAAGCATCTGTGGCATGGACGTGTCCTCTGTGCAGTGGAAGGAGGAGGGGCCAAAGTGTGCCCTTAGCCTTTGGAGCTAGAGCACCCTTGGGATCCCCAGTGCCACCACACACGGCCCTCCTCCCCACCCTCATGACTGGGAAGGAAGCCTGTGATGAAGCTGAGATAAAGCACAGGATGGTTTCATTCTCCTCTCTGCTTTCTGGAGAAACACTGAAAGATTTATTTCAAACTCTCTAATGCACCTGCCTCAGAGATTCCCCTAATTCCAAAGCAAAGATCAGCACAAAAATTGGCTGTTCCACCTGTGGAAAACCCTGGAGCCTCAGATAAAGTGCCTCAAAGGGCAAATATCACACCATCGCCAGAGAAGATGCGACAGGCCAATCTGACAGGGGCCAGCGTATCTCTTTGCTGCGACTGTTCTGCCAACCTTCTATTCACATCTGTGCAGAACATGGTGTCTTAAGCTTGAGTGGAAGGAGGGTGAGGCTGCCGATGCCTTCCTGCCCAGAATTGGATGACATGGGAATTGACAGGACAGGGAGAGGTTGGGGCAGGTATCAGGGTCACTCCTCTGCCCCCGTCCTTCTGTTTTTATTACTATTTTCCTCTCTCCTATCTTCCCCCGATCTCCCAAGTTCCTCTACCTTCTTTGTCTTTTACTTCTTTCTGTGACCCTCTTTTTTTGCCCCCTTTCCCCAAGACTTTATTCCTCCAGTTTCCCCTTGAGTTCTCCTCACTAAATATGTGTATGTATGTGCACACAGACACACACACACACACACGCACGCACAATGCACACAACTCCTATGACTGGCGCCTACTTACATTCAAGTTAAAAAGGCCGATATGAATGGGGCAGGGGAAAGTCTTAGGATGGTTGTACAATTGACTGGAGGATTTTTTCCCCCTGGAAGACACTATTAATCTCAACCTGCTGACTTTTCCCAAAGCTTGCCGGAAGGAACTCATTCTGGCTAGAAAGGGTGATGGTACTGGGCCAGTATTCAACCTCAACTTTTCAAGCTGCCAAACAGGTATTAAGGGAGGTGCTTATATCCCACCAACATTCTCCCAGCTCCCATGTCCCCAAGACCTCTGGGATTTCCTCTTGAATGTACATGAACCACTGTAATAGCATTAGACTTTTAATTGAGTGTGCAATCGTTTTTCATGGAGTTTGGTCAGTTCATTACTTTTTAGTCAACTACACTTCTTGATATTCAAATGTTCTATTAAAAAACCGAGTATGAAGAAAAACACTTTACTCCTGTAGAAGGAAGAAAGAATATAATATGACCATCTTCAGGTATAACAGTGTTGTTTAAAAGAGAATTATTGTATGATGATAAAAGATGAAATAATTAACTGAATAATAAAACAAAGCTATTAGTAAGTGGTGGGTGTGTGGATGTTATCTTGTGTCTTTCAATAATCTGAGTGACCTGGTTAGACCCACCAGGGAATTTGTTAAGGTTTTAAATGTTATACTTCAGATTCCAAACATATGGGCCTTATAGTCATCATTCTAACTAGAAAAAAAAAGAATCAAATATTTCATAGCAAATTATAAACTTACCATTAAATAGTAGTGAGTCCCATCTTCTCTCTACAGCCTTCTCCAAATAAGTAGCCGGTGAAATGTATTTGTTGCACATCTCTGCTATATTCTACACCCTACGCGTGATGCAGCAGTTACAGGCTCGTTCTGTATCAGAGAGCATTGGGGAAAATAAGGCATTGAACTTATCACCAAGAGGGTGAGGAGAACTATGACAAAGAAGTACAGGATGCTATGAGAGCTCTTGAAATTCATACTTTGCCAATTTAAGAAAAATGTTGCAAAAGGCCCTCCCAGACTCAATTCCTGTCTTGCATTGTGTAGGGGTGTTTGAGACAGACCGACTTATGAAATGCTTCAAGACAGGTAGCCCGAAACATGTAATCTCTTTCTCTCTTTCTTTTTTTATGTTTGCACTACTCATTTATTTTTTTTAAAATATATTTTATTGCATTTTAGGTTTTGGGGTACATGTGAAGAACATGCAGGATTGTTGCATAGGTACATACATGGCAGTGTGGTTTGCTGCCTTCCTCCCCATCACCTATATCTGACATTTCTCCCCATGGTATCCCTCCCCAACTCCCCACCCCCCACTATCCCTCCCTTAGTTCCCCCAAACAGACCTCAGTGTGTGATGCTCCCCTCCCTGTGTCCCTGTGTTCTCATTGTTCAACACCCGCCTAGGAGTGAGAACTTTCAGATTGTAACTATGTACAGTATCTATTTTTATTTAATGTTCACTACAACTCGTGATGTCGGTGGTATCCCACGTTCAAGATGAGGAGGAGACCTTCTATTAGGGTTTGCTGGGACAGTTGAGCTTTATACCTCTTAAGCTTGTGTAATTATTAATTGTGTCCCTTACGAAAAGGTCCCAGAAAATAAATTCTGTTTTTCGCTTTCTTACAGTAGCTCTATTGGCAAGTATAATCCTACTTGTTTGCATAGTGTCAATGAGAAAAATAAATCACAGAAGCTAAGGTCTTTGCCCAAGGTCACAAGTGGTGCTAGCTGGTTGTTATGGACTGAATTGTACCCCCACCCTAAATTCATATGTTGAAGCCCTACCCCTCACCCCAGTACCTCAAAATGTGACTGGAGATAAGGCCTTTACAGAGGTGATTAAATTAATGGGGTCCTCATTTAATCTGACTGGTTTGTTGATAAGAAAAAGAAATTTGGGCTGGGTGTGGTGACTCACGTCTGTAGTCCTAGCACTTTGGGAGGCTGAGATGGGCAGATCACCTGAGGCCAGGAGTTGAAGACCAGCCTGGCCAACATGGTGAAATCCCATCTCTACTGAAAATACAAAAATAAGCTGGGCATGGTAGTACATGCCTATAATCCCAGCACTTTGGGAGGCTGAGGCAGGTGGATCACTTGAGGTCAGGAATGCAAGACCAGCCAGCCAACATGATGAAAACCCATCTCTACTAAAAATATCTTAAAAAATTAGCTGGGCATGGTGGCAAGCACCTGTAATCCCAGCTACTCAGGAGGCTGAGGCAGGAGAATCGCTTGAACCCAAGAGGCGGAGGTTGCAGTGAGCTGGGATTGTGCCACTGCACACCAAACTGGGTGACAGAGTGAGACTCCATCTTCCCTCTTCACCCCCATCCCCCCAAAAAAGAGGAAATTTGGACACACAGATACCAAGGATGCATATGCATAGAGAAAAGACTGTGAGGAAACAGCGAGGAGGCCACCATCTCTGCAAGCTAAGAGGAGGGTCAGACCTCAGAAGCCAGACCTGCAGATACCTTGATCTTGGACTTTCAGCCTCTAGAACTGTGAAAAGATAAATCTGTTGTTTAAGCCAACTAGCCTATGTACTGTTACAGCAGCCCTAGCGAACGAATACAGTGGTGATGCGTGGTTTGAACCCTGGGCCGACCCCTAAACCTGCACTCTCTTCCCACAGAACAATCCCTCTTTGCCCTGTACCAGGTCTGCAGCTAAGTGACAGCGTCTCTTCAGGTTTCTGGCTGGGCATTCAGACTTGGCTTCGGCTCGGCGTTCTCCAGCAGGCTAGCATCAGGAGTGAGTTTTCATTTGCTGTGGTCTGCGATCCCGTGAAGAGTTTCTTAGATTTTCCAGGTTGTCTGGTAATTGGATGATGAGTAACAGTGAGACTCCATCTTTTTGATGGTGGAAGGCTCTCAGTTCTGGCCTTAATTAGAGGGCCCTTAGGGAGAGAAAGCAGCAAGCCAGCCTTCTGGAGTGTTCCCTGGGAACGTCTGTGGAAGAAGGTGGCATGTAAAGGTCCATTGTCTATGTCGTTGATTTGGTGGGCCTCATGGAGAAATTTGGCTCTGAAGGCATGAGTCCCAGGCTCATTATCTCTATACGAATGATACTGCCTAACACCCAGGAGCAAGTGCTGTGTTAGGGACATCCTCAAAGCAAAGGAAGAGAACACCCGTTGCAGTGGCTGAGGCTTTGCTCAGGGCTCAGAATCTGCCAGGAGCTCCAGACAGGTTTGGTGCATGCGTGGATTGATAACGAACAAATTCCTCCTCCTCTCTCTACTTTCTTTGTTGGGGCTTAATTGCTTGTTAAAATTAGGCCTTTGGCCTTGAGCCTGGCTTCCTGTTCATACAAGTAAGACTTTTGAGGTGTAGACAAGTTTCATTTCTCTAAGACCTGTAATCAGGCTCCTGCCTCTTATTTAAACAGTTAGCTTTGGGAATAGCAGTGTACTTAGAGTCACTTCATACTCATTTCTGTCCCCCTCGTGGCACCTGCCAGACGTAGAGCTAGCTACTGAGTTGGAACTTAGTAAATGTGTGGATTGATTTAGCTAACGACACGGTTCCTTGCTGTGGCAAAGTGACTGTTTTGTTTTTGGTCATGATATGTATGCTAATTTCTATCAACCATGTCTACTACCTTTTTAAAAAAGACAGATGGTGGCTGGGCGCAGTGGCTCACGCCTATAATACCAGCACTTTGGGAGGCTGAGGCGGGTGGATCACCTGAGGTCAGGAGTTCGAGACCAGCCTGGCCAATATCATGAAACCCGGTTTCTACTAAAAATACAAAAATTAGCTGGGCATGGTGGTACATGCCTGTAATCCCAGCTACTAGCGGGGGCTGAGGCAGGAAGATCGCCTGAACCTGGGAGGCAGAGGTTGCAGTGAGTCGAGTTAGTGCCACTGCACTCCAGCATGGGTAACAGAGTGAGACTCCGTCTCAAAAAAAAAAAAAAAAAGGATTCTGGTATTTGTTAAGATGGTACTGCTTATTTGCTGTAAGTATTCTTGATTTTGATAGACATTATCCAAAAATTGCAGGATGACTTTGTTTAAAGTAAAAATGGATTTTCCAACAGAGCT